>CM065723.1:76142754-76145254 GCA_033310375.1 Conus canariensis
GGAGGGAAAGAAAAACTAACACGTTCGTGGCGTCTCTGTCAGCAACACGGTGACAGTCTCAACTACGAGCTGTGGCTCAAACACCTAAGAGCTGTGGCTCAACACCAACCAAGAGCTGTGGCACACACACCACCTGTGGCTCAACACCAACCAAGAGCTGTGGCACACACACCACACACACAGCGACGGCCTCGGACGCAGGTCGCTGGCACAAAAGAAGGGGCGACGTCCTGGCTCACCAGCAGCGACGTCTCCAACCCACTGGCCCAACAGTGGTCGGTCACGGGCGCAGTGGCAGGAAGGGCAATTGTCGGCGCTCAGGCCGGCCTCTCAACACCAGCAGCAAACAGGTGGAGAACGGGGCGTCAACACAGCTATGGCCCCGGCCCTAGCCCGGTAGCAGCCAGTCCCCGTCAGTCCAGGGAACACTATCAACCTGGGGGCAACTGACTGCAATTAGCAAACGGCTGAGTCCCTCTTCGGCCTTCTGTGACTTGTATTGCCGGAATCACTGCAGAGACTGCCTAACCGGTGCAACTCACCTGGCTTATAGCAATGCGCCGGTGAGTAGCAGTCAGCTAACTTTTGCAACCGGCTTCCGGACAACTACCTTCCGGTAAGCACGGTCGCACATGAAACTTTGTGACCGGATGAAAAACGGTCCGTCACAAGAAGGGGGGGGGGGGGGGGGGGGGGGGGATGGAGATGGGGGGTCGAAGGGGCAGAGTTGGGGGGATGGCTGCACACTAAAAATTCATGCGCCAAGGCCCTGCTGAAGGAGTCGAGTATTCATAGACTGGCGCAGTTGGATTGTTTGAGAAGTTTTATTGTGTCTGAAAGGTGATTCTCCTCATTTTCTTTCATTTGGCCGTCAAGGTACAAGCCAGGTGGTTCCTAGCAGACAGATTAATTAAAATAAAAGGAATGGGATGATTTGGGCGCTCAGAGCTGGCGTGAAGATAGGGTCATGGGTGAGTGCAAAGGCCTGAAATGTGTGTCAACTAAGGGGTTTATGTGTATTTGAAGATTTTTTTTTGGTGTGATTTCATCGTTGAAGATCCCTCCAAACCAGGGAAAGAATTGGTGGGGAGTTGATCTTTTGATCAATTATCAGCTTAACATTACATGCTGGCTCAAATCTATAGTAGGCCTCAGAACGCTTCAATGGATTATATAGTATTTTAGTGCACAATTCTTTTGGTGGGGTGTGGTCGATGGTAAGATAAGAGCTGAGGCGGCGATTGCCGGGACAGGCACGTGCATACATTCGTTGATGTCAATACTGGTCACAACTGTGTCTGGCTCGTGCCTTCCCCTATATGGCCCTTTCTGTGGCTGAAATACACGTCACGTTTTCTCTCTCTCTCTCTCTCTCTCTCTCTCTCGATTGATCGACAGTAGATGGCAAGCGTGGGAAAGTCATATTCAATCAAGTAACATATTTGATGTGCTCAAAGTTTACAGTTCCTCACATTTAGTTAAGAATTACCTTTTGTTTAATATGAACATGCACTTACGATTTACTTTCACTAGATTTAGATTTGGACTCTCTGAAATTAAGGTACAAGTTACAAAAATGCAAGTTATAATGAATTGCTCTGTCCCCTTTGTAAAGAATCAGTCGAAGATGAAGTTCATTTTGTCCTGCAGTGCCCTGCTTATAGTAATCTCCGTTTGCAGCTAATACCTACAGCATTTTATAACCAGCCATGTATGTTTCGTTTTTCCGTGCTGATGGCTTCAGAAAAAGAGAGTGTGACTCGCAGTTTAGTTCTCTGAACTCGTGATACTGCTGACTTTATAATAATTTTCTTGTAATATTGTTATCGCCCCTTTCAGATGGTGCTATGGCCTTAAATGATTAAATTATCTGAATACTGAATCTGAATCTTCTCTCTCTCTCTCTCTCTCTCTCTCTCTCCTCTCTCTCTCTCTCTCTTGCATTGAATCAGAGATTGGTCAAATGGGTTGAAGAAAACAAAAAGTTGACTGAGTCACAAGCTGGGTTTAGACGTAGCTACTCCACAACAGATCATATTTTTACGCTTAATGCTATCTTGAAAAGTGTCTATCTAAGAAAGGAGGTAAACTCTATGCTTGTTTTGTAGATCTGAAGAAAGCATTTGATTCAGTTCAACGCCAACTTTTGTTCGATGTTTTATTGCAAAATGGAATACGTGGAAAATTTATGAATGCTGTAACTGCTATGTATAAATGTGTCACTTCTTATGTGCGTATCAAAGATAAATTTACTAAGTATTTTCATTGTCCAGTTGGTGAAAGGCAGGGTTGTATTTTGAGTCCAATGTTGTTTTCTTTATTTGTAAATGAAATTGCATCAACTGTAAACAATAATGGGATGCATGGAATTCAGTTTCTACCCGGTCTGGTAGATCTGTATCTGCTTTTGTTTGCAGATGATATTGTACTAATGTCTAACACTGCAGTTGGTTTGCAAAATCAAATTAATTTGTTGAATAATGCGTGCAAAAGATTATTT
>CM065723.1:76152754-76160254 GCA_033310375.1 Conus canariensis
TTTTTGCCTGTTTTCATGTCGTTCATGATGAAGAGGGCCAGGGAGAAGAAAGCCGCGCGCATCGCCATGTTGACACTGCGGAGCAGGTTGGACGGTGTCACCCTTGGCCTGCTCCTCACCCTGCTGTTCTGGGGCTGTTTGCTGATGAGGTGCGGAGACGTGGAGCAGAACCCCGGACCCAAGGACAGCCTGAGGCAGTCAAGACTGGGCAGCAGTGGACGGACGAGCCTGGACAGGACCGCGGCATCCCAGGGCAGCAGGCAGTCATCACCTTCACCTTCCCGGCAGCCTACCCTTGCTGATGTTGTGGAGATACTGCAGTCCATGAAAGTTCAGAACGCCACAACAAATAGTAAGCTCGATGAAGTGGAACGATGTGTGAAAGGACTGAGAGAACAGTATGTTGAGTTACAGAATGATATGTTGGACAAAAAAGGTGGATGATTTGAAAAAAGAAAATCAAACTTTGTTACAGAAAAACTCTGATCTGCTCTCTCGAGTCGAACAGTTAGAAAGAAAGACTGACGACCTTGAGGGCAGATCCAAAAGGAATAATCTAATATTTTTTGGAATAGATAGAGAACAAAACGAATCCAATGAACAATGTGCAACCAAATTACGTGACGTCATTGCTAATAAGCTGGACATAAGCAGTGACATCCAATTTGACAGGGTCCATCGTTTGAACAACAAACCAGATTCCCCGATGATCGCAAGATGCACATTTTATAAAGACAAAGTGCAAATTCTCAGTGTGAAAAAGAAATTGCAGGGTACCAGAATTTTTGTAGGGGAAGACTTCTCCTTCCGAGCGAGGGAGATAAGACGCAAACTGTCTCCCCACCTGAAAAAAGCCAGAAGTGATGGGAAGAGGGCCACGATGGTGTTTGACCACCTACTCATTGATGGTCAGAAGTACTTCCTTGGCGAGGGGGACAGTTTGCGTGAATCCAGATAGGATTTTGGCCGGCCATTTTCTGGACTTAATTTTCCCTTTGATAGGAACACGAGAGGTAACAAATGTAACCCAACACCGTCTGTACGCTCACCTGTACGTCATGTCAGTGACACGCTCGAACTCTGCGATGTTAATCAGGTCAGCAAGGCCGTGTCGTGTCGTGACAGCGTGAGTGAGCACGTGCAACACACACCGAGCGCAAAACCAAAACGTGTTTCTTTTTTGTTGTGGAACGTAAACGGATTGCTATCAAAAATATTTGACTCTGATTTCATTTCTTATGTTTGTCAGTTCGATTTGGTTTGTTTAGTTGAGACATTTATTGAGGACTGTCAGTTGGACTTATTTACCGGGTACAGACTATTTTGTAAACCTGCCGTTAACTTTACTAAACATGGTAGACGATCGGGAGGGCTTGTTTATTTAGTAAAGAATGATCTTTTCCCGTACGTTAAAAGTATTGATATGGATCATGTTAATTGTTGCATGTTTTTGATCTGTAAAGAGTTATTTGGATTAGGCAAAGATATTCTATATGTTTGTACATATATACCACCAGAAGGATCTCCATTTTACACTTATTTTGATATTGAAATGGAATTAGTATGCTTGAAGAATGTTTAACCGATTTTCTGTTGCTGAATGACGTGTATGTTATTTTAAATGGAGATTTGAATAGCAGAACAGCTGATGTTTCTCAAGATTATATTGTACAAAATACGTTTGAGCCACAGTTCAATAATTTGTCATATAATATGGTTCGACATTCAAATGACTGTACTTTGAACAACTATGGTAAATTATTATTGAACATGTGCACTGCGTTAGATTTGAGCATTTTAAATGGCGTGTGCAAAGGCGACTATGAAGGTTGCTACACATTTATATCTGACTCTGGAAGCAGTGTCACAGACTATTTCGTACTCTCACGTGAACTTTTTATGATTTTGTTTGATTCTTGTGAATTATCTATAGCTGACCGTATTGATTCCGACCATTTACCAGTGACAGCATGTGTTGTTCTTGCCAAGGAATGTTCACCTGATATGTGTATGCAAAAAGAGAATTTTGTCATACACAAACTTGTATGGGACGAGAAGTGTGCAGCTACATTTACCAGTATTTTGTCAGTGAAGAAATACACACAAAAATTGATCTTGCAATTGATTTGATTGATGTTAACGTAAATAATGCTGTTAAAGTTTTTAATGATTGTATAAGAGAAAGGCTGGTCCATGAAAACATGTATATCATTTAACACCAATGGAAGTTCATGTAAATGGTTTGATATAGAATGCAAACTTTGTAAAAGAAACACTAGAAGATTGTTACAGATATTTCGTCGCTCAGTAAAATTAGAAAAGAAAACAGAAACAATAATCGAAATGAAAAATGAATATGTAATTGCCAGACGTGAATATAAAAATTTACTAAAGCGAAGAGGAAACAATTCAACAAAGCTTTACTAGATAAACTGGTAACGACAGTGGGAAACCAAAAAGAATTTTGGGACGTTGTTCATAACGCGTCCTTCAAAAGAAAACAGCCTAGAAATAATATATCAGTCGACTCCTGGTTTCAACACTTTAAAGCCTTGCTGGAGACGGATGCTGACAACACAGTAAATGAGTATTCAGCTGAAGTTGAAATGGAAGGCTGTATGAATCGTCCGATCTCTAAAGATGAAATATTGCTAGCACTTAGAAAACTAAAAAAACCATAAAGCAGCTGGTCCCGATGGCATTATTGCCGAGCTTTTCAAGAATTCGAATGATCAAGTTGTATACTTCCTTCTGAAATTGTTTAATAAGCTATTTGATAATGGTGTGTTTCCTGAAAACTGGTTTGAATCTGTTATTCAACCTATTTTCAAGAAGGGTGATATCAATGACCCCAACAATTATAGGGGAATTTCCTTGAGCGATGTTAGTAGTAAATTATTTGGTATAGTGATAAATAATGGACTGCAAGAATGGGTGGATGAACACAATATCACAGGTGATTATCAAGCTGGATTTAAGAGAGGATACTCAACAGTCGACCATATGTTTTCTTTACTAGCTCTCGTACAGAAACAGTTTTGTTATAATCGAAAATTGTATGTTGCATTTATTGATTTCGAAAAAGCTTTTGACACGATAAATCGAAATATTCTTTGGCCAATTCTCTTAAAAAATGGCATTAAAGGTAAATTATTCAGATGCATTAAAAGCATGTACAATGATGTCAAAGCCAGAGTTCGATGTGGTTCTATGTTAACTGATTACATTGCCTGCACATCAGGATTAAGGCAAGGAGATGCTTGCAGCCCTGTTCTGTTTTCTCTTTTCATTAACGAACTGGCGGTTGAAGTAATTAATAAAGGAAGACATGGCGCTCGATTTTCACTAGATGCATTCGAATTATTTATTCTGTTGTTGGCTGACGATGTTGTTTTGAAGGCAGAGACAGTTACAGGTCTGCAAACACAACTGAACAGCTTACAACACGCCGCTGCATCTCTTCAACTTAAAGTTAATATGACTAAAAGCAATATCATAGTATTTCGGAAGGGTGGATATTTGAGTGTGAGAGAAAAATGGTTGTATAACGGTGAAAGAATGCCTGTGGTTAATGCGTATAAATATTTAGGAATTTTTTTCTCTACACGATTGAGCTTCACTGCTGCACGCAAAGACCTTGCAAGCAGAGCTAAGAATGCTTTGATTTATCTTCTTAAAAGGTTATACATGTTAGATAACAACTCTTTTAATTTATTTATGAAATTGTTTGATTCTCAAATACAGCCAGTTGTGCAGTATGGCTCTGAATTATGGGGCCTAGACAATGCTGTTGTCCATTGTAAATCAGTCCGTTTATTTGTGTTGAAGAAATTTTTAGGAGTAGACAGGCGAACACCCAATGACCTTGTTTATGGTGAAACCAATCGCTATCCAATATATATAAATTCTGCTGTTAAGTGTATTCGCTACTGGCTTAAGCTGATACAAATGGAGAATCACAGGATTCCGCGCAAAGCTTATGATATGTTATTTGACCTTGATATAAAAGATAAGAAAAATTGGGCAACAAATGTACGCTTATGTTTGTTTAAATATGGATTTGGATTTGTTTGGACAAGTCAAGACGTTGAAAATGTTCATGATTTCATATGTTGTTTCAAGCAAAGGATGATTGACTGTAGGTGGCAAACTTGGTCCGATCATATTCAAACTAGTGATAGATTCAGCTTGTATAGAGCTTTTTGCAGTGACCACAGTTTAAAACCTTACTTACATTTAGATATTGATAGGCACTTAAAATATATTACGACTAGATTTAGGCTCGGGATTTCTGACCTGGCATTACATCGCTTCCGATACAAAACGTCTATGTTCAACGATTTAATTTGCCCCTTATGTACTGAAAGCGAAGAAAGTGAGGTGCATTTTGTTCTCTGTTGCCCAGCTCTTAAACATATACGAGAAACTTTAATTAAGTCTGAATACTGTAGACATCCTTCACTGTTTAAACTGAGTTTGCTAATGTCATCGACCGAACCTGAAGATGTGCGTAGTCTTTCTTTGTTTTTGTATAAAGGATTTAAAATGAGAGATGTTGTGACTTCTTGAAAGGTACATGAATACATTTATATCATCGTTAACTTGTATTTTGAATCTGTTATATATCTTTACTCAGTTACATGTTCACATTCCCCTTCATGATGGGCTGAGGCCTAATATGAATAAAATATCTTGAGTCTTGAGTCTTGAGTCTCTCTCTCTCTCTCTGATATATACGACAGGGGGATAAAACTAGTAAAATAAGAGAAATATTATGACGATAAAGTCAACACACACACACACACACACACACACACACACACACACACACACACACACACACACACACACACATGCGTGTATTTATGTTTGTGTATATATGCGTCCCTTCCCTTATTAACACTCCTGCTGGCACTCAGGGAGGAGGTCATATGTTGATGAAGGCAAATAAAGCCGAAAAATTCAACTATAACCACATCAGCTTGTTGTCCTGGTTGTTCTTTTCTTTTGGAGACATATCTATATCTATCTATCTGCACACACACACACCACACACACACACACACACACACACACACACACACAACACAATATATATATATATATATATGATATACGTGCAGATAGATATATACAGAGAGAGAGAGAGAGAGAGAGAGAGAGAGAGAGAGAGAGAGAGAGAGAGAACACGCAAATTCTAAAACATTCTGTTCTGCCATTTCTTGGCCTGCAAGTCTGGGATGTTATTCCAGGGAAAAGTGGAATTACCCCGCCGCTGGCCTGTGAGACGGCGTGCAGCTGGCTTCACGCTGGCTGATACTGCCAGCAGAGTAAATGGTTAAGGAGTGAGCCATCTTTCCGTACGGCGCACTACGTATCTTTATATCCGTAGGGCGTACTATGTATATCTCCATAGGGCGTACTATATTTGGTACGAGACACAAGAGGCTAGGGGAGGGGGAGGGGAGTCCAAAACCTCCCTGCTGTAAGCTGCTCCCTACCTTTCGCTGTTGCATCTGCCTCGGTTATAGCTTGCTGTGCTGCAAAGAAAGGCTGAATGGAGGGAAAGACAGTATTCACTGGGAGTTGCATTAGCCTGGTCGACACCACCCCGCCCCCACCCCACACGGGTCTTGCTGGTTGGATAGGGGGGTTTGGTGTTACCTGAACTACACGTCCTTGCGGATCACAAAACTGTCACCCGAACGCAAACATGTCATGGTTACGGTTGAACGAGCAAGTTGGCCCGTCCTGGTCTGTCAGGGCGTATGCATGACCGAGCTCTGTTCATGTGCTCACATTGAGGTCGTGTTGCCCCCGAAGGCTACTTCCTGGATGTATTATTCATGTTGCCGACAAAACATGGCGGCTGTCTGTAGTGTTGTGGTCGTGGGTCTCCTCACTGCTACTCTTGCGGCCGCAGTAGAGCAGGGAAAATGGACACTGCCTCTGAACCAGGTAGATTCAAAAGTTTATCAACTCTTTTACGTTAAATGCGTTGGCTTTTTGGAGGTGATTTGGGGAAAAAGGCTTAGCCCGGTTTGAGAACCTGGGTCTATGGCTGTTCAGATGAATCAATTAGTGTGAAATTTTACTATTGTACTTTTACATATGGGTGTGATTCGTCTTTCTTTTGGAATAAAGATTTCCTACCGCCACACCTCGTTCTCACCCCATTCAGTCAAGCAGTTGTAACAACCGCTACAGTGCTTTGGGTAAAGTCCTCGAATAGTGCGCTGGAAGTTTGTGGGTTCGACTTCCATCGATCAGAGGCACTTGTGTGTGTGTGTGTGTGTGTGTGTGTGTGTGTGTGTGTGTGTGTGTGTGTTGTTTCAGCCCGGTTAATTCTTAGCCTACCTGGAGTTAAGTGGGCTCAAACTGGAAAATCGATACCATACGCTGGACAGTGCAGTTGAATTTAACCCTCTTGATGGATGCGACTTTGAGAATGCTGCTCCGATTTCCTGATCAACACAGCAGGTGTCTGTATCCCTCGGTCCTGGTTGGCGCCAGAATGCATTTCGAATGGAAGCGTAGATTATAGCCATGTTATGAAATCCCTGAGCAGAAGATAGCTCTACAGCATCATCTGTATTATCTTCGTTCACACTGATTATAGGAAAGTGTCTCAAATTCCGTAGCCCATGATAACCAACTCTTGTAATTACCTCCGTGTTGATTTCCCCTTCACGTCCACGTCCTTTGTGAATTCGTCCGTGTCACCAGTATCGGTAACCTCACGGGGACTGTCGCTGGAAGCACGACGATGTCGTGGTGCCCTCCGGAGGGGATGCTCACTGATGCTGGTTCCACGTCTATGCAGTTAGAATGATTGTACACAGGGGGCTGATTATGTGGTGTCCTGCACATGTTGCCCTGATGCAGCGCAGTAGCTCCTTTGGTGGGCTGCCTCGTGGCACTTTCTATTGACTGCTTCCTGTAGACTGTTGGTGCATGGGTGACGACGTCAAATCCTAGGTGTGGGTGTGTAGGTAGGAGCAGAAATGATCGACGTGGGAACGATGCTTCTTGAAGAGGAAGACGGAGGGAAGAGGGGAGAAGGAAAGGGGTGGGTGGGTGCAGAAGTGGGTGGTGGGGTGGGTGGTTACGGGCTAAGAGAAGAAGACAGAATAGTTTAATAATAAAAATCAAACTTCAAATGCGGTCCCGGCACCAGCAGGCCACAGGAAGCAATATGGAGTCGTCCACAGGCAACCCACTAGACGAGGCACTGCACTGCTGCCGAGTCACTATGGTGGTGTACAGTGGTGCTTGTTGTGAAACAACATATGTGGGATACCACCTACTAAGCCCTCTACTGACAACAGTAATTGTTAGTCGAGGAGCAAACATGAGTGAGTTCTCACTCCGGAGGGTGCCACCACGTCCGCCCAACGACAGTCCCCATGAATTAACCGATACCGGTGAATTCGACAGAACCAAACCAAGGTCACAGTAGCGGACAGGACATCGAAACTGAGGTCACCATGCGAGCAGGGC
>CM065723.1:76167754-76180254 GCA_033310375.1 Conus canariensis
CCCCCCCCCCCCCAGCTCGAATTTCTGCAGTGAGGACTTTGACCTGATAGCCTTCTCTCCTCAGGCTGTTTGCCAGATCAGCATACTTTTCAGTCTTGTAGATTTGAGCTGCCTCCATTCTGTTCTCATATGGCACCGTGAGCTCGATCATGATCAGCTGCTTGGTTGACTGAGAGTGGACCTTCCTTGAGCCAGGGCTACTTTACATGAGCTTAGGACATGCTCCACTGTTTGTTTTTCATGGCAGAGGGGGCATGCAGGATCGTCTGTTTTTCCCCACTTCACCAGGTTTGCATTTGACGGCAGAAGGTCATATGCAGATCTGAAAATGAAGCTGATCCTGAGAGGGGCCATGTGCCAAATGTCATTCCAAGTGAGACTTCTTTGGAGTGCATTCTCCCACGTTGTCCATTGCCCTTGCTGGCTCTGCTGGACTGTTTTTTGGAGTCTTTTTTAGTCTTCTTCTTTTCTCATCTCCTGAATCATCATGTTTCTTTTGGCTTTTCCTTTGGCCTTTGACCACCATTCAGTTTTGGTCACCCCAGTCCTTGTCTGTTGGTCTGTGTGTGTCCTGTTATTTCTCTGATCTTGAGACTTTCTTTTGCAGAATCCATCGCCTCTTGAACTTTCCATTTTCTGCCTGTCTTCAGCTGGGGCTTGATTGCTTCTATCACCTTGTCTCCTGAGTCCTCCAGCATGCTTTGAAGTCTGATCTTCCCTGCTTTGTATTCCTCCAGGATGAATTTCAGTGGTAGTTTCAGCTTTGCTTGGCGACAGTCAGTCAGACAGGGTGGGACACCAAGCCATTTCCTTGTGAACTTGTTGATTTTGGCTTCCATTGTCTCCACTATGCTGGTGCAGATGTCGTATATCATCAGAGGCCATAGGAGCTTTGGTATCAGCATGAACTGCAGACACCAGACCTTGTATTTGCCAGGGAGCCCACACTGGTCAATGGTCTCCAAGCCTTCTTCCGACATCTGTTTGGTTTCTTTTGCTCTTTGTGTGTCTTTCAGCGTATCACATACCATCTTCCAAGGCTCTTGACTGGCTCTTCTGTGACTGTTGGAATGGCCTGGTTGGCAACACCGAAGACCACAGATTCGGCCACTTTTCCTTTCCTCAGTGAGAGACTCCGTGATTTCTTTGGCTTGAACTTCATTCTGGATGAGGCAACCATGTCATCCAGCCTCTCCAGCACATGACGTGTCTCGTCTTCTCTGGATGAAATCACTGTAGTGTCATCCATGAAGGCCTTGAGAGGAGGCATCTTGTATCCATCGCCAAGGTCTGTTTGTCTTGCGTTGCTTGTTGCTGCTTTCAAGATGACTTCCATTGCCAACACGAACAGTATTGGGGAAATTGCACAGCCCATTGCAATGCCCACTTCCAAGTTGATCCAATCTGTTGTGTACTCCTTGGTAGAGAACCGCATTGAGAAGCCATTGAAGTACTTCTTGAGCATGTTGCGGATGTTCTTTGGCACATGGTACATCTCAAGAGCCAACTGTATCATCTCATGGGGTACAGATCCATATGCGTTTGCCAGATCAAGCCACACTACGTCCAGGTCTCTCTTTTCTGTTTTTGCTCTTTGGATTGCGTCCCAGATCATTGTGGCGTGTTCTACACAGCCAGCCACGCCTGGGATGCCACCTTTCTGGACTGACACACCCAAGTACTTGTTTTCCATGAGGTACTTGGTCAGCCTTGCTGCCATGACAGAGAAGAAGATTTTCGACGTTCAGTAGTGATACTGGCCTGAAGTGACTTCTTGAGTTTTGCTCTTCGGGGATGTACACACCATCTGCCGTCATCCACTGGCCGCTGATCTTCTGGTTTCTCCAAGCTGATCGCAGCAGCCTGTGGAGCCATTCCAGCACCATGGGACATTTCTTGTACAGCTGGTAAGGTATTCCGTTTGGCCCTGGTGATGATTTGGCTCTGGCTAAGTCGACCACCTTCTTGATTTCCGCCAACGTTGGAGGCTTGTCATTGAACTTTTCCTCAGGGTTAGTTGGCCACACCAGACCTTGAATGTCGAGTGGTGCTTTGCTCTATGAGTCAGAGTATGTTTTCCTCAGATGTTGCTCAAGAACTCCTTTGTCCACACTTAGGGTCCCAGATTTTGGCTGCTCAGTGTTCTGGCAAACTGGAAGGGGTCTCTGAAGAAGCGCTCTTGGGTCTTCTTCTTTTACCCTTCCTCTTCCTCGCAAATTCCGCTTTGCTGAGGGCGCTGTGTTTTGCTTTCAGGTCTTTCCAGAGTTTTTCCAAGCCTTGTTTTTCAGCTGGCAGTGCGGTCCTCATTTGCTTTTTGAGGTTTTTTCTTTTGGATCCTGATCTTGTCCATCTCTTCTTGGCGTCTGGATTTCTTTGGAGGTGTTTTCTCTTTGGGTAGTTTTGCTCCATAGGCGTCTCTACATGTGGCATACACAATGTCTCCATATGTCGCTAGTTTGTGTTCCAGGGTGCTTTTCCCTATCAGTGCATCGAGTCTTTGGACGATTTTTGCATCCAGTTTCTCCCAATCTTCAGTTTCGTTCGCTCGTGGCAGGTTGAGTTTCAGGCGCCTGGCATTGAGGGCCTGTGCAAATTCCTCATCCGAACCAACAGCGTGGATGTCCTTGGCACTGTGGTTTAAATCCTGGCCTTGGTCTTCCGACGTCTTATCTGCTGATGCAGTGTGCTGCTGCTCATTCAGATGAGTCTTCACACATCCCATCTTTGTTCTGTGGATCTTCATGCCACGGGTGGTAGCGAAACGCTTTCCACAGACGGTAAAATAAAACATCAGGCATCGTCCGTGACCCATAATGAACATACGTACAAATTTTCAGAAAGATCGGCCAAGTACTTTCTGAGATATTCCATAAAGAAGAAAATTGTTATGGGCCGTTATAGCCGTTAGTACCTAACATAACGGTAAAATAAAACATCGGGCATCATCCGTGACCCATAATGAACATACGTACCAACTTTCAGAAAGATCGGCCAAGTACTTTCTGTGATATTCTGTAAAGAAGAAAAACCGTTATGGGCCGTTACAGCCATTAGTAACTATTATAACAGTAAAATGAAACATCATGCACCATCCGTGACCCATAATGAACATACATACAAGTTTTCAGAAAGATCGGCCATGTACTTTCTGAGATATTCCATAAAGAAGAAAACCCGTTATGGGCCGTTACAGCCGTCAGTAACTATTACAACGGTAAAATAAACATTGGATATCATCCGTGACCCATAATGAACATACTTGCTAATTTTCAGAAAGATCGGCCAAGTACTTTCTGAGATATTCCATAAAGAAGAAAAACCGTTATGGGCCGTCACAGCCGTTAGTAACTATTACAACGGTAAAATAAAACATCGGGCATAATCCGTGACCCATAATGAACATACGTACCAATTTTCAGAAAGATAGGTCAAGTACTGTCTGAGATATTCCATAAAGAAGAAAAACCGTTATGGGCCGTTATAGCCGTTAGTAACGGACATAACAGTAAAATGAAACATCGGGCATCATCCGTGATCCATAATGAACATTATCTACAAAATTTTCTGAAAGATTGGCCCGGTAGTTTTGTCTGGAGCGAGTGGAGCATATTTTGACCACAGACGGACAGACAGACAGACAGACAGACAGACAGCATTTCTTCGTTTCCATTGTAAAGTACTCCCTGTTCTCTAAGAACTGGGAGTACAAAAAAGTACCGAGAAAAGCTACTGTTTGCCATAAAACTCAAATGTCAGTGCACGCTGGCAGATTTGCGAGATTCCTTTTCTATCATCTGTCGACTATCGCACTCTGGTCATAAAAATTGCAGAACGGCAACATTTTACCGCGACTTACAGAAGACTTTTCACTGAACGGCAATGCAAAAACAAAGGCGTCCACAACAAAAGCGAGAAGAATATCAGAGTATTTATTGACCTCTGGGGCAACCAAGGGGAACATGTTTGCCAGCGCCTGGAAAGGAAGGGAACTGATGTCGCATGGCTCAGGAGGATGTGACGTGAATGTTAGGGGAGGTAAACCAGTCAACTGAAGGAATATTGAGGCCAAGGGTTTTAACGTCTCTCTCTCTCTCTCTCTCTCTCTCTCTCTCTCTCTCTCTCTCTCTCTCCCTCTCTCTCTCTCTCTCTCTCTCTCTCTCTCTCACCAAAGAATGTTCCAGACAGAGTAGAATGAAGGCATTTGTTTAGCAGGTAGGTATGAGAAAAGCGCTCATTAAAGATGGTTGTGACAATCTTGTGCATTTTCTTGTTGCTCTCTTTGTTATAGAAACAATGTGTGTTGCCTGTGCCAGAGCAAAGTACACCTTTCATTCTTACGAAACCAAGCGTGCCTTTTTTTTGTCTGTTTATTTTGATGAAAATGAAAAGGTGATGATTTATAAATTGGTATGCACGGGCATGCTAATGGCGTCCATTTTTTAAAATTCCCCTATGAATATCATAATCTTGCAATTTTGTGCAGTCTCCTTGATGTGTGACCATGGAGACTCAAACGGCGTTGAAATCAGCTGGATGTTATTGATGTCACCATGTAACCTGTTATTCGCTGAAACTGCACGAGAAATCAATACCATGGAGGTTGGTCAGTTTACGCCTTTGACAATGTAAAATGAGTACGTGATTTCTCTCTTTTTTGCAATGTTAATGCGTCATAAAAAAATAAAAAAAATAAAAAAAAACCCTAGCCTACGGACAATGTTAGTTAATGCACAGCGAGTCCATGTTGATGGGCACAAACACAAGCTTTGCTGTTCCACATAAGCGTGTTGGCGTTTGGTTTGTGTAGTGAGTGCAGTACCTCGGGTGCTGAATCATCCAAAAGAAGGCATTTTTGTTTCCCGTCTTAATTTGCCACTCTTCTGGTGGTGGAGTTAGTGGCAGTGCATTTTTTTATGCTTCATTTTCTGTGCCCCCTTCTGTGGAGTACTCTCACACCACTCGTTCGGGCCGTCCTACCACAGCCACATCCAGACCCAGGGGTGCCACTTTTCAAGCTTTGCCCGGAATGAAGGCCTGTAAAAAAAAAAAAAAAAAAAAAAAAAACCCTGAAAACTGCCTTTCAGGCTCGGCGAAATTTTGTGCTATTCAGTTGAGGCCTGGGAAAAATTCCCCACGGCGTGTAGAAAAATCCCAAAGATCGCTTTTTGAGTGGAGTCACCAATAGTTGACACCAACTGTCAACATTATACTTTCAAGGTCTCAGTTTTTCTTGGCTTGTCACACCAACTGTCGACATTATCCTTTCTAGGTCTCAGTTTTCTTGGCTTGTCAACATCAGCTGTCGACATTATTCTTTCAAGGTCTCAGTTTTTCTTGGCTTGTCAACACCAACTGTCGACATTATCCTTAAATGGTGTAAGTTTTTCTTGGCTTGTCAACACCACCTGTCGACATTTTTTCAAGGTCTTAGTTTTTCTTGGCTGGTAAACAAAGAAGAATTGACTGACTTGCGTGCAGCACAAAGCAATACCCGCCCGGACTGGTCCAAATCCGATGTTGTCATCACCAGGACCATCGTTTCTTTTTGTGATTTCCGTTCTGTGGGCAGGATGAAGCTTTCCATAAAACTTTCATAAAGCTAGTGTGAACAGTCTGACACATACATACGCCTATTCAATGTTAATTTCTCAAGAGCGGACAGTGAAATCCATTGTTTATTCTATGCTTAATGATTAATTGTTACAAACAAATTCATTTGGAAAAAAAGCTACTTAGATGTATTCATAAGTTTAAGCCTTTATTATTCACGCTTCATATGCTTATGTAACTTTCTTGACAAAAGTATAAAACTTGTGTCCAGGTTACTGTAAACCACTTATATTGGAACAAACAGAACCCTGACCAACTCATCAAACACAATGAGCGAAATAGCATTGTTTAACAATTTTTTTTCAGTATCGCTGAAACTAGAGAGTTGACTCTCTGGATCTGCCATGGTGTTAAATCACGGTGAAGTCATGTGCAAAGTCTGGTCTGAAACTGTTGTGTGTCCGTGCCAATAATCTCCCCACTTTGTACGTACCGATGTTTCAACAATAATTACAAACATTTCAACGATAGTTATTATTTTTGTTTCTAGGTTTTGAGGTAGGTAACAGATTGACAAGCATAGACGCCATAGATGAAAATCTTTGTACAATAGTGCTCCGCCTATACCGGCTTATTTTTGTGCTTTTACAGGACCCTGGGTATTTGCAGCAGTTTACGGAGCCGGCGCCAGATTTACACATTACGGAATGGATCAATGGCAAGGCCAGATATAACTGCTTTGAAAAGGACTTCACGCTGTTGGTAAGTGTCATCTTGTACTTGAAAAGCTTGACGAGAACAATAAGACGCAGGTGCTTTAATATTTAACGCACATCTTGCGTCGAATTTGACCAAGTAAGTGATTGCTCATTCTTCATTTTCGTTGTCCTGAGTTTTGTTTATTTTGCCCAAAGGAGACCTAAACGCGTCGTGTTTTTTTTTTCTTCTCGTGATTCGTTAGTTCACGTTTGGCAGATTTATTGCATAAACTTTTTTTTAAAGATTTAATATTTAAGTCTTTCCTTTGTTTTGGTTTGTCTTAAACAATGATCAGTGAGACAGGGTTCGTCGTAGAACAGTGCAGCCTTTGGTTTTGTAAATGCATGCTTCAGTTAGGAAGGAGGGGGAGGTAGGCCAGTTGGAGTGCTAGCACTTCATCCGGCAGCTTTGCCTCGCCACAAGATCTGTGTGCTGGTAGCGTCTGTCTTTGCGGGCCACTTGAGTGACAACAGATACACGTGGATTTCTGACCTTCCTGGACTATTTGCAAAAAGGCCTGTTCAGTGTTTTGTTGGTTTGTTTACTGTTAATCCCTTTTGGAGCAGGTAGTGCAATGTAAGCTTTTTTTTGGTTTGCTTGGATTTGAAAGATCGGGTACTGGTCAACGAGGTATCAGGTAAGCAGGAACCTCTCATGCATCACAGTGGCCTCCACAACAAACATTTAGTGATGGGAATGTCCAAACTCCAGTTTATCGAACATAATTTGAAAATTAAACGAGACTTACCTGGAAGTTGAAGTTTAATGGAGATTATTTCGAGGATGCTGTTGGGTAGAGGTATAAATGTGGGGGACGAAACCGCGCGCGCGCCCCAGACTTCAGCTACGTGTGATCCCCGAGAACAAATTCGGAAGGGAGGGTTCAATGGAAGTACCTCGAGTTGCTGATGGGTGGGCACATGTATACCTCTATCCAACAGCATCCTCAAAATAATCTCCATTAAACTTCAACTTCCTGGTAAGTCTCGTTTAATTTTCAAATTATTCCTCGTCTGCTGATTGGTCAGAGGTATACATGTGGAGATTTTAGCGTCGGGGATCACACGTTATTCCTTAACACGTCAGGCTCTGAAAAATGAAAGGCAATCAGCCCATAATGTGAGTTACTTCCCTTTGTCTACAAATGTGTCCAGCACGGACTGGGAAAAACTGTTAGTCTTCGTAGAACCACCATTTCCACCTTCATTCTGTTCAATGATCCGGTGGTAGAATCTTGAAAAAGTGTTCCTGTTTGACCAACCACCTGCTTTAAGGATGCTGTCTATTGGTACACCTCTGCTTAACGCTGCAGAAGTACTAGCAGCCCGAGTGCTGTGAGCCGAGTACTTCAACATGTCTGTTCCAGCCATAAACAGCACATCTTTCATCCAACGAGAAATGGTGTCTCTTCGCAGGTGCAAAAGGCTTTATGCAACTGATAAAAAGTGCTTTCCCAGTTCGTAAGTGGGCAGTCTTTTTCAAATACTGCCGAAGGTGGTGAACCAGACACAATCTCTTGTTTTCAAAACAAGGTATGACTAAAGGCTTTAAGCGAGTCCCTGGTTTGGTTTGTTTTAAAAGAGGGTTATATACAAATACACATTTAGACTCATGGATTTTTACATCATCAACAGTAAGACTATGGTGAGTGTGTCCTCTCTGACCAAAGAGTAAAGCAAGTAACATAAGTGTTCTGAGTGTGAGTTTCAGAAAGCTTAGCTGTTCTGCATCTGGCCACTGTGCTAACATATCAATGACTGTGTCTACATCCCAAGTGTCACAGTACTTTGGGAGTGATGGTCTACTGTTGAACACACCTTTGACAATTTTACAGACTATAGGATGTTGACCTATTGTTTCTGCGTTATCAGGACAAAGGTGTGCTGAAACCGCACTCCAAGCTAGGTTGACTGTACTATAACTAACACCTGCAGCATACAGTTCTGCCAAAAAATTTGCCACATGCACATGGGTACAAGTAGTGATTTCATTCCTGCTTACAAATTTCTGCCATTTTTGAATGTAGGTGTTGTAGGACTTATGGGTGCTGGGTCTCCATGAATCCATGATTAGAGGAACTGAATTTCCTGATAAACCAGAAGTTTAGAAATTTTTGCCGAGATCTTGCAGACAAGCAGGTTTAGCCGACGTTTCTGAATCAGAGGATGAACTGCTCTGAGGTCGTTGGGTAGGTGAAGAAGGTGGCGTCTGCACCTGAGTTCTACTGGAGGGCAGCAGAGAAGATGTTGAAGCACAGCAAACCACAGCTGTGTCGGCCAGTTGGGTACCACAATTATCCCCTCTGCATGGTCTCTCTGGATCTTCTGCAGCACCCGTCCTGTGATGCTGAAAGGTGGCAATGCATACCACTGTAAATGCTCCTAAGAGATGGAAAAAGCATCAATTGCTTCAACTTCTGGATCTGGCCTGTATGAAATATATCGCCGCATTTGGAAGTTCAACCTGGAAACAAAGAGGTCAATATCTGGACAAGCCCTGAGCTGTTGGAAGGCAGACTGCAGAACCTGCTCATCAAGTTTCCACTCAGCATCAGTGTTCTGGCGCCTGGACTCCTTGTCAGCAGTCCTGTTCTGCTTCCCTGGAATGTGCGTTGCACTGATCCAGATATTCTTAGAAATGCACCATGACCAAATTGTAAATGCCATGTCATTACAAGAATCTGAATGGCTTGTTCCCATGCCATTGATACAGCTGACTGATGTTGTATTGTCTATCATTATCCAGACATGTTTGTTTTCCAGCTTTCCCTGAATGACTGCAAAGCAAGTAAAACAGCTTTCAATTCCAAATAATTAATGTGAAAGACCTGTCATGCGGCAACCAATGTCCACCTGAAGCTGTATCTTCACACTCGCACCCCCAACCTGTGCTACTAGCATCAGTGGTGACAACTATATCTGGTTCAGAACTGCAAATGCCATTATCTGTATCAGACACATTGACAATCCACCATTTAAGTTCCTCCTTACTCTCTTCAGACAACTGCATGAGTTGGTCAAAGTTACCTCTGCTCCTCTTCAAAGCTAATTTTTGTCTTTCTCAAGCTGTCTGTAATAGAGAGGTCCATACTTGACTGCAGCAAAGCTAGCAACGATTTTCCCTATAACTTGAGCAACATCACGGATTGTGTGACTCTGCTCATCAAGAAGCCTTTGACAACTAGACAGTATGCTGACAGCTCTTTCAGTGCTAAGAGTGACTTTCATGGAGACAGAATCTATAATGACTCCAAGGTATTGAATCCTTGTTGTGGGCTGAATAACCGAACTTGGTTGGGTGAACGATAAATCCTAACTTTTGAAACAAATCAGTGGTGTCTGTAACATTCCTCATGCAGCTGCTCTCTGTGAGTCCAATCAACAAAGAATCATCCCAAAACCCCGTAGATACATGACCTCTCATTCTAAGGGAGGCATAGACAGGTTTCAACAGCTTTGTGAACAAACGGGGAGCTGATGATAGGCCATTGGGTAAAGCATTGAATTCATAGAGTTGATCTCTCCATTGAAATCTGAGTAGTTTCTTGTGCTGTTCATGGATTGCTATACTATAATAGGCATCCTTCAGATCAATGGAGGCCATAAAGCATCCTTGAGTTATCAAAGTCAGGGCAGTGTTCAGAGTATCCATTTTGAAATGATGATAACTGACTTCTAAATTGAGTCTTTTTAGATTTAAAATCATACGACAAGATCCATCTTTCCTTTCCCTGGTAAAAACTGGAGAAATAACTTCACCAGGGGAATGCTCACATGGGGATATTACTTTCTTAGCAATCAACTTTTGAACTTCTGAATCAATGATCTTGCACTCTTTCTGATTTGTGACATTTGTTTTAGTGCAAGATAGCCTGGATAAGTGGTGTAAAGGACAGTCAAATTCAACCTTAACCCCTGCTATCATGCTTAAAAATTCTGGGTCTGAAGTGATTTTAGACCATGCGTCTTCAAACTGTCTTAATCTCCCAGCAGTAAGCTCATGTTTCTGAGGTTTTAAAGATGGAACCAAGCTCACCTCTTCTATTGGGAGCTGGGATTCTGATGTCCCCGTTTCTGCTGAAACCAATGCTGTCTGTTGTTTGTTCTGTTCCTTTGGCCTAAAAAATGACCACGTGGGCGACCCGACTCAGAGTAATAAGAACCGCCCGCTTGTCCACGATAGTAGCGGGCGTTTCCGCGGTATCTGCGCTCATGGCCTACACTGGAGCTGATGCGGTCGGTCTCACGCACATCTTTCAGTGTCGCGGACAAACTGTCCCCAAACAACTGGTCTGTGATCGGGACCGATTCATCACAGATTCGCGAACACTGCTTGTTTAAATGTGGTCTGATGCCACTGCGTCTGCGCAACGAAATCTCGCGCGAAACGTGACCCAAAATAGCCACCGCATTGGTACAATACTTAACAGCTTCAGAATTGGCCTCTGAACTGGGCAAGCCGCTAGGCCTATCAAGTAATCCGTTTGCGGCACGCACGCACGCACGCAGTCGCTGCCTTGATGACCGCTCTCTGTATATGTTGCATTTTTAGGTCGCTTTTGATGGCCTCAGACGGTAACTTCGACCATATTTCGCTATTCAACGTTGGGACGATCAATTTTTGACAATTTGCCGGTCTGTTGTAGGCTTTAAATTTCTTCTTCTGCAGATCCGGGCTGAGTTTGTTCGTGAACCGACCATTGACAATTTCTGCCAGCTCCTCTCTCACTTCTTCGCTTACCGGTTCGTCCGTACCGCTCAGTTCAGTGGCTATTTCTTTCAGCAAGGTCAGATTTGTCTCTGACTGGTCATCTTTTTTATTCTGCGACGCGAAAAGCTGTTCCTCTTTTTCCTCTGATTCTTCCAGTTCCCCATCTTCTCTCAGCTCCAGAACATCACTGTTGTGTTCCTGTTCTGACTCTGAATCGTCTCCAGAAACTCGGGCAAACTTGGCGGGTTCTGCGGCGCCATCTTCGTCTGGAAGTTTCCTCTTTGGTTTAAGTAGTCCCGCTAGGGTCTCGAATTTTTTGTTCCAGCTCGCATCTAGCTCTTGAATCAGGCTTCTAACTGATTCTGAGACTGTTGAGGGCCCGCTGCTGTCTGTGGGTTCTGAAAGACCCTCCGACATGGCTACTGAAAGAGCCGCCGATGTGTGCTCAAAAGGTCAGCTTCTGAAAGAGCCGAGCACAAAGGATCTAGACTACCGGTGTCGATCATAAAGCCGACCAGTCTAATATAAACTTTGGAATAATAATTTCTAGATTGTTAGATTCTAATGATCCTAATGTGATTATAATGATTATTACTGACCTGAAAGGAATTGTGAAGGTCCAAGGAAATTATTCACGCTAGATATCTATCACTGAGAAAGCACTTTCATGCGTCCGTCTGGCACCGCGTTTTGGCATCAACTGGGACACGCGCGCGGTTTCGTCTTCCACATGTATACGTCTGACCAATCAGCAGACGAGGAATACGTCCAGAAGTCCCCCTGTGGCTACCACATTAGTATGAGCTACAATGTGACCACCAGTACTGTTCGGACAAGCACTCGTAGATCAGTACTTCAGTGTGTGGTGTTGAAATCTGGTGCAGTGTCATAAACCTGCTAGTACAGGCGACAACCCGAGTCGCGCTTGTTAAATGACGAATTTCTAATGGGCGTATATAAGTTCCTTTTTGTGTCATAGATGTAGTCGAATTCCAGTTGTTGTTCTAGTGGATGTATTTACCTTGGGTGGTCAGGGAAATCCAGTAGAGTCACATCAACGCAGCATTTGGGGTCGGAATTAGGCTTCAGAATCTCAATGAAATCCATTGAATTTCTAGACAGTGAATGTAGCTTAATGATTCACCACGGGCTGCGTTGTAGAATGTGTGTGTGTGTGGGGGGGGGGGGGGGGGGGATGCGTGTGTCCGTGTGTGTGTGTGTGTGTGTGGGGGGGGGGGATGCGTGTGTCCGTGTGTGTGTGTGTGTGTGTGTGTGTGTGTTCATGAGGATTTCCTGCATCTTGATGAAGTATATAGATAGACACCAGCAAATGTGAGCTGAACCTGATTTTGAAAAGGGACACTACCCTCGCATGCAGTGTAAAACACGTAGTACATAGAAAGTTGACCTCACCCCCCTCCCTCCACCCTCTGAGCGAGCCAAACACACAAAGATCATTGGTGTGAGGACTTTCACTTCCT
>CM065723.1:76190254-76205254 GCA_033310375.1 Conus canariensis
GCAAGATTCTCAAGGCTGGCAGCATCAACTCGATCATGCTGGACAGCGAGACGCTAGCGGAAGTAGAAGCCATTACCTACCTGGGCAGTGTCATCGACAAGCAGGGGGGCACGGATGCCGACGTCAGAGTAAGGATTGGAAAGGCCAGGGCAGCGTTCGTACAGCTACGGAATATCTGGAGCTCTAAGGAACTGTCAGTCAACACCAAAGTCAGGCTCTTCAACACCAACATCAAAGCAGTTCTACTGTACGGAGCAGAAACCTGGAGAACTACAGTTGCCACCACCAAGAAAGTGCAGGTGTTAATCAACAACTGCCTGCGCAAGATTCTCCGCATCCGATGGCCAGACACCATCAACAACAACGAGCTCTGGGAGAGAACAAACCAGCTGCCCGCAGAACAGGAAATCAAGAAACGGCGTTGGGGCTGGATTGGACATACGCTGCGGAAGCCTGCAAGCAACATCACCAGACAAGCCCTAACATGGAACCCCCAAGGAAAACGAAAAAGAGGTCGGCCAAGGAACACCTGGCGCAGGGACCTGGAAGCAGACATCAGGAACATGGGGATGACTTGAACCAGCTGGAGAAAAGAACCCAGGACAGAGATGCCTGGAGGTCCTTGGTTGGCGGCCTGTACCCCAGGAGGGGTAATAGGCGAGAATGATGATGATGACTTCAGTTTTAGTAGTGCATGCAAAGACCTGAGTAGTAGGGTATCTTAATTCATTTAATGAAAAAAAATGTTGTATCCTCAATCATATTTCGTTTGACTTATTCATTAAGAGACTGGTTCTTCAGTACAACTAATTGTTCAGTATGGCTTTGAGATATTGGGGCTTGGATTATACCGCGATTAACTGAATCAGTTCACCTTGTTTCTGTTTTAAAATGTATTTGTTACCGGTTGATGTTAGTACAGACTCACTACACAGAATACTTCAAAAGCATGTTATAAGTTGTTTGATTTAGACTTGAGATGTGAGGAAAACTAGTTAAGTGTTTGAATGTGGTTCAAGGTTTTTTTTTAAAATTTTTGTTTGTTTGATTGTCGGCTGTTAGCAATGTAACTGATATTGTTAGTATTTTTGCGAAAGATTAATAGACTGTAGCTGGTACAAAAAAAATGGTCTTGTTACATTCATAAGCAGTGAACGACTCAACTTTTATAATTAAAAAAATGTTTGCAACCACCGTGATATTTAGGCCTACTTAGAGTTTGCTACGGGAATTTTTTTCATGTCTGTCTACCCATGTATTTATTTATCTCTCTATCTATCTATCTGAACACACACACACACACACACACACACACACACACACACACACATATATATATATATATATATATATATATATATAATGCTGAACAATTAAGTAGTGGGGGAAAACAAGTGCAGGCTAACAATTCTTCAGTCATTATAGTAATGACTTGGCAAAGATTTGAACTTTTAGAAAAGAAAAAAAAATTGAAGATGAAGAAAATGGGAGGAATATATTATAAATATCAGAAACCCTTCACTAGTCGCCTGAGGGAACCATCGCAATCCCTCTCAAAGGCACATCTATTTGTATTGCCTGCTCCTAGGCCTTTCGTCCGCTGGATCGGACTCATCAGGGAGACACGGCTGATTGTGTCTGTGCTCTTGGTGTCAAATAGTTACACACCACAGTCCATAATTCTGTGGTGTTCTCACCACCAAGGGTTCAAAAGAGAATGCAACAGCACCCCCGAAGCAGCCAGCGAAGGGTAGCAAAATGGAACAAAACGAAAGTGTGGAGAGGAAAAAAGTTGCTGAAAGACTAAAAGCATTATGCACACAGTATAAGATGTAGGGGACAATCTTTGAGCCTATGCTTGAGGATCCATTCAAGGATACAAGGCAGATCAAAAGATGTGGAACAGTCTGAGTGGTCAGCTCTGCTGTTCAATAACCCAAGCATTGTAATATATATATATATATATATATATATATATATATATATACATACATATACGTGTGTGTGTGTGTGTGTGTGTGTGTGTGTGTGTGTGTGTGTGTGTGTGTGTGTGTGTGTGTGTGTGTGTGCGTGTGTCTGTGTCTGTGTGTGTGTTTGGGTAATCATCTTTTTCACATATGTGTATCTTCTGTACAGACTTTATAAAGCGACTGCACCTGTTACAGGCCCCGTTTGGGTTGCACCTTCTACGAAGTGCTGATTCTGGGAGGTCTCTACTTCGCCCTGGCGTTCGTCGCTAAATGTGTTGTACGGTTTGACCTAACCTGTCGTGCTTTGTCCAACAAGTCCAGTTTCTGACCAGCTCCTTTTCTTTATGTTTGACCAAATTTCATGGCTAACTCGTTGCTAAACCGCACGGCTTCCTCGACCAATCATCTCTTTCTCGCCCTTCCTCAACCAGTCACTGCTTTTTCGCCCTTCAGTGTTGCCGCTCTGGACAAGGGCGACCTGTTAGGTGTGTGGTCAGTCTGGGCTTCTCTTTCCTTTGACTAACAGCATTCAGCTTTTCCTTCCCCTAACACTGCCCCCTACCCTAGCACCGCTGCCTGCGTCTAATCGATTTTGATTATGGTTTGATTTTGTTGATGTTTTTACCTTTCATCACACTGTTTTCATTTTCCGTGTCATTGGGCCCAAACCACATACTCATGCATAGATAGTTGCCATGCCTCATCAGGGCAATGTGATGTCCAAAACTGCGGGTAGGGGGGGGGGGGGGGTCAACATGTGAATCTATGTCTGCTTCGAGAGCCCCGTTCGTTGTCGTGAGGACGATCGTAACCAGCCTTCCGTAACAGGGACGTGGAAGTTGGAGAAGGGTTTCCGTTCGATGAACGAGAGGTAGGAAAGCAGTAGGGTCCACAACAACCATTCACCTAAACACATTTTAAATGTAATTAATAGCGCACCGCCAAAAAGAAAAAAAAAAAAACGTAGTCAAACGAATCACAAGACAAAAACACGACACGTTTCGACCTCTTAGGTCTTCTTCAGGCAAGATACAAAACACTCAGGACAACGAAAATGAACGAGCATTCACTTACCTCATCTTCATCCACTTCAGTTGTCCTGAGTGTTTTGTATCTTGCCTGAAGAAGACCTAAGAGGTCGAAACGCGTCGTGTTTTGTCTCGTGATTCGTTTGTCTACATTTTTTTGGCGGAGCGCTATTAATTACATTTAAAATTTGTTCAGATGTCGCCTCACTTTGCAACTGCATTCAACTAAAGCAAGTGGGCGCAGGGATCAAGAAATGATGTCTGGACGGTAGCTTCTGGGGCAGAGGGCCAGACTTTCAAGCGCTTCTATCTCCCCACCCCTATCAGTCTCAAAGCCATTTTCCCTGGCGGGGCAGAAGTGGGAGGGGGGCATCGATATGCCTTTTCCTCCTGCAATGAAAATAACGCACGTAAAAGGCTGGCCCCAGTAATGGTTTGGGAGCCGGTATCAACCACACCTTCTCTGTCTCTGATTTAGTCTCCTCCCGTAAAGTGAGCTGACACTGAAAACGGGACGAAACAAGGACTTGGCTTTGCAAACACCCAACGAACTCGGGAGTGGGGGGGGGGGGGGTGGAGCTCACTTCAGTTCGGTCCTGGCCTACACTACAACCTGTTTTTAAGGGCTTGGGCATTGACGAATCAACTGGGAGAGGATTTACTCCTTGTTCAGAACCACGACCCGGCAGTCAGTTAGGATGTATGAAGGGCCATCGGCAGGCCACGCCTGTGTGGAGATTCTCTCTGGACACCACGCAAACCCCCAGAAGGTTGAGAACCGGCCTTGAGCCACCTTCAAACACTGTCCCCTTATTTCCGAGTTACTCTTTAGGAACAGGTGTCCTCCCCCTCCCTCCGTCCCCCCCCCCCACTCCCCACAGCAGGGCCCATCAGATTTTTGGTTGGCTAGCAGCGAGTCTTCCAATCATAGCACCCGGACTGAGAGAGAGCTCCGCTTAGGGAGACCCTGTCTGCAGAGAAACCCACCCGATCCCGAACAAGAACAGTGGACTAGTCTCCTGCTTCTCCACCAGCCCGACATTCTTGCCAGGGAGAGCCAGAGTGTTCATGCTTTCCTTGGGGAGTTTGGTACACCTCAGCAGAGATACTTTGGCAGTCCCACCTGAGCACATAGTTAGACATGACTCAAACCCAACGCCAAGCAAACTCTGTCCAGAATACGCGCCAGGGGAGACGTTTGGTCCTATGAATAAAGGCTCCATCAGGGTCGTCATAAAGTAAGCTCAGTGGTGTAGGAAGATTTTTAAGCCAGAAGGAGGGGGGGGGGAGGGGGGAAGCAAAAAGGCGGCAAGGGGGAGGGGGGGGTGGTTGTTGGAAAGGGTCGACAGCGGTGTTGGCGGGTATATAGGTGAGAGCTCCAACAGACAAATGGTTCTAATGTGAAATTTGAAAAAGACAGAAAGCTATGTTCATGCAGGGGCAGTTCAGTCCATGTTCTAACCTAAGGGAAGGAATGTTCCAACTGAGGTTAAGTCCAGGGGCCGCTGAGTTGACAGTGGATTCCAGGGGCCACATCTTTGTCGGGGTGGGGGAGGGGGCTCACCGCCCCCCCACCCCCCCAGGCACTGAAGATAATGAAAAAGGAGTGGGGTTCTGGGCATCCAGGACCCCTATTCCCCTTCGCCCCTTTCTTCTTTACCCTTCCCCCATCAGCTGTACCTGACAGTACCTCTTAACACAGACAGCAATGCGATCTGCAACGAGTTCATAGTGCCACTTATCTCTATCTCTTAACACAGACAGCAATGCGATCTGCAACGAGTTCATAGTGTCACTTATCTTTACCTCTTAACACAGACAGCAATGCGATCTGCAACGAGTTCATAGTGTCACTTATCTCTACCTAACGACTACCGGATTTACACAGGTCACTCAGCTAGGAATAGCACTTACTTGGAGCTTTCGACAGTCCTCCGTCTGTCTTCTTCAGCGGTGGTGTTGCTACTGGGTGAACTGGCGTTCAGTGCACACGACCACGGGTCGAACCCTGGTCATGTGACTGAGCGATGAGGGTGTTGTACACCGATGGCAAGGTGTGTCTGCCCCGGTCCCGGTTGAGTGTGGGGTTGTTGGCGGCAATATGTATAGCCTCCTTCACCCCACGCTGAAACCATCTACTGTCACGGTCGAGAACGCTGATGTTTTCATAATCGAACTGATGTCGCTGGGCGTGTAGGTGGGCGCCTACTGGTGATGATTCCCTTTTGTGTTCAGTGATGCGTTTTCGAAGGTTTCTCTCAGTTTCCCCGACATAGTTTTCTTCACAGTCACGACAGTCTATTTGGTAGATTACTCCAGACTTGTCCAGTTTGTCAGTTTTGTCCTTGGGGGCGACCAGCTGGCTGCGGATGGTGTTAATAGGTTTGGGATGTACAGAGACACCGGTTTTCCTGATCTTCCTGCTCAAGGCTTATCTCTACCTCTTAACACAGACAGCAATGCGATCTGCAACGAGTTCATACTGTCACTTATCTCTACCTCTCAACACAGACAGCAATGCGATCTGCAACGAGTTCATAGTGTCACTTATCTCTACCTCTTAACACAGACAGCAATGCGATCTGCAACGAGTTCATAGTGTCACTTATCTCTTGGTGCACACAGAGTAGCATGCCATATTTGAGTCTCTGGGTCATCGTATACCTCAGCTGTTTTTCCCCGTCCGTGAGAGCGCCAATCAGTCACATGAAGACAGAAGGAGGCTGCTACACTAGGCCTTGACTCGGTCCTTGCTGTAGTTGCTATCGTCTCAGGCACTGCGTGGTACATCAGGAGCAGTTTGTACGGCGAGGCGAGGGCACGGGTAGACTGGCACTTGACAAGCCGTTGACGAGCTATAGGAGGCAAGCAAAAACACTTTCGCACCCCTCGTGCCTACCCCCTCCCGATTTTTTTCCAGGGAGAGGGACGCAGCACCCCTCCCCCCCCTCCCAGTCCGTACGCTGGTATAGTCTCCATCACAAGTTATGAGCCCCTACTTATACATGCCCCCCCCCCCCTCCGGACTATAGAAAGTGACCGTCTTGCTAAGATGAGGTCTATCACGATGTGATGTGGACACCCCTCCTTCCTGCTCCCTGCTGATTCAGTGGATGGCACATCCAGAGACCAGTAGCTGGTGGCTCTGGCCTACAATCATTCGCCTGCTGCCATCACCGAATGTTGACACCAGAGTCATCCTCAATCTTACGATACTGAAGCAGAATCCTGACATCTTGAAGCAGACCGCAGTTGATAGAAGTAACTAGCTTGTCACTCAGGGGGACCCTTGTGTCCTCTCCGCATGCAAGGCGTTCCTCTCTTCCCCAGGAGGTGCCAAGCTAGAACGTTTCTTTAGGGACCTTTTAAGAGAAAAGGGTTGAGAGAAGGAAGAGGTCGTTACACACTGATGATGATCAAGTCTATATGTGTCCTGGCATTGATGTCGGCAGGTGACCGGCTATTTGAGCCTCATCATTTAGCCTTCCTTTCTTCAACAAGCCTGTCCTTCCGAACCGCAGCTGACTGGGACAGGTTAATCAGGTGAAGAGTCTGTGGCTTATCTCTTTTTCAGCATCTTCAACTAATGGCGTGAGGAATTCTGGCGATGGAATGCATCATGTTTTAAAAAGACAGTGTAATTTGGAGCTAAACATGTTACGGCGAGGTGCTGAGCTGTTTATGCTCCAATATTTCCCAATAGCAGCAAGCTGCAGTGCCTTTAGTCCCACGTCCCTGGGACTAAAAGCATGCTGCGTGCCTTCTTCTTCTTCTTCTTCTTCTTCTTCTGAGAGAGAGAGAGAGAGAGAGAGAGAGAGAGAGAGAGAGAGAGAGAGAGAGAGAGAGAGAGAGAGAGAGAGAACCGCCACGGACACCAACAGCACTGCAGTAAGACAACCTAACAAACAGAAACGCCTTTTGGGATGGGGTGGGGTGGGGGGAGGCTGCCAAAGAGGCATCAACCTCCATGACCGGCACCCCAGTCTGGTACCTCCAATTGTTTAGCCCCAGAAGTGTGCAGCCTCTTGAAGCACGCCCTTCACTGGTGTGACTTGGGGTTCAACAACGGGTTAATTTCGGTGCTTGGGTGGGGTACCTTTTAACTTGGGGTATGGGGTGTGGAGACAAGTTTCTGCACTAAGGCTTCTCTCTCCCCTGGGTATCAAGCATAAAGAAGGAAGTGACCTGGAGTCAGTGATCGTCCAGCTCCACCAGAAAGTCTCACAGCTGAAAGGCCCCTGGGTGACATTTTACGACACGCACTTCCTTATCCCTCGGGGCCATAGAAGATAGAGGCAGCCATAGATCTGTTGCCCTCAGCAAGTCGTCTTGAAGGTCAAGTTCAAAATGGATTCACAGACATAGATCAGGGAGGCTCTTCAACAACAGAAAAAAATTGGGCTTCTGATTTGAAAACTGTACGGTTCCCTCAGTGATGTTTTGTAATCTCGCTTAATGAGAAATACGAAGACATGATTGAGTCTGGTCAATGGTAACCATGTCGTAGATCAATGCCGTATGATTAAGGTTGCTCAGTGGAAGCCATGCATTAGGGGAGTATTCTATTATTGCATTTGCTCAATTGAGGCAAGGCAGCAGGTGAATGGGTTTTTGTTTCATTGAGCTTGCTTTACTGTATTTATGCACTAAGTGAGTGCTTTTGCGAATGAATTTGCGAAACGGTAGCTCAACGTATGGTGAAATCCTTGTGGTTGTTTGCTCATGGCAGTTATACGATAGGATGAGGCTTCATTGGAGACTGCACTGTGCTTGGGCAGTGATGCTGCGGATGAATCAGTGATACTACTACTGCTGCTACTACCACCATCAATACTACTACCACTGCTACTACTACTATCATCAATACTACTACTACTACTGCTACTACTGCTATCATCAATGCTACTACTACTACTGCTACAACTATCATTATCAATACTACTACTACTGCTACTACCACTATCGTCAATACTACTGCAACTACTAGTATGATCAATACGGCTACTACTGCTACTACTACTATTGTCAATACTACTGCTACTACTAGTATTATGAATCTACTACTAGTATGATCAGTACTACTATTACTATTACTACTACTACTACTACTACTACTACTATCATCAATACTACTACTACTGGTACTACTACTATCATCAGTACTCCTGCTATTACCACTAACATTATTACGACTACTATTACTACTACTCCTGCCTCCACAACTGCTACTACTGCTGCTACTACTACCACTACTACTACTACTACTACTACTACTGCTACTTCTGCTACCAATACCATCACTACTGCTACCACTACTACCACCAATATCACTAGTATTGCCACTGCTGCCACTACTACTACCGCTACACTTGCGGCTGCTGCTGCTGCTCTGTAGCTACTACTGATGCTACTGCTACTACTACTGCTACTTCTACTGCTGCTGTTGCTGTTACCACCACTATTACTATTACTCTTGCTGCTGCGGCACCTATTACTATTACTACTACTATTACTTCTGCTGCTGCAGCTTCTGCTGCTGCTGCTGCTTCTACTACTACTACTACTACTACTACCTCTACTGTTGCTATACCACTTATTCTACCAATTTTATACTACTACTGCTGTCATTACTACGACTACTACTACCACTACTACCACTTCCACTACTACTATCACTACTGCTGCTGCTGCTCTGCTGCTGCTGCTATTGTCACTAATACTACTATCACCACCACCACCACCGCCAGGATTTAGTAAGATCATTAGGTAAAGGTTTCAGGAAACAGCAAGTTTCTTCTACTCAAAAAGAAGGCATAATCATTTGATCACGGAGACCTGTGACTGACTAAGGGAATCTGAAGAAGAGCCTGGCGAGAACGGAGTTTTTTTTAAAGCATAGAGAGATTTAGGACAAAGATTAGAAGTAAAATCATTAAACGATCTACTGTCGGAACCCATTTCCCATAACGATGATGTGAAAGTAGGTCAAAGAATCATCCATTATTAATATGGACAAACACAGATATTAATGTGACATAAGCTTTCTAGAGACAAACGATGCATTCATTACACTGGAGCAATTTAAAAGCAACCATGATATGAATACGGATTTTATCAGCTACGATGGATGTGCAAGATCCTTCAAATCATACACTTAAAAAACAGAATGCATGTTGACGGTAACTCTCCAGGTTCAAATGGCCCAAACGTTCTTTTAGTAATCGTGTCCTCTGTACCAAAGGAGGAAAGACTTTGATTTACTGGCAGATGATTCAGTTCAATGGAGCTGAACGAAAAATGAACAAAGATATTACGTAGAAAATTATTTTCAGCAACATTAGAAAATAAGGAAAGTTCAAATCAAATGGTTTCAAATTAGAGTCATACCTAGAATCTTGGTCTTAGTGTAATCCTTGCAAACATGGATGTGGTGAATGATTCTGCATGTACCATCTGAAGAGGACATCATCTACCTTATCGTTTGGGACTGTGCGCGTATCAAATCCTTCTGAGACATCTTTACCGTCGCGATTAGTAATTGCGGAGGAAGTAGTTTGGCTTTGACACTTAGGGACTTGTTTTGTTTGGATATGACAGTGACAACAAAGTCTAACAAACTCATTGATTTCATTTCACTGCTTCAAAAGTTCTTCACATTCAGTTGTAAAATTAACAACGCGTAACTAATACATAACATCATACCGTATCTCAAATTAAAGTACGAAACATAAAAATAAATATCCGCGAGGGCTATATGTCATACAATGCATTCAAAGCTGAATGGTCGTGTTTTCTTAATCAATTGTAGATTTGAAAACGATTTTAAACCACGCCTCCTCTTTTTTTTCAATGATATTGATCCCATTGATATCGTGCAATATGCCACAACTTGTTTCTGCTTTGGCTCTAAATATCATACCACCACAACATTATAAAGAATGTGAAATATATTAGGGAATAATACTTGACCAAGAGAGAAATGAAAAAATAAATATTAATGTCACTGAATTCCTCGATAGAATTGAGCACTTTTTGTTGTTGTCCATCCTTGAGAAGGCTTAGGCCTAAACAAACATAGGCATATTTTTTCATAAATTAAGTATTGTTTGTGTCAGTGTTCTCTATATAATAGCATAATTGACATATATTAACTGTCACCACAGCCTTTTGACTGTCCTTTTAATTTCAATTAATTTTTTTTTCAATCAGTGTGTCATTTTCTGTTGTTGCTGATATGCTCATTTTCTTCTGAATCATTTTGAATGAATGGAAATAGAAACATCGATTTGGTGGAAATATTTTCAGTTGTACACCGAACACTGCATTGTGTAGGAGCTGGTTTCAGCATGACTAGATATGGCAATGAAGGAAAGAAGGAATGGTGTGTGACAGGGCGATGGTCGGCTTCTCTATAGAACTGCGCTTTAAAATGCTATTTAGAAGCAGTGATAGCAATAGTAGAGCAGAGTAGAGTTTAATATGTAGTAGTAGTAGTAGTAGTAGTAGTAGTAGTAGTAGTAGTAGTAGTAGTAGTAGTAGTAGTAGCAGCGGTAGCAGCAGCAGCATCAGCAGCAGCAGTAGTAGTAGTGCACGATGAAAATGTCCCCTTTCCTCCCCTCCACTCTTCTCCCCCTTCTGCCCACCCCCTGTGTTGTTCCTCCCCTCTCCCCCCCTCACCTCCCCTCCACTCTTCTCCTTCCAGCCACCCCTTGCGTTACTCCTCCCCTCTCCCCCCCTCTCTCCCCTCCACTCTTCTCCTCCTTCCGGCCACCCCCCCCCCCCCTCTCCTCCTCTTTCCGGCCACCATCTGCATTACTCCCGTCATCAGCTGCTCGACATACAACCTTCAATTCTGAACTTTGATCTCGTTTGTCGTTTGCGTGAATTGCGCATTGGTGTTGGGCTTCCTCGACAGCGTGGATGCAGAGGGGGAAGAAAGAAACAGCGGGCGATTCAAGTAGTGAGCCAGCCTGCACAGAGTAACCATAGCGTAATGTGTCCCACGCGGTGCCCGTCATCAGCTCACCAACTTGACATCACAGATTCAGCGGATAAACACAGGTCTGCCAACCTGAAGAACCTCATACAGATACCCCTTCTCTTAAGCACTTGTATGCCTTGTGATGATGCCCCTCACGGTGTGGGTTTGCGTGTGGCAACGTTTAACGCCCAGTCTGTGAAGAGTGATGACATGGCATATAAACGACATGAAATTGCCACTTTCATCCACGACAACTCCATCGACATCATGTATGTGACGGAGACCTGGCTGGCGAGGGGTGAAGATGCAAAAAAGGACGAGCTTGCCCCTTGCGGCTATACTGCTGAGTCCTTTCCACGACCCTCTGGATCCCCAGGTGGCAGTATCGCCATCATCTACAAGGACACTCTAAGCAAACATCTTACCATTAAGGAGAAGTTCACTTTCAACCACTCATCCTTTCAGCTAATCCAGTCTTCCCTGACTCTTCAACATGGCGCTCTCCATCTTTTCTGCCTCTACAGGCCGCCTCCCAGCCGCAAGAACCGTCTGAAGAACTCTATGTTTACTGATCAGTTACCTGACTTTCTGGACTATGCCAACAATCTCCATGGGCATGTTTGTTTTGTTGGAGACGCTAACATTCACTTTGATCAGCCTCATGAAACTCTGACGAAAGATACTGTCGAACTGCTGAATATGCATAATCTTAGACAGGTTGTGAGCGTGCCGACACACAAGGGGGGTCATATCCTTGATTGGACCGTTATTCGTGACGATGATGTAGATTTTCATATCTCCACTACTGTCACTGACGCTCTTGAATCTGACCATTGTTGTGTGTTGTCTCTTTTTCATGTTTCAGTGATGAAGTCATTGCCTACGTTTCGTTCAGTACGTAACATTCGTTCCATTGATCGTTCTGCATTTGTTAACGACCTGGATTCTGTGATTGCTGCATCTTCATCTCCCTCTGCTGATAATGCCGATCAGTACTTTGCCTCTCTCCGTTCCATCCTTGACAAACATGCACCTGCATCAATACGTAAGATCAGAGAGAGACCATCGGCCCCTTGGTTTTCGCTGGTCAGTGAGGAGCTGTTGGAGGCAAAACGGGCACGTCGGCGAGAAGAGAGGCGATGGAGATCCAATCCAATAATTATTTTCAAAGATTTGTACAACAAAGCCAAGCATGTTGTCTCTCGACTTGTTGAAAAAGCAAAAGCAAATTCTACAATAACAAGATTGAGTGTGCCTCAAGCACAAAGGAACTTTACAAAATTACTGACAATCTGTTGTGTAGAAAGGCAAATAGTCAGCTGCCTACTATTTATCCAACATGTGAGCTTCCAGGTCTTTTCTCAGATTTCTTCCATAACAAAATAGCCACTCTCAGACGTGATTTAGACGCAATGGTTGTAGCCAACCCTCCTCTGCCAGGTGAGCCTTTCACCAAAACTTCTCTCTCGTCCTTTCAACCTGTAACATCAGATGCTGTTCGTAACGTCATCATCAATTCCTCTCCCAAAACTTGTAATCTCGATCCTATTCCTACCCCTCTTCTGACTGAATGTCTTGACAGTCTATTACCATCTCTCACAGCCCTTATCAACTCTTCTCTCACCTCTGGCACCTTTCCGGATGCTTGTAAAGCTGCTCTGGTGACACCTCTTCTCAAAATGGTCACTCTTGATCAAAATGAACTTAAGAATTACCGTCCAGTATCTAACTTGTCCTTTATCTCTAAAATAATTGAAAAGATCGTCCTCATCCAACTATCCGAGTACCTGATTTCCAATAACCTCTTCAATCCATTTCAGTCTGCCTACAGACCAGGACACAGCACTGAGACAGCTCTCTTAAGGATAGTAAATGATCTACTCCTTTCTTTGAATGATCGCAAAGTCTCGATTCTGGCTCTGTTAGACCTGTCAGCTGCGTTTGACACCATAGATCACTCTATTCTCCTCAGTCGTTTGCACCATGATTTTGGCATAGGTGGTACAGCACTGCAGTGGTTCTCATCCTATTTGTCACATCGGACTCAGTCTGTCATTGTTGACGGCCGGGTTTCTTCTGCAGCTCCTATATGTTTTGGAGTCCCACAGGGCTCGGTCCTCGGACCAGTCCTGTTTGTTCTCTACACCTCTCCATTGGCAAATGTCATTGACAAACACTCAGTCCTTCATCATTCATATGCTGATGATTCACAGTTGCAGAAATCAGCTGCACCTTCTGAAGTTCCCCAACTACTAGAGGCAATGCAGGATTGTATAGCCGATGTCAGATCTTGGATGACAGCAAATAAACTAAAGTTGAACAATGAAAAAACTGAAGTAATGCTTCTCTCCTCTCCCCAAATGTCGCACAAAATCAATTGCCCTTCTACGATGACAGTTGGTGATGCCACTGTCCCGTTCTCATCCTCTGTTGTCAATCTAGGAGTTACCCTTGACCATCATTTGGAAATGAAAGTTCATGTCAGAAATGTTGTTCGGGCTGCCAATTATGAGCTCCGCCGTATTGGTTCCATCCGCCGTTTTCTCACAACCCAAGCAGCAGCCACACTTGTCTCTGCATTTGTTCTGTCCCGGCTGGACTACTGCAATTCCATCCTGTATGGTTCCCATGACTATCTTCTTGAAAGTCTGCAGCGTGTCCAGAATAATGCAGTGCGAATGGTTTTGCGAGTGCCTAGAAGGGACCATATTACTCCTCATCTGATTTCTCTTCACTGGCTTCCAGTGTCTGCTCGGATTGAATTTAAATTGGCATCTATCTGTTACAAATGTGTCCAAGGTTGTGCTCCAGATTATCTGAAGGACTTAGTCCATTTAAAACAACATCATCATCAATACAAACTGCGTTCATCTGTTGATGCAACCGCTTTACAAGATCGTCCTGCCAATAGCCAAAAGACATTAGGTGACAGATGCTTCTCGCATGCTGCCCCCTCCATCTGGAACACTATCCCTGAAGAAATAAGAGAAACTAATTCCGCTGACTCCTTCAAACGCTCTCTGAAAACCCACATCTTCCAGAAAGTTTACAATTAGTTCATTTCGCTGTCAATCTATGGGCACGTGTGTGTGTGTGTGTGTGTGTGTGTGTGTGTGTGTGTGTGTGTGTGTGTGTGTGTGTGTGTGTGTGTGTGTGTGTATGTGTGTGTGTGTGTGTGTGTGGGTGTGGGTGTGTGTGTGTGTGCGTTGTCTATTTTTGCTTTAATTGTTTATATATATGAAATTTGTAATGGGCCGCGTGCTCTGTTCAACAGAGAAGTGTGCACATAAAAATGTTCATTATTATTATTAGTAGTAGTAATAGTAGTAGTAGCATCAGTAGCAATAGAATCTGCTTTGTTTATCACGCTTGGTTTGGCTGTCTTGAAGTTATTGCACATATGCTTGTTGCTCTTTTCCACTTCTTAGTAATAAACGGATGGCTGATATTATGTGGGTTTAAACGCTGTCATCATTAATGACAAGAAGGTGTCATGTTCTAAAGGTAATTTATCGTCTTTGAAAGAGAACGGTAGCATTTCAGTGTTTCAGTGTATGTCAGTATTGCTGCGCCATGCGTTCTATATGCAACAGACTGATACGAGCCAGAGAGAGAGAGAGAGAGAGAGAGAGAGAGAGAGAGAGAGAGAGAGAGAGAGAGCGAGCATCTGACTTCAGATGACTGTTCGTGAAATGGGAAGTATCTGTCTTCATGTGACTGTTCGTGACATGGGAAGTATCTGTCTTCATGTGACTGTTTGTGACATGGGAAGTATCTGTCTTCATGGGACTGTTTGTGACATGGGAAGTATCTGTCTTCATGTGACTGTTCGTGACATGGGAAGTATCTGTCTTCATGGGACTGTTCGTGAAATGGGAAGTATCTGTCTTCATGTGACTGTTCGTGACATGGGAAGTATCTGTCTTCATGGGACTGTTTGTGAAATGGGAAGTATCTGTCTTCATGGGAGTGTTTGTGAAATGGGAAGTATCTGTCTTCATGTGACTGTTCATGACATAGG
>CM065723.1:76212754-76242754 GCA_033310375.1 Conus canariensis
TTGTTTCACAAGATATAATTCAGTAATGAAATAGGTAATAAACAAATACAGGACAGAATATTTGCTGTAGCGTTTATATTGTCAGATGGTCATACAGCCAATGGAAATTTTTAATCACAACATTTTTTTTTTTACCTGTAACACAGATGGTATCAGGTTCTGAATCAGGCGCAGAAGAAACAGGCAATGCAACAGTACATTTTGTTTTTATATCATCATCGAATGTACACAAATTTCTTTATCATAATTTTTTTTAAAAAGAAAAGGAGAAAGAAAGAATGAAAGAAAAAGAAAAACGCTTTGACATTTACGTTAATGTAAACTGTAGTCGTTGATATTATCATCTAAGCATCATAACAAAAACTGTCTAGTAGCTTCCCTCTCTTGTACAGTATTGATATACACACGTATGTCTTGTACAGTATTGATATACACACGTATGTCTTGTACAGTATTGATATACACACGTATGTCTTGTACAGTATTGATATACACACGTATGTCTTGTACAGTATTGATATACACACGTATGTCTTGTACAGTATTGATATACACACGTATGTCTTGTACAGTATTGATATACACACGTATGTCTTGTACAGTATTGATATACACACGTATGTCTTGTACAGTATTGATATACACACGTATGTCTTGTACAGTATTGATATACACACGTATGTCTTGTACAGTATTGATATACACACGTATGTCTTGTACAGTATTGATATACACACGTATGTCTTGTACAGTATTGATATACACACGTATGTCTTGTACAGTATTGATATACACACGTTTTGTCTTGTACAGTATTGATATACACACGTTTGTCTTGTACAGTATTGATATACACACGTTTGTCTTGTACAGTATTGATATACACACGTATGTCTTGTACAGTATTGATATACACACGTATGTCTTGTACAGTATTGATATACACACGTATGTCTTGTACAGTATTGATATACATACGTATGTCTTGTACAGTATTGATATACACACGCATGTCTTGTACAGTATTGATATACACACGTATGTCTTGTACAGTATTGATATACATACGTATGTCTTGTACAGTATTGATATACACACGTATGTCTTGTACAGTATTGATATACACACGTATGTCTTGTACAGTATTGATATACACACGTATGTCTTGTACAGTATTGATATACACACGTATGTCTTGTACAGTATTGATATACACACGTATGTCTTGTACAGTATTGATATACATACGTATGTCTTGTACAGTATTGATATACACACGTATGTCTTGTACAGTATTGATATACACACGTATGTCTTGCTTTGCCCTTAATGCTTATCCGCTTCGTTGCTAAGAATAGATGGCGTGCATCACATGATCGCGGTGCTTGTGCATGTGTGTGTGTGTGTGTGAGTGAGTATGTGTTCACTACATTTTATTTATTAATCTGGTGAATATCTATGGTAAGTGCCTGTGTAATTTTTCCTTGTCTTCATAATCAAATATGGTGCAACACATAAGCGTTTTTGTATTCAATGTGTGTGAACTAAAAGAAAACATTAAACTCTAGAAGAGTATTATGCTTTATGTCCCCCATCCCTCCCATCGGCCACCAATGCATGTTTTAGACGTTTGAACACATATATATATATATATATATATATATATATATATATATATTCAATTATAAACAAAGCTTGCTCTTATGTCTTAGATTGAAGAAATAGGGATAAGCATTCATATCTGCAGTGGTAGATAATTCTGCCTAACTAACAGTATGTGCTTGAGTGGGTGAATGGGGAAAAATAAAATAAATGCTTCTCAAAATGAGCCTTCAGCAAGCTTATAGTCTCCAAGGGGGAGACAATCTCCAATGGGGAGGAAACTCACTAACATATAACTCCTGGTCAGATACCGATATTTCGAAACCTGATTGTTTCTCCTCAGTGACCGCGGAAAGTGATAACTTCACTCCTCTGCCTTTTCGGTTTTAAGAAGAATGCTATCCCAGAAAAAGGCTGGTGTGCAGTACCGTAGTATGTTTGTTGAGTTTTCAAAAAAAAAACAACAACCAAAAACAAGCTACATTTTCTTGTGAAAAGTAGAAAATATAAAAAGATAACCTCTTAAGACACAAGTGCTGAGGGCCAGTTCTTGGAATGAATCCGCAAGGGACTAAATTACAATAAACTAATAAATTCCAAGGATAAGTACCGAGCACCATTCCAGCAAATTACAGAGCAGCTTGGTGTTGCAATGACTGCAAGAAATATTCAATTATAAACAAAGCTTGCTCTTATGTCTTAGACTGAAGAAATAGGGGGAGATAAGCATTCATATCTGCAGTGGTAGATGATTCTGCCTAACAGTATGTGCTTGAGTGGGTGAATGGGGAAAAATAAAATAAATGTTTCTCAAAATGAGCCTTCAGCAAGCTTATAGTCTCTTTTTTTTTTTTTTTTGAAAACTCAACAAAATACTACAGTATTGCACACCAGCCTTTTTCTGGGATAGCATTCTTCTTAAAACCGAAAAGGCAGAGGAGTGAAGTTACCACTTTCCGCGGTCACTGAGGAGAAACAATCAGGTTTCGAAATATCGGTATCTGACCAGGAGTTATATGTTAGTGAGTTTCCTCCCCATTGGAGATTGTCTCCCCCTTGGAGACTATAAGCTTGAGAAGCATTTATTTTATTTTTCCCCATTCACCCACTCAAGCACATACTGTTAGTTAGGCAGAATTATCTACCACTCTCTCTCTCTCTCTCTCTCTCTCTCTCTCTCTCTATATATATAATATATATATATATAAAGAGAGAGAGAGAGAGAGAGAGAGAGATGTAGCTGTATATATGTATATATATATGTGTGTGTGTGTGTGTATCTCTCTCTCTCTCTCTCTCTCTCTCTCTCTTTCTCTCTTATATATATATATATATTATATATATATATATATATATATACTCAGAGGCATAAAAAACGCGAAAAAATAGAGACAGTGCACGATTGTTCACATTGTGAACAGGACGTAAGCAATGTCGCTGTCACGTGCAACATTAGCAGTACGTGGTGTCTTGGCCGGTTGTAACCTCGTAACAGTGGGTGAATGTTGCCGGGTCAGCGTTTATGGCACGAGGAGTGCATTTGCCATGTGGACTACCTACGCCACGTGCATCAATGTGAATTGCAACTCAATGTGGCCCCGATTGTGGGGCTATAAATTTCCAAACCCCAAAAAGTTCAAATTATCCCTTCCAGCGGCGCCAACATAATGCCGAGACTTTCTCGTCAAGATCGTTGCATAGCAATGGGGCAACTGCAGGCCGGGGTTCCAATGAAGCAGGTCGCTATCGCATTCGGAGTCCACATTTCCACCGTCTATCGCCTTCTGCACCGCTTTCAAGCAAGAAACACCACTGACGACAGACCGAGGAGAGGCAGACCGAGGGTCACCACAGCAGCCCAAGACCGCCATCTTCTGCGTCAGCATCGACGGGAGCCTTACCAAACCGCTGCCAACACAGCCAGGAACACCGTCAGCAACCATGGCAGGCCAATCAGCAGCAGGACCGTGCGTCGCCGACTGAACACAGTTGGTCTCCAATGCAGGCGTCCAGCCCGGCGACCTATCCTGACACTCCAGCATCGCCAGAACCGTATGCAGTGGGCACAGATCCACGTGCATTGGCGCCATCGGGACTGGGGCCGAGTCCTCTTCAGTGATGAAAGCCGGTTCTGCGTCGACCCAGGCGATGGCTGCATCCGGATCTGGAGAAGAGCGGGGGAACACTTCACGGATGCCAAAAGGGACCCATGGGGTGGTGAAAACATCATGATCTGGGGGGCTATCGGCATGAATCGCCGTATTGGGCCAGTCATCTTCCAGAATGTGGGTCCAGGACGTGGTAACGGGGTCACTGCTGTTCATTACATCGACCAAGTCCTGAGGCCCCACATCCTGCCGCATTTCCAGCGGCATCCACAGAACCTGTTTCAGCAGGACAACGCAAGGCCACACACTGCCCGTGCTACGCAGAACTTCCTGAGGCAGAACAACATCAATCTGCTGCCTCACCCAGCCCGTTCTCCCGACCTTATCCCAATAGAGCATTTCTGGGATGCCCTTCAGAGGCAGTTGAACCAGCTCAACTCCAGACCCCAGACAGCAGCTCAGCTTGCTGTCGCTGTGGGCCAGGTGTGGTGGCAGTCCCCCAGAGGCAGACCAACACTCTAGTGCGCTCGATGTACCGCAGGTGCACAGCTGTGATCAATGCTCGAGGTGGTCACACCAGATACTGACATTCTGCTGTTAACACAGGGTCAAGGTCAAGTTCATGTGACCTTATTTTCTACCAGAATGAACTTTGAAAGGACACTTTTGCGGTGTTTGATTGCTTTTTCTCACTTTCTATTACCAGTTCAAAGGAATCGTTGGCCAAATTACATCAAAATTTCTATACAGTTTGTTTTCGCGTTTTTTATGCCTCTGAGTATATATATATATATAGCTACATACATATAAATGTAACTATATGTGTATATATATATTTTTAAGCGTTTTCTACAGTTCAAAGCTGTGTTTGAAATCAGCACGTTATGATCATATCCATTTTGAGCTCTCGAAGTATTCTAGATTGACTGAATGTGACTTTTGAGATGTGGTTCTTGATTGTTAGACATTACTAGCTAAGCCAGAATCTTGACCAATTCTTTTTGTCATGTGAGTCTTTGGAGTGCTTTGGCAACAGGCATTCTAAAAGGGAGTTAGGTGAGATCTTGCTGAAAGAGTAGGGGAAGAGCCTTGCCTTTTTTGGTTCCGGCAAACAAGTGGGGCATTTTCCGCTCCCATAAGAAAACCCAACACAGAGCAACTTCCATTCAAGATTGGCACAGCCTTTTAAACTTGAATAAAGTCAGACAAATACATAGACGAACAATCTAATAGTGGGGGAAATAACAAGCGCAGGCCAACAACTGAACTGTCTTCATAGTAATGACTTGGCAAAGATTTGGACTTAAGGAGGGGGGGGGGGGGGAGTTTGAAGATGGAGAAACTGGGAACATGAAATTAAGAAAATATGTTACAGATATGAAAACTCTTCACTAGCTGCATAAGGGAACCATCGCAATCCCTCTTGAAGGCAGATATATTTGTATTGCCTGCTCCGAGGCCTTTCGTCCGCTGGGTCGGAACTCATCAGGGAGACACGGCTGGTTGTGTCTGCGCTCCTGGCGTCAAATAGAGACACACCACAGTCCATAATATGAAGACAGTTCAGTTGTTGGCCTGCGCTTGTTTTTTTCCCCCACTATTAGATTGTTCGTCTATGTATTTGTCTGACTTTATTCAAGTTTAAAAGGCTGTGCCAGTCTTGAATGGAAGTTGCTCTGTGTTGGGTTTTCTTATGGGAGCGGAAAATGCCCCACTTGTTTGCTGTTTATCGTTTGCTGTTCCCTGCCTCATTTCATTTCCGATTTTTTTTTTGGTTCCGTTTTGCATGTTACTACTTCATTTTTTGAGAAAATTGCTGAAAAGATTCCTTTTGTACCCCATCCTGTACAAGAGTTTTTTCCCCATCAAAATCAAGCCGGTTTACTGGAATCGATATCGCTGCATAATCCGTTGTCGTGTTATTCAGAACGTTCTTAATATTTTCCACAGCAAAACTGTTCTGAATGTTTTACAGGAATAAGTGCTCTGACGGTAGAGGGAACGAAAGGAAAGCTTGCAAAGGGCTTGACGTGACATGTGGTTGCTTTGCAGAACTGGAAACTTCTTTGGATGAGCGAGGCCTTTTGGCATATCCCTACAGCGGCCATGCTCCTTGTCATGATGCTGCTGTGGAGACCTTCAGTGAACAACCAGAGGTTTGTTTGAGAGGGTAGGGTGCAAGACAGGGAGAGCTTTCTGCGGAAAGTATGTGCGTGTGTATATGATATTTTTGTTTGATGAGCTGGTGTATTCAGACAAAGAGTGACTTGGCGGAGAGAATGAAAGCGAGTGTGCGAGAATATAAGTGAGAAAGGGGTTTCAAATGATACAGGGGGAAGAGGGAACGTGTGAAATGAGAGCACGTGGAATTGGCATTTCAGCAGAGCACATATAAAGAAATAGAGTCTGATGCTTCCATCCAGTTGTCGTCGTTGACCGATCGTAGTAGTCGGGTGCAAGTTGAGAATATGACATCAGGGACCTCAGTGGTCAGGGCCCACCTCGGAAGCAAGAAGTTTCCAAGATCACCGGCTTGAATCCCACACGGATTGACCTCTTTCTTCCCCACCCCATCCCTACCCCCCGCCTCACGCTTCGTCACATCTCCGCCCTTCCTTGCATGATGGTGTGGAGGTGCTGTTCTGTGCATGATGGTGTGGAGGTGCTGGTCTGTGCATGATGGTGTGGAGGTGCTGTTCTGTGCATGATGGTGTGGAGGTGCTGGTCTGTGCATGATGGTGTGGAGGTGCTGGTCTGTGCATGATGGTGTGGAGGTGCTGGTCTGTGCATGATAGTGTGGAGGTGCTGGTCTGTGCATGATGGTGTGGAGGTGCTGGTCTGTGCATGATGGTGTGGAGGTGCTGGTCTGTGCATGATGGTGTGGAGGTGCTGGTCTGTGCATGATGGTGTGGAGGTGCTGGTCTGTGCATGATGGTGTGGAGGTGCTGTCTGTGCATGATGGTGTGGAGGTGCTGGTCTGTGCATGATGGTGTGGAGGTGCTGGTCTGTGCATGATGTGTGGAGGTGCTGGTCTGTGCATGATGGTGTGGAGGTGTGGTCTGTGCATGATGGTGTGGAGGTGCTGTTCTTGCATGATGGATGTAGAGGTGCTGGTCGTGCATGATGGTGTGGAGGTGCTGGTCTGTGCATGATGGTGTGGAGGTGCTGGTCTGTGCATGATGGTGTGGAGGTGCTGGTCTGTGCATGATGGTGTGGAGGTGCTGGTCTGTGCATGATGGTGTGGAGGTGCTGGTCTGTGCATGATGGTGTGGAGGTGCTGGTCTGTGCATGATGGTGTGGAGGTGCTGGTCTGTGCATGATGGTGTGGAGGTGCTGGTCTGTGCATGATGGTGTGGAGGTGCTGGTCTGTGCATGATGGTGTGGAGGTGCTGGTCTGTGCATGATGGTGTGGAGGTGCTGGTCTGTGCATGATAGTGTGGAGGTGCTGGTCTGTGCGATGATACTACAAACCGAGGGCCTGTATGCAGTACACAATACCACGTGCAGACATGGGCTTATCCATCGTAGCATTCAGTAATGTTTCTTACCCTTACTGCATGAAATTAAGAAGAAGAAAAATCGACAGTCATTCTGCTTGAAGCGGTGTACTCTCCGAAGGGAGAGGAGACCGAATTTGACCGACGAAAATCCTTGATATTGTTCTGCAATACATATTGCAGGACCACCTTCGTGCAGTTTGTGGTAACACTTGCAGAAACCTTGAGCACGGGACTTCCCGCTGGCGTTGTGGTAATGGATTTTTCGAAGACTTTTGACAGGGCCAACCACAGCCTCCTGGTAAACAAGCTGGAACACTACAAGGGGGGGGGGGGGGGGTAGGGGGGGGAGGAGTGGTGCATAGAGAAATGGCTAGTGCACTTCCTCACCGAGGAAATCTACACCGTTGTTGACGAGAAAAGTTTGTCTGATTCCGCCAGCGTGAAATGAGGAGAGCTCGGGGCAATATCCTTGCCCCCGTCTGTTCTTGTTGTACATCAACAACCATCCAGACAAGTGGGCTTCTCTTACTCGGGTTTTCGCTGACGACATCGTCCTCTGCCGACTGATAGCTCGAGCGCAAGTTGAACACCTGCTTCAGGGAGACCTGCAGACTGTGGAGAGATGAAGACCCAGCGGAACACACAGTTCAACCCAGGCAGATGCGGTGTCATGCATGACACCAGGAGGAAACCTACCACTTCTCACAAGCACACACATCACAATCATGATCTCCGTAGAGTGAGCACAGCGAAATGCTGGGGAGTCATTCTGCAACAAAACGATGGCCGGAATAGCTCGGTTGGTAGAGCGCCGGACTCGTAATCCTGGTGATCCTGGGGTTACGGGTTCGAATCTCCGCCGGGCCGTTTCGGTACAGTTGATTTTTCCCTCGGAGTTAACATTGGTTCTGACTCCATTTCCCAAATAGTCCTTCGAAATGAGACTATAAACCGAGGTTCCGTGTGTGAACGCACGCATAACATCTTGCATACACGTAAAATCCCATCACCAACTTTCGGAAGAGAAGGCCAGTTTGGCCATTGGTATGGATGACACATTACACATAAGCATGCACTCTGCGTGAAAAATCGAAAGAATGAAATAGTTGTTAAATTGAAGGAACGATATGGACTGAATGACACGGGAAACGACGGAATGAAGCGCCAGCAGGCAGCTCGTCAGTTGGCTCTACCCAGGTAGGCAGCCCGTTGTGTAAACGAGAATGCGGATTGTAAAGCGCTTAGAGCTTGGTCTCTGGCCGGGGATAGGCGCTATATAAATACTGTATTAAAAAAAAAGCAGAAAAGAAATAGAACACCCACATCACAAACATCGTGATCGAAGCCAGCAGAGGAGAGCTTTGTCAAGAGGTCCCCGAACACAAAGTAACGAAGCATCAAAGAACAGACTTAAAAAGCATCAAAACTGCTAACACCTTGAGAACGTCTTTACTGCATGGAAATCAAGCAGCCGGGAAAGAAAAATCCCTAAGAACGGGGCGGTACAGCGCAGAGGGGCACGTTTGGCTTAACCCAGACCGCTACTGTTGAAGCGGACCGAATGTGTGATTAATGAAGTCAACACTTTGGTCAAGGAAGTTAGCCAGCTGGCTGTAGGATACTACCTCGACTATTCAGCTTTGCCTTCTTGGTCTGACTTCCTTTGCTGACCTGATGATGTGCAGGTACGCTTTCTCTCCTCTTCTGGATGCTGCCGATAAAGAGGAGGACGAAGATGACGTCGTGCAGAATGAGACCGCTGGTGAGCCTTGCTGCTTCTCTCTCTCTGTCTCTCTCTGTCTCTCTCTCTCTGTCACTCTCTGTCTGTCTGTCTCTCTCTGTCTCACTCTCTCTCTCTCTGTCACTCTCTCTTTCTGTCTCTCTCTTTCTCTCTCTCTCTGTCTCTCCCTGTCTCTGTCTCTCTGTGGTGAGTGTGCGTGTGTGTATGGGGAGGGGGGGGGGTAGGGGGGTGGGAGTGGGTGTGGGTGGATGTGCTTGCTTCTCATCCGTGTCAAGTCTATTTACTGCAAGGTGTTGGAGACATGTGCGCATTCACACTTTAAAGACAAGGAAAGTAGGGAAAAAAATCGCAGAAATTTCCCACAGTGTGTTGGGTGATGACTTCAGTAATGGAGGTTACGTGGCTGTGTATCATATGGTACCTCTTGAACCTGACCATAGCTCTTGTATTGAAGAAGAAGTCTGTTGCTATTTTGTTCAATAAAACTCAGAACACTCAAACAGTGGATGGTAAACAGGAAATTGCGTTGGAACAAACGCCACTGACATAATTGGAATGCTTCGTATTTTAAGCGTGTAGAGGTTAATTCTTAAAAATCATTCCAATGTCTGTTGAACAAGACAGACTCCGCGCGCGCGTGTGTGTGTATGTTGTGTGTGTGTGTGTGTGTGTGTGTGTGTGTGTGTGTGTGTGTGTGTGTGTGCGCGTGCGCGCGCGCGCGTGTGTGTGTGTGTGTGTGTGTGTGTGTGTGTGTACTTGAGTCCGTACATGTATGTTTTTTGTGTGCATTATATTGTAGTCCATACCAGCAACAGAGTAATATCTCTGGTGTGTTTTTTAAGGGCTTGTGTGATCAGCTGAGCTGTGATTCTCCCACTTTTCTATCGTCGTCCCGTCTGGAGGCTGGTTCTCCTTACGGCCCCCACACACCTCTCAGACTTCTGTTGTCGACCAGTGGGCATCAGCTGTGTTTCCTCTCACCCTTCGTAGGCCCCACACCTGTCAAACCTTCTCTAGCAGAATGAGGGGCGTCAACTATCTTTCTTCTCACGTTCTGCCGGCCACACACCTGTCAAACTTCTCTGGCAGAATGAAGGGCATCAACCGCCTTTCTTCTGACGTTCTGCTGGCCACACACCTGTCAGACTTCTTTAGCAGAATGGTGGGCATCAACCATCTTTCTTCTGACGTTCTGCTGGCCACACACCTGTCAGACTTCTTTAGCAGAATGGTGGGCATCAACCATCTTTCTTCTGACGTTCTGCTGGCCACACACCTGTCAGACTTCTTTAGCAGAATGGTGGGCATCAACCATCTTTCTTCTCACGTTCTGCTGGCCACACACCTGTCAGACTTCTTTAGCAGAATGGTGGGCATCAACCATCTTTCTTCTCACGTTCTGCTGGCCACACACCTGTCAGACTTCTTTAGCAGAATGGTGGGCATCAACCATCTTTCTTCTCACGTTCTGCTGGCCACACACCTGTCAGACTTCTTTAGCAGAATGGTGGGCATCAACCATCTTTCTTCTCACGTTCTGCTGGCCACACACCTGTCAGACTTCTTTAGCAGAATGGTGGGCATCACCATCTTTCTTCTCATGTTCTGCTGGCCACACATCTGTCAAGCTTTTCTAGCACAATGGCGGGCATCGACCATCTTTCTTCTCAAGTTTTGCTGGCCACACACTTGTCAAACTTCTCCAGCAGAGTAGTGGGCATCGTCCGTTTTTCTTCTCAACCTTCGTTGGCCCCACACCCTTGGCAGACTTCTCTAGTAGACTGGTATGGTATCAGCTGTGTTTCCTGTTATCCTTTGTTGGGCCCCACACACCTGTCAAACTTCTCTAGTGGAAGGGTGGGCATCAGCCGAGTACCATCTCAGCCTTCTCTCTCTCTCTCTCTCTCTCTCTCTCTCTCTCTCTCTCTCTCTCTCTCTCTCTCTCTCTCTCTTTAGCCCAACAGTATTGGAGGATGTGTTCCGTGACTTGATTCATTGTTCTGCTATATTGGAAGTGAAACTGGCTCTGCGTGTGTGTGTGCGTGTGTGTGCGTGTGTGTGCGTGTGTGTGTGTGTGTGTGTGTGTGTGTGTGTGTGTGTGTGTGTGTGTGTGTGTGTTTTCACAGATGGACATTCGCTCGCTGGTGTTAGTGTTTTAACTTTTGATACAAAGCGTCTTGGTCCGTTCGTGTTGTAATATTTAGTGCACTGACACTTTCATTCATAATATTTGGATGCAACACATACACGCGCCTCTTCCCCTCTCCCCCCCCCCTGCCCGTAACACCTACGAATGCTCTGTGTGTGTGTGTGTGTGTGTGTGTGTGTGTGTGTGTGTGTGTGTGTGTGTGTGTGTGTGTGCGCGCGTGTGTGTTTTGTGTGTGTGTGAGCGCGCGCGCGCGTGAATGTGTATGTGTGTGTGTGTGTGTGTGTGTGTGTGTGTGTGTGTGTGTGTGTGTGTGTGTGTACGATTTTTACCTATTGACTGACACAACAGCGTGCTTTCTTTTTTGTTGTTGTTATTTTTTTTCTTCCTCATTTGACAGATGGCATAAACATGACCAGCTTTAAAGCTCCTGCTGTTGAGACACTGCGGGGTCAGGACACGGCCAAAAAAGCGGTCAGTGAAAAAGTGCTGGTCAGTCATTGGCTCTCACACACCTTCACGCCTGACTGGCGTTGACATTCACATGCTGTCAGCCACTGTCTGTCTCTCTGCCTGCCTCCCCCTGTCTTTGTGGTTACCTGTCCGTAACCCGTCTTCCTATGTGCCACAGGTCGGTTTCTCTAGTGGGATCTGGCCACTGTCTGTCTCTCTGCCCTGACAGGGCCTCTGTGTCGATGGCTGGGTTATAATAACAAGGACAGAACATTTCTTTTCTCTGTATGGTAACATCCCTCAAAGGGCCCTGTGTTAATGGCTGGGTTATAATAGCACTGACAGGATTTTCTCTGTGTGGTGACATCCCTGAAAGGGCCCGGTGTAGATGGCTGGGTTATAACAACACTGACACGATATTTTTTCTGTGTGGTGATAACCCTGAAAGGGCCCTGTGTAGATGGCTGGGTTATAACAACACTGACACGATATTTTCTCTGTGTGGTGATAACCTTGAAAGGGCCCTGTGTAGATGGCTGGGTTATAACAAAACTGACACGATATTTTCTCTGTGTGGTGACAACCCTGAAAGGGCCCCGTGTAGATGGCTGGGTTATACTAACACTGACAGGACTTTTTTTTCTCTGTGTGGTGACATCCCTGAAAGGGCCCGGTGTAGATGGCTGGGTTATAACAACACTGACACGATATTTTCTCTGTGTGGTGACAACCCTGAAAAGGCCCCGTGTAGATGGCTGGGTTATACTAACACTGACAGGACTTTTTTTTTCTCTGTGTGGTGACAACCCAGAAAGGGCCCCGTGTAGATGGCTGGGTTATACTAAAACTGACAGGACTTTTTTTTCTCTGTGTGGTGACAACCCTGAAAGGGCCCCGTGTAGATGGCTGGGTTATAACAACACTGACAGGACTTTTTTTTTCTCTGTGTGGTGATAACCCTGAAAGGGTCCTGTGTTAATGGCTGGGTTATACTAACACTGACAGGACTTTTATTCTCTGTGTGGTGACAACCCAGAAAGGGCCCTGTGTAGATGGCTGGGTTATACTAACACTGACAGGACTTTTTTTTTTCTCTGTGTGGTGATAACCCTGAAAGGGCCCTGTGTTAATGGCTGGGTTATACTAACACTGACAGGACTTTTTTTTCTCTGTGTGGTTACATCCCTGAAAGGGCCCTGTGTTAATGGCTGGGTTATACTAACACTGACAGGACTTATTTTTCTCTGTGTGGTGACAACCCAGAAAGGGCCCGTGTAGATGGCTGGGTTATACTAACACTGACAGGACTTTTTTTCTCTATGTGGTGACAACCCTGAAAGGGCCCGGTGTAGATGGCTGGGTTATACTAACACTGACAGGATTTTTTTCTCTCTGTGTGGTGACAACCCAGAAAGGGCCCGGTGTTAATGGCTGGGTTCTACTAACACTGACAGGACTTTTTTTCTCTGTGTGGTGACATCCCTGAAAGGGCCCCGTGTAGATGGCTGGGTTATACTAACACTGACAGGACACTTTTTTTCTATGTGTGGTGACAACCCAGAAAGGGCCCTGTGTAGTGAAGTGGGTTACAATAACATTGTATCAGAACCAAAACGGACATCCAAACGAAAGTTATGACTGTCCGGTTCCAGTGCCTAACAAACAAAGCAGTCCATGCTGAATTCAGTGTCCGGTTCCAGTGCCTAACAAACAAAGCAGTCCATGCTGAATTCAGTGTCCGGTTCCAGTGACTAACAAACAAAGCAGTCCATGCTGAATTCAGTGTCCGGTTCCAGTGCCTAACAAACAAAGCAGTCCATGCTGAATTCAGTGTCCGGTTCCAGTGCCTAACAAACAAAGCAGTCCATGCTGAATTCAGTGTCCGGTTCCAGTGACTAACAAACAAAGCAGTCCATGCTGAATTCAGTGTCCGGTTCCGGTGCCTAACAAACAAAGCAGTCCATGCTAAATTCAGTGTCCGGTTCCGGTGACTAACAAACAAAGCAGTCCATGCTAAATTCAGTGTCCGGTTCCGGTGCCTAACAAACAAAGCAGTCCATGCTAAATTCAGTGTCCGGTTCCAGTGCCTAACAAACAAAGCAGTCCATGCTGAATTCAGTGTCCGGTTCCAGTGCCTAACAAACAAAGCAGTCCATGCTGAATTCAGTGTCCGGTTCCAGTGCCTAACAAACAAAGCAGTCCATGCTGAATTCAGTGTCCGGTTCCAGTGCCTAACAAACAAAGCAGTCCATGCTGAATTCAGTGTCCGGTTCCAGTGCCTAACAAACAAAGCAGTCCATGCTGAATTCAGTGTCCGTTTCCAGTGCCTAACAAACAAAGCAGTCCATGCTGAATTCAGTGTCCGGTTCCAGTGCCTAACAAACAAAGCAGTCCATGCTGAATTCAGTGTCCGGTTCCAGTGCCTAACAAACAAAGCAGTCCATGCTGAATTCAGTGTCCGGTTCCAGTACCTAACAAACAAAGCAGTCCATGCTGAATTCAGTGTCCGGTTCAAGTGCCTAACAAACAAAGCAGTCCATGCTGAATTCAGTATGGAAAGAATAGACTGTAACACAGAGAGCACACACGCTTATGTGCGTTCACGCGTGCGAACCCTTCCCGCCCCTCCCTCCCCCCCCCCCTCCCCACACACACACATTACATACACATAAAAACATGTGTGCTGACACGTTCACTTGTACACATACACACACATACGCGCGCGCGCGCTCACACACACACACACACACACACACACACACACACACACACACACACACACACACACACACACACACACACACGCACACATGAACTTGCATGCATACACAACCTCTGCTCTCCCTCCCTCTGTACTCTACGTAGGCTACACACACACACACACACACACACACACACACACACACACACACACACACACACACACACACACCGACACACACACACACGAGAAATGGTTTCATTGTTGCACTGCTTACTTGTTTATTCATAGTCCTCTATACCTATCAAAGGAAGAAAGGACTACACCCCCCCCCCCCCCCCAAAAAAAAAAAAAAAAAAAAAAAAAATAATATATATATATATATATATATATATATATTCATGTTCCATTTTCAGAACACAGACAGCCCACTTCGTTGAGTATTCCAGCGAACAGCAGATCCATGTGCGGAAACTCTCAGACGGCGGTTGATCCTGGAACCATGTACCCGTCCTTCTACCCGTCTTTTGTGATGCTTTACCGGGAAAGGAAGTTAAGGGGTTGGGGTTGGGGACGAAAAGTGGAGGAGGAATGGAGAGATGGAGGGGAGTGGGGGTGGTGACTGGGTCGAGGAGTCTACAGTGCTGTTTGTGTCTGCTGGGTAATGGTGAGTCTCAAGATCTCTCACTCTATTCGCTGGTGGATCCTTTGGGACCTGGGGTTTGTTTGTTCGGTGCAGCCAGCTCACTATACACTAGGGCTTGACGCAGCTTGTTTCAACTTGTATTTAACGGAGTGAAATCCATCGCCATCGCCTCATTAGCCTGCATTCAGACCTGTGTCCTCCAAACTTGCTGTAGAGAATAGTTTTCATCAAAATCCCCCTCCCCCCTTCCATCTTACCCCATCCTCACCCCGCCCCTCTATCCTCGATGGTTATACGCCCATCTCTTGCTTTGAAATCAGCAACAGACTGATATGGCACAGTAAATGGCGCCAAAATTTGGGAAAGTTGTATTCGTACTCTCAAAGCGCATTTACCAGGTCAAATTCCGAGTCTCATCCTTTCCTTCCCTTGCTACTGTCGGTATGATCCGCATGGCGGTGTCATATGGGACTGCTGGTCATAGAATGGGATGAAGGTATGGTCCACATGGCGGTGTCATATGGGACTGTTGGCCATAGAATGGGATGAAGGTATGGTCCGCATGGCGGTGTCATATGGGACTGTTGGCCATAGAATGGGATGAAGTGTTGGTATGGTCCGCATGGCGGTGTCATATGGGACTGTTGACCATAGAATGGGATGAAGGTATGGTCCGCATGGCGGTGTCATATGGGACTGCTGGCCATAGAATGGGATGAATGGTATGGTCCGCATGGCGGTGTCATATGGGACTGCTGGCCATAGAATGGGATGAAGAGGAAAGCGCTTTGCGTTGTGGGTCACATACACTGCACAGTGTACGGGATATCAAGAGTATGGTCGCACATGACATGACACCAGAAGAATATGTAAAAGAAAGCTGTGTATTGTGACAATTTACATGCATTCCTCGTTTCGTTCCGAGTAGCTGGCGGCATCCCATCAGCAGATGAGTTGTACTGACAATGAGTACAGCTGATTAGTTACCATTTACCCTATCATGAAGCGGGGGAGAGGTGGGTGTGGGCGGGTCTTCAGAACACATGTGTTCCCCGTCTTTCTTAAATTTCTGTGGAAGTCATTCCCTCTTTTCTATGACTTTCTGACTCTGTCAAAAAGACGTATCTTGCTTTACTGTCGTTCAGTATTCTTCTGCCTCTGTGGTCCATTCAGCTGGGTTTTTTCCCATGGAAAAATGTTTTCATTTCCAAACTTAAACACAAAAAATCAGAGAAAATGAATACAAAATACATACATATTCGATTCGACGCAACTTCATTAACAAGTAAATCACGATTGTTTGTACATTACATCACAAATATTTATGAACAAAATAATAACTGCTAAAGACATAACATCATTTTGAAAAGTACAAGAAACAAACCAGTCCACAAGTTTGGAGAGAGAAAAAAAAGCAAACAACATAAAAGAAAAAACCGGTGGCCGTTACCATAGCCTTTGTATGATGTAAACAACAAACGTGTTACTCCTGTGAAGGCATGTATGGAAGCCGCTGTGCAGCAACATTTCTCGTTTCCACCATCCATCCAACACTGACAGGCACCAAAGGTAGCTGTTTTATGATATCGTAGGCAGATGTGTGCATAAACATCATGGCTCTACCTCTACGGCGAGGAATTTAGCATGGAGGCCAGAGTCACCCAGGCTGCTGGCCAGACTGGCATACTTCTCAGTCTTGTAGATGCATGCTTCCTCCCTCCCTCCGTTCAGCTTTCGTATGACACGGTGACTTCAATCAGAATCATTTGATGACCTTTTTTTTTAGTGGAGAACTATATCTGATCGGATATCACTTTTGACGATTATTTCTCTGTCTGTCTGTCTGTCTCTGTCTGTCTGTCTGTCTGTCTGCCAGTCTCTCTCTCTCTCTCTCTCTCTCTCTCTCTCTCTCTCTCTCTCTCTCTCTCTCTCTCTGTGTGTGTGCGTTTTCTTGGGTGGGTGGGGGATTCACTCTGGAATGTCTGCTGTGCATTTTCAGTCATCCATTTCTTCCGGAAAATCCTGCTTCCATGTTCCGGATGTCACAGCCGTTTGAACCGTCACCTTTGAACAGAATTTGGAACTATTTTGCTTCATACACCATTGTTATTTGACATACGTATCTACGCAGAGGAACAGCTTCTTTAAAGAAAATAAGGAAGGAAGCACCAGTCCTTAAACTTGCTTTTTTTATTGATGTGAAATAATTATATTTTGCTCAGTGCGTGTATACACAGAGAAAGCAGTTCATTGGTACAGTCCCATTCTTGCAGTTCTTTTGTCATTTTTTGCTTTTTGTCAGTTAGTTTTTTTAAGCTGCCTATTCTAAGATGTTAGTTTTTTCTAACTTGCCTATTCTAAGGTGTTGCTTATTAAAGTTGCTTTTGTTTTTAATTGATGTGATATATTTCAGCCTTGATTTCAGCAGATAGCAGTTCACTAGTACAGTCCCATTCTTGCAGTTCTTTTGTCATTTTTTGTCAGATAGTTGTTGTTTTTTTTTTACCTGCCTATGTCTGAGGTGTTCTTTATTAAAGTTGCTTTTTGTTTTTTATTGATATGAAATAATTGTGCTTTGCTCAGAACGTGTACATATACAGAAATCAGTTCACTGGTGCAGTCCCATTCTTTGCAGTTCTTTTGTCAATTTTTGCTTTTTGTCAGTTAGTTTTTTTTAAACTTCATATGTCTAAGACGTTGTTTATTGTAGATCACTTATGCAGTGTGCCTGATACTGAATATGCATGTATATATAGATATAGAATATATTGATACAGATTAACCATAATATTTTACTTCCACTATGCCATATATATAATGATAACAAGTAAAGAAATCCTTGCCCCTTCTACTGCTAGGTGCGGAGTCAGACATGCAATAGGGTTTTCTGAAAACTAAACTACACACACACACACACACACACACACACATATATATATATATATATATATATATATATATATATATAGATCAATGTAGTTGCACAGCCTAAAACGATTCTAAAATTGCTCAACCCCTTGGGGAGCAACATTTGTTAAAATAAGTGTTAAAAAGGAATATTTAAAATACTCTACAAATTTGTTTCAAGCTGGGTGGCTATCTTCAGGATGATATTTGGGTTGCCCACCGCCGGTGTTATATAGCGTGTGGGGCCCGATTGCAGCTATTTTCACGTGTGGGTTGGTTGCACGTGTTTTTTTTTTTTTTTTTAAGGTTTTCAGGTTGTTGTTTGGGGTGTGTTCACTAACAACGATTTCCATTTGTGCCTGCAGTTGTTTACTATTTCTGTTTTAGTGTTTAAAGTTGCTAAGTGTGGTTTACATAGTATCAGCCATTTTTCAGTTAAACATAGGTTGCATCTTTTTGAAATGTTGCTGTATGGTGATGCCCTTTTTATGATTTTCCAGGATATATTGTAGTTTATTTTTGCGTCTTTAAGTTTCCAAATGTGTTTGCTCAATTCTGTTTGGTTTTTGTATTTTTCTTTATTAAATGACTGTTTGTGGTTTGCATATCTGGTTTTGAAGTGGTTTTCAGTAATCCCTATGTATGTTTCTTTTTCATTTTCTGATGTCACAGTGGCTTGGTATACGATATTCTTATAAAGGCATTTGTTTAAAATCTTAACAACTTCATTCCCAAAAGAACACAAACTGTCAAAAATATTCAACAAAAACACCGTCAAACTATCATACTCATGTATGCCCAACCTCAAAAACCTAATTGATGCATCCAACAAAACGAAAATCAACACAGCAAAGAAGGGTGAAGAAAGGAAATCTTGCAATTGCATCAAAAAAGAGCAGTGCCCCCTAAGCAACAAATGCCTTTATAAGAATATCGTATACCAAGCCACCACGCTATATAACACCGGCGGTGGGCAACCCAAATATCATCCTGAAGATAGCCACCCAGCTTGAAACAAATTTGTAGAGTATTTTAATATTCCTTTTTAACACTTATTTTAACAATAATATATATATATATATATATAATATATATATATATATATATATATATCATGAACAATATAAAAATGTCCTTAAAAAATCTGAAAATGCTCAACCCCTTGGGGAGCAACATCTGTTAAAAAATATATATATTTTTTTAAACTTCATTTTTATAAAATATTTTTTAATATATATATATATATATATATATATGTTTATATTATATACATGTATGTATATATATAGATGTGTGTGTGTGTGTGTGCATGTGTGTGTGTGTGTGTGTGTGTGTGTGTGTGTGTGTGTGTGTGTGTGTGTGTGTGTGTGTGTGTGTTTACTGTCATATTTGACTTCCAATAAACTGCACATGTATATAAAAAGATGTTCATACGTAATTGTGTGTCAGTTGAAATGAATGATTACGCATGTATAACTGACAGAGGTTGACACATTCACAAGAAAAAGAATTGTTCTAAAGGACTTGTTTGTGTAAGTGAGTCAGATTCACCAGAAACCCATCCATTTGACATGTGTGTATGCGAGGCCGGCAAAAGGAGGTGGGGGTGACACCGCGAGTCAGAACACTTCTAGTATTTAAAGTTTGCCTTGAGACATTATTTCTAGCCCAGCATACCCTCAAGGGGAACACAAAGGGAAACCTGCAATCAACTGACCAACATGCACGTCATACCATAAACACAACACAGCCTGTGTGTCGGTTTCATGTGCTCAACTGTGAAGGTAACTGCATGATTCAGTCTATCACTGATCATGCGTGTGATACACTCAATTGAGGCATCAATGATACGAACATTTCCATTTCACTCAGACCCTTACCATGAAAACCCAACTGTCGCATGAAATTTCTGTGAGGGATTTGAACAAGAGCCCTAAAAACTCCAGGTGGGCCAGGCTATTCACTGACCGAGGGGGGGGGGGGGCGGAGGGGGAATGCTGTTTGAGTGACAACAATAGCTCCAAGACAATCATTAACTGTGGGATCGTCTTTCTTGTCTGTGAGATAAAATCTCCCATTGGTAGTTTAGGATTTCCACTTAGTCACATACACACAAGGATGTTGGTAACCATATCGCTCCGCCTGAAGGCTGTCAGAAAGAACCCAGACTTCACATGTGCCTTTAATCCGCTTTGAGGAGAAGCGGTGTCTGGCCACAGACATAAGCCTGACGGATCACCTGCCTGATCAGGTTAGCAACAGCGTCTCCCAATCCGAGCCGAAGCATGAACGAATGGGAGCCCGACTCTATTTTCTTAAGCTAAATTCTAATCCTTTCGGTAAACAGTTAACCTGCCTCACGTTTGAGTTTGTGGATACGGGATTAATTGACAAAGCTATCAGCTAGAGGTAAGGTTAGGATCAAGGGCCGCTCATGAGGCTGGCAGTTCTTCGCTAATAAAGAAATAAAGACGTGTACGTAGAGATAGAGACTGAGCCATCTTCATGACACTACAGAAGCTGTGGGTCCAAGGAGAACACATAAACTTCACCTACACGGCAGGCACAGGCTGTGGGTCCCAGGAGAACACATAAACTTCACCTACACGGCAGGCACAGGCTGTGGGTCCCAGGAGAACACATAACACTTCACCTACATGGCAGGTACAGGCTGTGGGTCCCAGGAGAACACATAAACTTCACCTACACGGCAGGCACAGGCTGTGGGTCCCAGGAGAACACATAAACTTCACCTACACGGCAGGCACAGGCTGTGTGTCCAAGGAGAACACATAAACTTCACCTGCACAGCAGGCACAGGCTGTGTGTCCAAGGAGAACACATAAACTTCACCTACACGGCAGGCACAGGCTGTGGGTCCCAGGAGAACACATAAACTTCACCTACACGGCAGGCACAGGCTGTGGGTCCCAGGAGAACACATAAACTTCACCTACACGGCAGGTACAGGCTGTGGGTACCAGGAGAACACATACACTTCACCTACACGGCAGGCACAGGCTGTGGGTCCAAGGAGAACACATAAACTTCACCTACACGGCAGGTACAGACTGTGGGTCCAAGGAGAACACATAAACATCACCTTCACGGCAGGTACAGGCTGTGGGTCCCAGGAGAACACATAAACTTCACCTACACGGCAGGCACAGGCTGTGGGTCCCAGGAGAACACATAAACTTCACCTACACGGCAGGCACAGGCTGTGTGTCCAAGGAGAACACATAAACTTCACCTGCATGGCAGGCACAGGTGTGGTCAAGGAGACACATAAATTCCCTACACGGCAGGCACAGGCTGTGGGTCCAAGGAGAACACATAAACTTCACCTGCACGGCAGGCACAGGCTGTGGGTCCAAGGAGAACACATAAACTTCACCTACACGGCAGGCACAGGCTGTGGGTCCAAGGAGAACACATAAACTTCACCTGCATGGCAGGTACAGGCTGTGGGTCCAAGGAGAACACATAAACTTCACCTACACGGCAGGCACAGGCTGTGGGTCCCAGGAAAACACATAAACTTCACCTACACGGCAGGCACAGGCTGTGGGTCCAAGGAGAACACATAAACTTCACCTACACGGCAGGCACAGGCTGTGGGTCCCAGGAGAACACATAAACTTCACCTACACGGCAGGCACAGGCTGTGGGTCCCAGGAAAACACATAAACTTCACCTACACGGCAGGCACAGGCTGTGGGTCCCAGGAGAACACATAAACTTCACCTACACGGCAGGCACAGGTTGTGGGTCCAAGGAGAACACATAAACTTCACCTACACGGCAGGTACAGGCCGAACACAGCGAAAGTAGATATTGACGGTCAAGTGTTCGAGACAGCAATCGACAAAGGACTCAGAAATCACAACTGGCAAGATGCTCCAGTACAAGAGGTAAATTCCACTTAGAAAACTGCACGTTATGTGTTGCCCTAAGAAGTGCGAAACTAAATCCTTTGGGAAACTGTCATGACTAAAATCAGTCTCTGTCCACGTAACAAAAGGGCTTCACCATGACAGATTTGAAACCCTTATTAGTGCATGTTCTTTTTATCCCTTGCATGTAGGGCCTTTAAAAATGGACGGCATGATCAATCTCTACGAAGGCTTGATAGATACCTTACTGCTGCAACACTTTGAAAACACCTTCAACATGTTATTATGCACTCTCAGAGTGGGTTCTCTCTGGCCAGCCGATTTTTCCTCCTCTCATGATGGGTGGAATCGCCTCTCTTCAGTGACAAATCGCCTGATATGAGGCTGACATGGAGAGTGAGAGACATTGAGTCCACATACTGCTCTCTCGACCTGGGTTATATAAGGAAGTCCAGCCTGGAAGGAAGCGGAGTCGGAACCTTCACCAGAACACTGATGAGTAGGCTGACCCAACGCATGGACCACTTGAAGAGGGAAATCAGAACCAACTGGCATTCCTCCTTGAGGACTTTGTTCGGTACCGCATGAATGAGGGAAGAGGGAGGAAACGCACAGGAGAATATCGCTTCCCGAGAGATCTATTGGGTGCCCAGTATGAGCCATCGGGTCTAGTACTGAAGACACAAAGACTGGAAGCAGGAAGTTCCATCTCGTGGCTAAGAGGTCCAATGGAGGGGAGTGCCCAGAGTTTGACAGGTGGGTCTGGAAACCGACTCCTTTAGCATCCACAGAGACCCTGACCCTGCCCGACTCCTTTAGCATCCACAGAGACCCTGACCCTGCCCGACTCCTTTAGCATCCACAGAGACCCTGACCCTGCCCGACTCCTTTAGCATCCACAGAGACCCTGACCCTGCCCGGGAAAAAGAGTTGGCAAAGACGTTCAGCTTTTCCAGGACGCATGTCACAAGCGGGCTGATCTGCTTGGACAGGTGCAGAGACATCGCCCGCGCGTTCAGCTAATTTGAACGAGTCCTGCTTGGATCCATGATGTATACCGCCACTGCAAAATCGTCCTCATAGCCAGTGACTGCCAAGCCTTTCACTGGTATGAGACCAAGTGTTCACAGCCAGTAAGAGTGCTTTCATCTCCAGAACGTATTGATGTGGTCTAGTTTGTCATGAAGAGATCCCTAAACTGACAGGGATTCTTTATGTGTGTGAATGTGTGGTACATTTCAAAGTGGGTTTTCCTGCAAAATGTTTACATGGAACAACTTTCTTGTTACCGTGAGTTCTTTTACATGCGCTAAATACTGAAAGACTAGCACCCCTGACCACCACTTAGGGTGTAGTGCAAAGTGGCAGAGCAGAGGAGGGGGAGGGGGACCCACACGATACTCAAACCACGTACCCAGGGTTTTTTGAGAGTGATGCTGACCAGTAGACTGTCTGTCCACGACTGTTGTTTTGAGGACGCCATGTCGGCGCCTTTTCTCCCACAGAGGAACGCTGACTCTTGTTGGCCTCAGACTCCCATTTCTTTCCACCATCACCGTCACCTTGACAGAACTGGGTGTGTGTTGATCCTCGTCAGAACGGACAGTAACTGAAGCCCATCCCGGTGCAGCTCCACCTTGCTGGTCAGGATGTGCTCTGGTGGGTGGCCTCATGGTGATCTCATAGTAATTAGCTTCCTGTGTCTGTCTGGCATATACACAGAGGCAGGTGGGCTGTGTATAGGGAGGGCTTAGTTGACAGAGTGTGAGAGAGAGAGAGAGACAGACAGAGAGAGAGACAAGCACAGAGACAGAGAGATAGCGAGAGAGAGAGACAGAGAGAGAAAGAGAGAGAATTTGAACCTTTAGTTTTAGCCCTTCGTCCCACTTTGAAAAACAAAAGAAAGAAAGTCTCTTGGTGTCGAGCGGCAGTTTTATAAAAAAAATAAAAAAATAAAAAAAGGAGATAAAAAAGACAACTAAAATCAAAACTGCTTGTTTTCCGACAAAGCATGTTTTCATTATATCGCTATACACTTTGGCCAACCTGGTACAAAATAAGCCAACCCGGGTAAACAATTCCTCTGTCAGAGTGAGAATGAGGAAGAAAAGATTTAGAATTGAAAAACAATTGTTAGAAAAGAGAGAGAGAGAGAGAGAGAGAGAGAGAGAGAGAGAGAGAGAGAGAGAGAAGAGGAGGGGATCGGGGTGGAGGGGGGAATCAAGGACACTAAAATGCCAGTATCAAACTGACACAGATAATGCCGTTGTTTTCTCAACACTCTTAAGCATTTCGACCCCATCCTGCTCCAGGTCAGATGTTCTGGTTAGGTTTGCTCCAGCCATGGCCTTCAGGCAGCAGAGAGTAACCTTTGACCTGACCGGCGATATATTCTTCAGTGTGAAAACCCACTGATTTCCTTCCCCACAAAGATACAGAGGAAGATTCTCATCACCAAAGGGGGAAAATTAGTCCAGGTGAGATAGACTAATGGGGAATAGTCTCATTCTTACTTCTATCACTCACACACACACACACACACACACACACACACACACACACACACACACACACACACACACACACACACACACACACACACACGTAGGCGCGCACGCACGCTCGCACACACGCATGCACACGCACGCGCGCACGCACACGCACGCACACACACGTGCACACGCACGCACACAAAGATCCAGACCCTGTAATAAACCACTACCTTAATGCACTCAGAACAGTTCAAGAAGTAGAAGAATGTCTTGCTAATCTGGGAACCAACAAAACATCAGTGGGTTTAGATGGTATCTCTAATGAAATATTGCGTCATGTCCCACTTAATGTAAAACGCTTTATCTCGGTATTCATTCAAAAATGCGGGGAAGATGGCAATTTGCCTTCATCACAGAAGCATTCTATCATAGTTCCTATACATAAACAAGGAAAACCTCAAAGTAACATAAACAGCTACAGCCCAGTTGCCCTAACGTCGCATACATGCAAACTAATGGATAGAATTGTCCTAAACAGATTACTTTATTTTTGTAATAAACATCAAATTTTCCCTATAAATCAAGCTGGTTTTCAGAAAGGCAGATTAGCAACAGAACATCTAGTGAAACTCACAACACATGTTAAACAACAATTCGCAAGACGAAAAAAAATCCTGGCAACTTTCTTTGACATAAGGAAAGCGTACGAACAAGTATGGCATAAACGACTTTTGTATAAAGTGAAAACTACTGAATAAATGGAACTACGTTTGATTACATCAAAATTTCCCTTCAAAGTAGAATTATTCAAACAAGAACAAAGAATGCATATTCCACCTCTAGAACACTGGAAATGGGTCTTCCACAAGGATCAGTATTATCTCCAGTCTTATTTGATATCCTAATTGCAGATATAACCAAAGGCTTATCCAAAGACATAGCTTTAGTACAGTCTGCTGATGACATATGTCTGTAGATGAAAATCACTAAGAAAAGAAAACCCCCATTAAGATCATTAAATTGCATAAAGATCAAAATTCAACATGAATTAAACAATGTCAATAGTTTCGTACATGGGTTGAAACTTTCGGCAGAAAACAACAAATCTAATCTTTTTAACTCTGGATGTGACCCAGACAAACTTCCACAATTTTCCCTGAATGGGTCTGTCTTACAATACGTCAAATCTGTTAAATTCCTAGGAGTATATCTAACATCAAAACTTTCATGGAACCAATATGTTGAATATATTTTGAATAAAGCAAGAAAAAGTTTAAACTTTCTAAAGATCATAAGCAAACAAAAATGGGGACAACATACAGAGAGTTTAACACTCCTATCTTCTGCTCTTGTGTGGTCTAGATTGATTTATGCTCAAGAAGTCTTCTTCAGCGCTCCATAGCATCTACTAATATGTTACAAAGTGTAGACTGCAAAGCATATAAACCTCCTCTTGGAGTTCCCACATATACATGTAACATTAGGACATACTATGAAATTGAAATTTTACCTTTGAACGAGTTTCGAAAAGTGTCCTCCAAATTTATTTTAAAGAATCTTTGACAAAAACGTTTTCTGCACAAATGAAATATCTCTAAATTCAGAGACAGATTTTGCTGAAAGAGCAAAAGACATAAAATCAACTGAATCTATTCAGTCATACTCATCTACTCTTCTAAAAAAACAAAACAAAAAAAAACAAACAACATTAACCAAAGTAAAACAGCTGTCAACCCCCCCCCCCCCCCCCCTCCCTTTCCACCCATTCCCAAATGGGAACAAACCAAAGCAAATTATGACACAAACTATACTGAACAAAAACGACCACCATATCTTTTTAAAAATTATGTAAATATTCATTTGGAAGATCAATATAAGGACCATCTTCAAATTCTTACAGATGGCTCAGTGTTAGATGACCATAGAACAGAAGCAGCTTTTACAATACCAAAATTAGAACTGGAGAAATTGCATTATCTTGGCAAACACTTGTCAAGTCAATCTTTACTGCAGAATTAGTTGCTATTCTAATGTCCCTAAAGTATTTTTGAATTCTTCCATAGAAAATTGTCAACTTTTACTGTGCTGTGATTCAAAGTCAGCCCTTTCTGCATTACAGTCTTTAAATCCAAAGATCAGCTGTCAGACTATCACAGAAATTTATTACGTAATGAAGAACAACAACGCACGCACACAAACACACACATGCAGACAGATAAACAGATACAGAAGCAGATAAGTAGGTATGAAAGAGGAAAGAGAGGAGAGAGAGAGAGAGAGAGAGAGAGAGAGAGAGAGAGAGAGAGAGACAGAGACAGAGAATACAAATACGAATACGAATACAATATTTTTAATGAGGGTAAAATGGATAAACTTACAGCTTTTTTACACCATGCCCTCAAGAACAAAAACAGTAGCTAACAATATCCAAATGAACATATAAATGGTACACGAAAAGGAAACCATGAACAAGCTTATAACGACGAAACATGATTGACATAAATATTACCTAGTAACAAAGGCTAGGTCACAATTTAGGAAGAATGTACATTCGGAAAGAAAAAAAAAGAAGAGACTGACAGACAGACAGACGGACATATCGATAGATAGATAGATAGGTTTGGCACGTTCGTGTTGTATTTCTGTTTCTCGTGTTTCCCAAATTTTGGTGGTGGTGGTGGTTTGGGAGGTGGGGGGCCGGGAGGGTCCGTTGCTTGTTTCGTTTGGACTGGGTTTTTTTATCGTTTGTTTTTCTCTTGTATGTATTGTTGTCTTGCAACATATTATTGATAGGGGAATAGGTTGGAATGCAGCTGTCTCTCTCTCTCTCTCCTCTCTCTCTCTCGTCTCTGCTCGCGCTCTCACACACACACACACACACACACACACACACACACACACACACACACACACACGCACGCACGCACGCACGCACGCACGCACGCACGCACGAACACACACACACACACACACACACACACACACACACACACACACACACACACACACACACACACTAATGTGTTGAACACTCCATCTCTTTCTTTAAATTGATATCTGCACCGTGTGTGTGTGTGTGTGTGTGTGTGTGTGTGTGTGTGTGTGTGTGTGTGTGTGCGCGCGCGCGCGCGCGCGCGCGTGCGTGAGTGTGTGTACGTGTGTGCGTGCGTGCGTGAGTGTGTGTGTGTGCGTGCGTGCGTGTCTGTGTGTGTGCACGCGCGCGTGTTGTGTGTGTGTGCGCGCGCGTGCGCGTGCTGTGTGTGTGTGCGCGCGCGCTCGCGCGCGTGCGCAGGCACACGCGAGCTTGTTTGAGTGCACGTGAGCGTGTTCGTGCGAAATCCATAATCTAACTTTTTTGTGTGAAATTACAGTCCTTCGTTGACCATGAACAGACAAGACAACGTCCGCAGACGCTTATTTCCCCTGACTCCTCAGAATTCGTTTTTAGAGGTTGTGCCCCTTAGGGACGTTTCTCCCTGCGTCCTCTCCCCCTGTGTCTCTTCCTCTTCCTCTTTATCCTCCTCCTTCTCTGTGTCTTCCTCTTCCTCCTCCCTTTCCCAACTCCCGCTATGCTTTGACTCCTTCTCCTCCACCTCGGTACCCTCCTCTTCGTCCTCATTCTTCAAGCTGTTTCTTCTTCAAGCTGTTTTTTCTTCTTCTTCTTCTTCTTCTTAATATTGCAATAGGGACCTAGATTGTGATGATGATGATGATGATGATGATGATGATGATGATGATGATGATGATGATGGTTGTTATCATTGTATTCATCTTCACTCTTCTCTTCCTACTCCTCCTTCTCCTCCTCCTCTTCTTCTGCTCTTACTCCTCTTCTTCCTCCTCCTCCTCCTCCTCCTTCTTCTTCTTCTGCTTCTTGTTCTTCTGAGCCCTTCTTCTCGACCGCTCTTGTTCATAATCACTTTTCCCTTCTCGTTCTTATCTCCTCTACTCGTCTTCTCTACCCAGCTGTCTTCCTTTTTTCTTCTTCTCTGTCGCCATCCCTATCTCTTCCTAGTTTTCACTCCTTCTCGCCCTCTTCTCCGATGTCATCTACCTTCTCCTTCTTCTTCTTCTTTTTTTCCTACTACTCCGCCACTCCCTCGTTCTTTGTGTCTTTCATCCTCCCATTTTTTTTTTCAAATTTCTTCAACTTTCTTCTTTTCATCATCGCACACGTCCATCTTCTCCTTGTTCTTTTTTGCTTCTTCCTCCTCTGCATTTCAATCCCCCTCCTCTTCCTCAAATTCTCATTTTTATCGTCTCCATCTCCTCCTCCTCCTCCTTGTCGTCGTCGTCGTCGTCGTTGTCTTCCACCTCCTCCTCTTCCTCCTCTCTCCCCCATCCTCCTCCTTGTCGTCGTTGTCTTCCTCCTCCTCCTCCTCCTCCTCCTCCTCCTCCTCCTCCTCCTCCTCCTCCCCTCCCCCTCCTGCTCCTTGTCGTCGTCTTCCTTCTCCCTCCTCATCCTCAACATTCTCCTGCTCCTCCTCCTCTTTTAGTTTCAGCATAAACAGCAGCACGACACCAGCAGTTAGAAAACAACCGTGCTGCAAGAGCCGCATCATCAACCAAGAAACAAACGAAGATGATAACCCAAAATGATAGACTGACCTGAGAGGAAGGAAGGAAGATGATAACCCAATATAATAGACTGACCTGAGAGGAAGGAAGGAAGATGATAACCCAAAATGATAGACTGACCTGAAAGAAAGGAAGATGATAACCCAAAATTACAGACTGACCTGAAAGAAAGAAAGGAAGATGATAACCCAAAATTACAGACTATAACCCAAAATGACAGACTGACCTGAAAGAAAGGAAGGAAGATGATAACCCAAAATGACAGATTGACCTGAAAGAAAGGAAGGAAGATGATAACCCAAAATGACAGACTGACCTGAAAGAAAGAAAGGAAGATGATAACCCAAAATGACAGACTGACCTGAAAGGAAGGAAGATGATAACCCAAAATGACAGATTGACCTGAAAGGAAGGAAGATGATAACCCAAAATGACAGATTAACCTGAAAGGAAGGAAGATGATAACCCAAAATGATAGATTGACCTGAAAGAAAGGAAGGAAGATGATAACCCAAAATGACAGATTGACCTGAGAGAAAGGAAGGAAGATGATAACCCAAAATGACAGATTGATCTGGGGTCGCAGGGACCGTCGCTCTGACATGTTTCCTTTTTGTTCTTTCTCTGCTCCCCTCCTTCTTTTCTTCCTCTTGTCGTCCATCATCCCCGGGTTTTTTCCTTGTATTTGTTCTTGTTCTTTTTATTCTTGTCCTTTTTTTTTCTTCCTAATTCATTCTTCTTTGAGATGTTTTTCTTCTTTCACTTTTCTTCTCCATTTTACCTTTTTTTTTTTTCTTTTTTTTTTTTTTTAGTTGACTTTGTTCCTCTTCTTTGCGTTTGTTGTGAACAGCAGCAGCAGAAAAACCAACACTGTAAACATCAAAATGAAATATGAAAATCATTAACTGAAAATCATAGATTCATTTGGGGCAGCCAGGTGCCCCCCACTGAATATTTTTCTTTGGATTTTCCTTCTTGCTTTTCATTTCCTCCCTGCTATCACTGTGGGTTTTTTCTTTCTTTCTTTCTTTTTTTTTTCGCCGCTTTTATCTTTTGTTCGGTGTGGTTTTTCCTTGTTGCTGCGGTTGCTGTCCTGTATCTTCTTCTCTTCTTCTTCTTCTTCTTTTCTTCTTCTTCTTCTTCTTCTCTTCCTCCTCCTCCTCCTCCTCCTTCTTCTTCTCTTCTTCTTCTTCTGCTTCTCTTCTTCTTCTTCTTCTTCTTCTTCGTCTT
>CM065723.1:76247754-76257754 GCA_033310375.1 Conus canariensis
AAAGTGCAGGCGTTATTCATCAATGACCAACCCAACGACTCTCGTCTTAATTAATATCCAGTAACCCACCCACGCCACGCGAAACTTCACAGCACACAAACACAGCCCGCACCTTTTCTCTGTCATAGTATCAATGACGATATTCTATACACCGGAGTAGGATGGACTGGCACTCTGCCCTGCTGTATCCGTCGCTCCTTGACGTCAACACGCCACTCTCAGTGTTGGTCACAACATCAAGCGCTAGGCGTGGGAGATCAATCAATTAGCCTACCACTCCCCCCCCCCCCCCCCCTTGAGCCCCTCCCACCGTTTCCCTCCCTCGCTACCAGGGGAACCAAGCCTTTTTTTTTTTTTTTTCGTGATGCTACAGCAAATTGTTGATTGCTTCGGCTGTGCGGAACAGCCATTGATTTTCTCTCGGATTCGGACTCTGTCTGGTGGTGGTCAGTCACGTGCGGTGGACATAGCGCCGGGGATGTAGATCCAACCGCTGTCAGGGTGATTATACTGCTGTGTATGGTCTGGGAATCGTTTGGGGGGGGGGGGGGTGTGTAAATGACAGTGTACGTGCTTGCGATCACTGTCTCACCTCACACACACACGCCCACACGTGCACGTGATCGCGGTTACCATAAACATGTCCACGTGTACCCGATGGTGTGTTGTTGTTTTTTTTCTCCCACCCACCCCCTCCTCCCCCTGCCTTTCTCTCTCTCCGTCCCTCCCTCTCTCTCTTTCCATATATAAAAAATTGTTCAGTATCATATATATATATATTATATATATATATACTCCACCCAGGGAGGAGGTCAATGGCTGATTAAGGCGAATAAAACCAAAATTTCAATTATAACCACATCAGCTTGTTGTTCTTTTCTTTTGTACACACACACACACACACACACACACACACACACACACACACACACAATATATATATATATATATATATATATATATATATATATATACATATATATGCATATACATACATACGCGACCATTCATACCAAAGAGACTGGAGCCACTGACAGGGCAAGAATACCGACTACTGTCCCTATCAATCAGACGATGTTACTATTTTGGGGTATATGGGGAAGAAAATGATGGCTGAAGATTCTACTATAACCCACAGCCTTTCAAGACAACCATCTAGCTTCATTGTTATGGAGATTAAGTGGATTTTAAGAAGGCACAAAAAAATTTAGAAACTACATTGTTTAATCTGTGTTTTCTGTTTCTTGAAATTCTATTTATAGATATTACTATGTGTGTCGGAAGCTATGAGATTCGACGAATGTTGTCCATTTCTTGAGAGGGAGGGAGCGGTTATGGGGGCGGAGTGATTAGGGCGCTGACGTGAGGGAATATTTTGTGTTTCAGTATACTACCCTTTCTTCACATAAAAGTTGGCAGCGGAAGTAAATGAACTGTGATCAGAACTTAGAATAATGAGACAGTGCTACTAGTAATGGTACACTTGCACAGAAAGAGACAAGGAGGGAGAGGAGAGAGGAGAGAGAGAGAGAGAGAGAGAGAGAGAGAGAGAGAAAGATACAGAGAGAGAGAGAGAGAGAGAGAGAGAGAGAGACAGACAGACAGACAGACAGACAGAGAGAGGGAGAAAGGCTACATAATTAGTAAAGCGTCCTTTCTCGGTTCATTTAGGTTTTTAAACTCACTCTGTCTTTACCGTCTGTTGCTTTTATTTAGGTTACGCGCGTAGTGAACCCAGACCCGGCCGTTCATGACAAGGCTGTGCCCCATCCGGTTTTCCGGGTCCTTGGAAGCGTGCAAAGCAGACTCGGTCGGATACTGGCACTTTTTGTTAATATGAATAGTATTGGATCTAAAGTTGAACATTTGTTTGTAACTTTGCTCCTTTGGTGAAAAAAAGAAGATAACATTTGTACTACATACTATTTTTCTCCCACGTCTCGTGCTGTGTTATCCCACGCACCAGAGAGAATATCTCTGTTGGCCTGATTCTTGTCACTTTTTGTGTATATAAATGATCAGAGCCTCACCGCAGTGATGCGTTTTTCGTTTTTCGTCGTCCATGTTGGAAAGAAAGATAAACAGGTGTTAAAAAAAATTCGGAGGAGGAGTTCGGTCCCTTTACCCGGACTGCCGGGGAAAGTACGGATTGCACAATCGGCAAAATCATAGTTCTCATCACACGGCTTTGGCCGTCGCCATTATAAGCAGTAAAGGGACGAAAAACCCACAGATGGGCGGCGCACGGCCGTGTCCGGGTCCACTGTACACACAGCTGTACACAGCAGCGCCGTCCGAACGGATAACCGTGGAGGCTGAGAACTCCCGTCGTCTGGTGCGCCCAGTCAGAGGTTGTTGCTGTCTGTGCCTCATGTCAGGAAAGCAGCCTATTGGCAGTACATAACCATTCTTATTGATAGAAAAAAATGTTATCGTCTTTTACACTCTTTTACTTTTAGTACTTTGCAGCCTTGATATGGCCCTTTGCAGTCGGCTGGGATAGAAGCATCATAATCTGTGTGTGTGTGTGTGTGTGTGTGGGCGTGCGTGCGGGTTGTGTGTGTGGCGCGCGTGCGCTGGCGCGGCGTGTGGTTGTGTGTGTGTGTGTGTGTGTGTTGTGTTGTTGTCCTTGTCTGTCTGCCTGTCTGTCTATCTGTCTCTCTCTTTGTTTCTCTCTCTGTGTCTCTGTCTCTCTCTCTTTGTCAGTCTGTCTCTGTCTCTCATCCTTCTCTGTCTCTCTGTTTTTCTCTCTCCTCTCTCTCTCTCTCTCTCTCTCTCTCTCTCTCTTGGAAAACACCGGACGGCTCGGCATCTTCTTTCTCTGTCAATGTCGATGGATGACTACCTCCCGCGGTCAGCTGGTAGGGTGGTGTTTTTTCCAGCTGATCGCTGCTTCACGTGATGCTGCAAGCTGTCATTTCCTGCACCTGCACCTGAAGACGGCCTTCCTCTTCAGTTCATGGTGTATGTGTGTACGGAAGATGGCCGCCGACGAGACGTTGCTGTCATTGGACGACGGGCCGGCTCTCAGCCAATCACTGGTTTCCCAACAGAACTGCCGGTCGTCAGCAGATTTCCGACATTTCCTGACTCCAGGTGTGGGTGGGACTCAGGTGCACAGAAAGTCGAGAGTCATTTTTTTTTCCCCAAGCCCTCACAGGGTCCGAAATGGCTTGCCGGGCCTGTCATTACCGGATGAGTCTGAGAGCAGAGGAGGTGGGGGTGGAGATGGCCCTCCCACAGGGGTTATGTGCTGCCTGCAGCCTTGACAGAACTCCGGATAGTTAAGTTAATGGGGTGTTGTGGCAGTATTTGACCCTGACTCTAAATGGATTGAGGAAAAGGAAATAGGAAAGTTTCTGTGCGTCCTTGACCTTGACGCTGCACACGACGGACATCTACGTAGAGCTGATGTCCAGTTATTCCGCACTGGTTGGGTCAGGTAGTGCTCCAGTCCCCGGGCCTCTTTACCGTTTGTTTTGTATGTCAAAACATTGTTAATTCAAACTGTGCATGTGGTTGTGAGCACAAGAGTTAGGACAAGATTCGCCTCCTTATGTGTGCAGCAGCTCTGACAGAAATCTGTATGGTTAACCGGGTGTTTTCACATTCCGCTTTTAAATAAACGTTAGTTGCAAAGTGAGGCGACTGCCTGCCGAAATCTAAACAAACTCTATAAATTATTTACAAAAACTTTCTACAAACGAATCCCGAGACAAACCACGACGCGTTTCGACCTCTTAGGTCTTCTTAGGCAAGATAAACAACACTCAGGACAACGAAAATAAAGAACGAGCAATAAGCCGAAACGCGTCATGTTTTGTCTTGTGAATCGTTTGTCCACGTTGATCGGTGGACTTATCATAAATGCTTTTAAGAAATTTTTCCTAGTAAATATTTGTAAACTGTTGCACGGGTGTTGTGAGCACAAGAAATGAGGCGGAGCTGGCTTCCCAGAGACCGTCATGCGCTGCCACCCTGACAGGATTCTGAATGGTTGACTGGGTCTTCTTAGTGCATGCTTTTCAACCAGAACATGTTTCACAGCCGCCTGAGCTGGGAAGCACAAGAGGTGAGGCAGGCTGGCCCAAACAGGGACTGTGCGCTGCAACCGAAAACAGGACCCAACTGGCTTTAATGTTCGCTTTTATAGATTGCCTTCATTCGCCACTTGAGGCTGTGAACGAGAGAAGAGGCGGAACTGGACTACCGGCAGTTCTGACGAGATCTCAGGGTTTTTTTGTTGTTGTTGTTTGTTTGTTTGTTTGTTTTTTTCACAATTTAAACCAGACATCTCTACTCGCCGCTGGAGCTGTATACGCGAGAAGGCGCTTTTTGGCCCCTCGACAATATTATGTGCCGTGGTCTGGAAATAAATGATGTGATTTCACCAAGCTTTTGTCCTTTATAGCTCATTTACTAACTTTTTATCATACTCGGATTTCATACACTGGTTTACTTGGAAATGCGTTCCGTATCGTATCGATCATGTCAATTTACATAGTTTTTTTTCCCCTGACTGACGGGTGTTCGTGCGTGCGCAGGGAAATATTTATAGTTGGAAAATATTTGCAAAGTGGAGTTTAAGTTAAAACATGTATTTTAATATATTCCTTTGTGTACATTAGGGTTTTGTTTGTTTCTCCCTTCTCTATATTTATTCCCAATGGGAGATGACCGCCGCCTTGGGTGTAGCCAGTGTGCTGCAGGGCGGCTTGGTTGCCTGCAATTCTGTTTAATGTGGTCATGTCCCAGTAAGAGGCAAAGGCGTACAAACATGATGGAGTGAGGGATTGTTTTTTTTAACCATACTCTTGTATTTCTTTCAGTAGATGAATGGTTGTTGTATTGATATTTGCATCATCATTTTGGAGCATGATTTTGTCCTTCTGCTCTTCTTTTTCTTTTTTCCCTTTGGTTTCTTGTTTTTGTTTTGTTTTTTTAACAAGTGGGACCTCCATCCTCCTATTTCTCCCCACTTTTTTCCGAAACCGACTCACACTCACTATGCTTTGTCTGTGTGTTTTTTAACAGATGGACATTCGCTTGCTGGTTTTAGTGTTTTAACTTTTGAGACAAAGCGTCTGGGTTTATTCATGTCCCTCTGCTCTTCTTCGGTAGCAGTTTTCATATGTGACCTCGGACAGGTTTTTAACCATGTGTGTGTGTGTGTGTGTGTGTGTGTGTGTGTGTGTGTGTGTGTGTGTGTGTGTGTGTGTGTTCACCAAAACTGGTGCAAGATTGTTGTTCTTAATCTATCCTTACGGTCACATAATCAAACGTTCTTCTACCCCCAGCACCCCACCCCACTGCATTCCCCACGCCATCCCAGACTGGCGGGTAGTCTGGCTTTGCTCCATGTCCCCCATCCTCCATCCCTAACCCTTCTCTTCACCTTCATTTACTCTTATTGGGAACTATTTTACTAACCTTCGTAACAGTACTAGTCTTCAGATGTACAAAGTGAGAAGAAACATGGTTAGAGTTACGAAATACGAAAGGAAATCTTAATTAAATGAGGCGGAGAACAGTAAACAGTGAATAAACAAGTAAGGTAACTCTTGTTTGTTATTTACCGTTTATTGTTCCCCGCCTCATTGGGGATTTCATTTCGTACCAGTCAGAACAAGGTTACATGTATTTGTTATTGTTCGTCCATGTGTTTCGCTATATTCATGATCGAAAAGGCTGTGCCGTTCTTGAATTAATGTTTATTTGCGTGTGTTCATTTCTCCATTTGTTGTTGCCGTGTAGATGTGCCAAGTACAGGGTCTATAGGCAAGCTTGGAAAAGCCTCTTCAGTGATGTCTCCTTGTTTGTTCTGTGTGCCTGTGTTGTCATTTCTGTCAGGCGAATCGGTGTCGTGAGCTGCATTTGCCTGGAGTTAGGAGCTTGTATTTATTTCATCATGGGAGCAAGGGTTAGCGTCCTTGTTTGTTACTTTATGTTCACTGTTTCCTGTCTTATTTAAGGTTTCGTTTCGTATCGATCAAACCGAGATTACTTGTCACTGTTCGTCCATGTGTTTGTTTGACTACAATAGATCGAAAAAGCTTGCCAGCCTTGAATAGATGTTAATTTGTGTTCGATCACTTCTCCAGTTGTTGTTGTTGTGCAGATGCGTCAGATACAGAGTATATGGGCAAGCTTGGGACATTTTCATTTAGGGGGGATATTTTATTGTTTCTTCTGTGTGCCCTGTGTTGTTATTTGTGTTAGGTGATCTGGTGTCGTAAGCCGCAATCGCTTGGAATTTTAGACATGTATTTACTTCATTATGGGAGCAAGAGCTACCTTACGTGTTTGTTACTTAGAATTATTTCCTTTTGGGCCTGTAGTCTTAAATATACTATTTCTCTGGTCATTAGAGAAACATCGCTTCATCTCTGTCTCGTCGATTGACACATTCAGTAACAAATACGCCGGGCAGCCCAATACGATTCGCCGAATCTTGCAAGCTTTCTGGCAATTGGTAAGGAAGAAAAGAAAAGGAAAAAGAAAGAAAGAAAGAAAGAAGAAAAAAGCAGAAAACGCCCCCAGCCAAATTGAATCTGTTGGTAGAAGAGGCTCTATCGATGTGATGGTGCACAAGTAGGCTTCCGTCTGGGTCCCGCGCGGTTTAAATTACAATCAGTGTTTCCTCGTGTGTGTGTGTGTGTGTGTGTGTGTGTGTGTGTGTGTGTGTGTGTGTGTGTGTGTGTTGTTGTTGTTGTTCTTCAGTTTAACGTCTTCCCACTCAAAGTGATTTCAGACGGATTGTGTAATATGTGTGTGTGTGTGTGTGTGTGTGTGTGTGTGTGTGTGTGTGTGTGTGTGTGTGTGTGTGGTGTGTGTGTGTGTGAGCGCACTCGCGCGCGCCTGTGTATTTGGATGCGTGAGTGTGCGTGCACGCTTGTGTGTGTGTGTGTGTGTGTGTGTGTGTGTGTGTGCGCGCGCGCGCGCGCGCGCGCGCGTGTGTGTGTGTGTGTGTGTAGAGAGAGAGAGAGAGAGAGAGAGAGTGTGTGTGTGTGTGTGTGTGTGTAAGTAAGTAAGTAAATAAGTAAGTAAGTAAGTAATTTCTTTTTGTGTATGAGGGGTTGTTGAAAATTCCTACTGGACTGCGTAATAGATGTTGGCATAACGAACAAAGTAAAGCATAATTATTTAATATTGTTGGTAAAGTCAGTGGAGTCGATCTATTATGTGAAATATTAGAACCAGCTTTGAGCACTGTATTCTTTACTCTTGGACAATCTAGTAGCAGGTGACGTACACTGAGAGTTTCCCCACACATGCATGTAAAATTTTTACTGTATTTGGTTCGAAGTGAATTTAAACGCATCCTATGAATTAAAGTTGCTACCTCTCTAGATGTCGTATTTTCAAATTTGTCTAATTGAGTCTTGGGGTGGATGTCGGGATTTGGTTGTATACAGTTGTGATAATATTGGCTATCTGTGTCTTCCAATAACCTCTTGAAACTGTTAAAGGATGCTCTAGTAATTAAAGTATAACATTCTGATGGGTCTAGCGGAATGTTCAGAGAAGTCGTTCCTTCAATGTTGCGAGCTGCTCTCCGAGCAGCTTGGTCAACTTTCTCATTTGTTGAAATTCCACAATGTGAGGGCACCCAACAGAAAGTCACATTTATTCTTTTCATCGATAGGAGATGTGTCACATAATTAATTTCTGTAATAGTCTCACAGCGGATCTTTGGATTTAGAGACTGTAAGGCAGAAAGGGCTGACTTTGAATCACTGCACAGTAAAAGTTGACAATTTTCTATGGAAGACTTTAAAACATACTTTAGGGACATTAGAATAGCAACTAATTCTGCAGTAAATATTGACAAGTGTTTGCCAAGATAATATAATTCCTCCACTTTTGATTTTGGTATTATAAAAGCTGCTCCTGCTCGATGGTCATCTAACACTGAACCATCTGTAAAAATTTGCAGGTGATCCTTATATTGATTTTCCAAATGAGAAATTACATAATTTTTTAAAAGATATGGTGGATCGTTTTTGTTCAGTTCAGTATAATTTGTGTCAAAATTTGCTTTGGTTTGTTCCCATTTGGGAATGGGTGGAAAGGACGGATTGACAGTTATTTTACTTTGGTTAATGTTGGTTTTTTTCAGAAGAGTAGATGTGTATGACTGAATAGATTTGGCTGATTTTATGTCTTTTGCTCTGTTAGCAAAATCTGTATCTGAATTTAGAGATACTTCATTTGTGCAGAAACTTTTTTGTGAAAGGTTCTTTAAAACAAATTTGGTGGAGGACACTTTTCGAAACTCGTTCAAAGGTAAAATTCCAATTTCATAGTATGTCCCAATGTTGCAGGTATGTGTGGGAACTCCAAGAGCAAGTTTATATGCTTTGCAGTCTACACTTTGTAACTTATTAAGTAGATGCTGTGGAGCGCTGAAGAAGACTTCCTGAGCATAAATCAATCTAGACCGCACAAGAGCAGAAGATAGGAGTGTTAAACTCTCTGTATCTTGTCCCCATTTTGTTTGCTTATGATCTTTAGAAAGTTTAAACTTTTTCTTGCTTTATTCAAAATATGTTCAATATGTTGATTCCATGAAAGTTTTGATGTTAAATATACTCCTAAGAATTTAACAGATTTGACGTATTGTAAGACCGATCCATTCAGAGTAAATTCTGGAAGTTTGTCTGGGTCATATCCAGAGTTGAAAAGCATTAGATTTGTTTTTTTCTGCCGACAGTGTCAATCCATTTTCATGTAAAAAACTACTGATATTGTTTAATTCATGTTGATATTTGATCTTTATGTAATTTAAGAATCTTAATGGGGTTTTTCTTTTCATAGTGACTTTCATCCACAGACATATGTCATCAGCAAACTGTACTAAAACTACGTCTTTGGATAAGCCTTTGGTTATGTCTGCAATCAGGATATTAAATAGGACTGGAGATAATACTGATCCTTGTGGAAGACCCATTTCCAGTGTTCTAGTGGTGGAATATGTATGCTGTGTGTGTGTGTTTCCTCGTGTGTGTGTGTGTGTGTGTGTGTGTGTGTGTGTGGTGTGTGTGTGTGTGTGTGTGTGTGTGTGTGTGTGTGTGTGACGAGACTGTATTGTGAGTGACACGTGGGGCGAGATACGACTCCCCGGTTCGTCTGGCGGTTGTTTGTGAGAGAAGACTGAGAAGCGAGCTGGCGTGGGCCGGCAGACGACGATGACGACGAAGGAGACTTTTTTGGATAATTGTGGGGGTCAGAGGAAGGTCAGACGACGAAGATTTGACAGTATTTTTCCTAAACACACCTCTCTTCAAGAAAAAAATAATGAAAAAAAAAAAAAAAAAAAGGGGGGGGGGGGGGGGGGGGGGGGGGTGGGGGGGGGGGGTAGGCGTAGGGGGAATACGATTATACTGTTTGCGACCGACTGTTTTTGTTTCCATTGAGATCCAGCTTCCCCTCACCATCCCTTCATCTTCTCCCCTCCCCTCCCCCCCCCCCCCCCCCCCCTCCCTTACGTTCTCGGTTTTGTTTGCGTGATAGTCGCCCTCGCCTCCAATCCACCCAGGCTCAACACATACACACCGTCCTCCTCCTCACCCACACCACTCCCCTTCCCCCTCCCCCCTCCCCCCCCCCCTCCCCCGACCCCAGATTTTGTTTGGTCGTTGTGGATTCGTGTCTATTGATCGTTGCCCATCCCAACCCGCGCAGGGAGCGAGCCATGGAAGGAGAGAGAGAGAGAGGGGGGGGGATGAGAGAGATAGAGAGCGAAGGGGAGAAGACGTATGGAGAGAGAGAGAGAGAGAGAGAGAGAGAGAGAGAGAGAGAGAGAGAGAGAGAGAGAGAGAAGACGGAATGAGAGAGAGAGAGAGAGAGAAGGGAGGAAGACGGATGAGAGAGAGAGAGAGAGAGAGAGAGAGAGAGAGACTGACCGAATGATTGAAACAGACATAGACACAGAAGGATCGAAGTGGGGTCTGCAAAGCGTGTTGAAGTGTACACTCTCATCTCCCCGTAGCAACAGATA
>CM065723.1:76270254-76302754 GCA_033310375.1 Conus canariensis
AATCAAGGTACGAGTGTCAAGAAATATAGACTGCTGCGCTATTTTTGGGACAATGATGCCATCTCAATCTCTCCATGACCAATCTTAATGGGTTCTCTTTGTTAAGGCATCGAGTCTGATACGGCTAAAACAATCAGCCTGCCCCACAGCAGGAGAAGACGCTCTTACATGTACTTGAGCGACGGTCTCTTGCAGAAAGGATCAGAAACAGCAATTTGTACCCACCCACCCACCCATCCATTTGCCAGCCCACTGCTCATCCTCACCCTTACAAAAGTTGTCGGAACAAGTCTATCCTCACACTCCACAGCAAAGGAGTCATCGTTCACCGGAAAGAGAAATTTTGGCCCCTCTCTCTCTCTGCACTTACAGTCAGATGGCTAGTGCTTTCAGCTTCACTTACAGTCAGATGGCTAGTGCTTTCAGCTTCACTTACAGTCAGATGGCTAGTGCTTTCAGCTTCACTTACAGACAGATGGCTAGTGCTTTCAGCTTCACTTACAGTCAGATGGCTAGTGCTTTCAGCTTCACTTACAGTCAGATGGCAAGTGCTTTCAGCTTCACTTACAGTCAGATGGTTAGTGCTTTCAGCTTCACTTACAGTCAGATGGCTAGTGATTTCAGTTTCGGAGCTGATGGTCTAAGTTCGAATCATTCCTGAGGTCGGATTTTTTACGGCTTGAAAACCTTCTGATTCATTTCAGGGTAGACGGAGAGGGTAGGTCTCCGTCTACCATAACACCGGACCGTAGATAGGGTGGACCGCTTACATCTCACTGCCCCCACTGCCGATAAGAGTAGGTATTCATTTCTATCCTCTTCGCGCACAGCGGTATCCACAATGTCCCTCCATAAGAGAAGATAATCTATTGACAGAATGAAGTTTTCTGAACTATTCGTTGAACCTCTTTCCGTCTACAGATCATTACGTGGGATGAAACGTGGACAGTGTCTAGTGCATCTTGACCAAGTTATTTACTGACTTCACTGGTTGATGCTTGGCGGGAGAGAATGACCAAATGAGCATCTTCTCCATGAGAGCAACCAACCAATCGCTTCAAACAATTTCCGTAATGAGATCTGAATCATGAACCAACTCGACGAGTGTTTCACGTATTCACAACAAGCTTCCTGCGCTGTTCCCGCGAGAGGGGTTTGGCTAAAGACAGAACGACAATGCCGGTCATTCTGTTCATCACTCAACGGCCGTCATTCTCTATGTTGCATGCAGAGGTAGAAACCATAAACAAATGAACAATGACGATGCATACTGGGAAAAGTTATTCTTTCTGACCCCAAGCGTTTAACTCGCAACATGCATGTGAAGTGGTTTTAAACAAAATGCTGAAACATAGACTAGATTATCGTGTGTGTGTGTGTTTTTTTTTAATCTCATCTTATCTCTACATAGATACTAACTTTCGTGGCAGGGTATGCAGTTCTCCATATCCTGTAAACTTTCTCGCGATTGGCACTAACCAATAGGGCCCTCCCCCTGTTGCTGAACTGCACTCTTACAATGAACGTTTGTGCTTGTGTCCAGTTTCGTGCACGACTGTGACAAGTAGGGCAACAGGGTTACACGAGTCGCTCTGAGGTGTATGGTCTTGTATGGTTATGCGATCTTCCCATGAACGGTGACTGACCACAACGCTACAAACCTTAACGTGTGACATGACACGGCACCAAACAGTGCAACACGTAACACAGAAAACACGCTGCATCTCGTTTGTTTCAAGACATACAGGGGTGGAGTGGTATCTATCTGAAACCGCTTTGACGTAACACACAGATAAAGAAAAACAAAAGAAACAAGAAAGCAGACAAATAAAAACACCCATGATCCTTCACTCCACATCTTACCAAGGCTCTGTGCCAGCCATGATCCCTAGTAATAGTCCCGTTCTATTCCGCGTAGAAATTCTGCACGTGCGCCATGAAACGCGCACATCAAACCTGAGTCTTTTCTCGCTTTGAATTGTGGTAATCGGAAGAGATACCGTCCCCCGATTTTTACGCCCTTGCCGTTGCTGTTTAATGGCTGTTTGCCGCACTTGCTCAACACATTTGCCGTTGTTGTTTAATGGCAGTTTGCCGTACTTGCTCAACACACTTACCGTTGCTGTTTAATGGCTGTTTGCCGTACTTGCTCAACACACTTACCGTTGCTGTTTAATGGCTGTTTGCCGTACTTGCTCAACACATTTGCCGTTGCTGTTTAATGGCTGCTTGCCGTACTTGCTCAACACACTTACCGTTGCTGTTTAATGGCTGTTTGCCGTACTTGCTCAACACACTTACCGTTGCTGTTTAATGGGTGTTTGCCGTACTTGCTCAACACACTTGCCGTTGCTGTCTAATGGCTCTTTGCCGCACTTACTCAACACAGCGACGAATCTAACTCAAATGAGCTAATTTCTAAGACATTGTGTGCAGCCTACTTTTCTTCTCTACGGTTCCCTGCCGTGCTCAACGGGGGGCTGGGCCCGGTAGTCCGACGTTTCGATAGTCCGACACACCGGTAGTCCGACACCCCACGTTCAGTTGTTTCGATAATCCGACACTGTAAGAAAAAGTAGCGATAGTCCGACATCCCACGATTCCGACAATTCCAACTCGTTTCGATAATCCGACACACAACCCAATCATACTGCACTAATTAGCAGTGAAATGGTGAAAATAGGCAAATATGACCACTGGTCAGTGGCACTGACCACCACTGACCACTGGTCAAACTCGTCAATAGTTGCACTAATTGGACCTGGGGCAACATAGCCCCGGGGGAACATAGACCTGGGGGAACATGGAGTGCCGTGTCGGTGTATCATTATGTCGGACTATCGAAACGTCGAAATCGTGATGTGTCGAACTATTGGCACAAAATAAAACATTACAAAACAAGTTTCGTTGGTCCGACAAAATTGTCGGATTGTTGAAACGTCGGAATCGTGATTTGTCGAACTATCGAAACGTCGGAATCGTGAAGTGTCGGACTATCGGACCCAAACCCTAAACGGGCAGTCGGTGTTGTGGACGAAGTCTGAACTCTGCCTCAGCGACTTCGCCTCTGTCATGTCTTGCACAGGGCCACCGTTTCCTGTGGTAGAGTTTCAAAGGTAGGACGGAATTGGAGAACGTGAACAGGCGTCTGTTGACCAGTGCTGCATGGGCACCCATCCGTGTGTCATCCGTGTGTAAGATCTTCAGCCTGAGGAGCTGCGCCAGGAGCTGACAACGTTCTGTTCTCAATCTGATGATGGTGACCTCCTGCGCCCTTTCTGGCTGGTGGATGCCCTCCTCCTCGGGCCCTCTCTGTAGACACTGTTTCCACGTGTTTCTGAAGTGGCTTTTATGGAAGGTCTTGACTTCTTCACATGACATTTGGTGGGCAGTTCGCTCCTGTTTGATGCCTATCTTGAAAAGTTAATCAGCTTCCTCACCACCCATAACACCACAGAGGAGGGGGGGGGGGGGGGGGGTGCTCCAGGTTTGTGTTTTGGAGCCCAGTACTTGAAGCTCCTTTCTGTAGGAAGTAGTCAATGTATCTCTCTCACGGAGGAGTGTGAATGTGACACTGATCCGCAGACTCAAGCCCACATCCGCAGACCCAAGCCCACATCCGCAGACCCAAGCCCACCTTTGACATCCTACGTCAAGAAACGCGTCCCAGAGCAGTGGACCTGAGGGAGAAGCTGCGAGGACTGGCGACGTAGCTGAGACAGACGACGGACTTCACGCCCACAACACCACACTACTCATTTCACATAGCCGGGAGTGATGACAGAAGTAGTCAATGTGCTATATTTGGGTTTGATAGGTTTCATTACTGTGGGCTTGGTGTTTGGTTCCGTGATAGACAGACGCGGCGAGACCTCAAACACTTTCAAAGAGAGGTGTGCCGTGTTATCAGAGATGGGTATTGATTATCTGCCGTTTTCTCCGGCCAGGCAACTCAAATATTGCTCAGACCGTTGGGAATGGCTGTCACCTTTTTCCTTCGGGCCAGACTCCGTAATTTGTCAAATCCCACGCGGCCGAAACATATATGATTATGCCGCTTCTGATCGCTCGCTCTCTCTCTCTCTCTTTCTCTCTCTCTCTTACACACACACACACACACACACACGCGCGCGCGTGCACACTCACGCACAGAGAGACACAGAGAGAAAGAGAGACGTACACGTGCACACATAAAGACAATTTATGTACACATAGGATATTAATGGCCCAACCATCACGCGAGTATTTGTACAAATGATGTGATTTGTCATGCCTGTAAACAACCAGTGCCCGGATCTCTCTCTCTCTCTCTCTCTCTCTCTCTCTCTCTCTCTCTCTCTCTCTCTCTCTCTCTGTCACACACACACACACACATACACACACACACTCACACACACACACACACACACACACACACACACACACACACACACACACAACACACACACACATACACAGACATATACACATAAGTGCGCGCACGCACGCACGCACGCATGCACACATGCACGCACGCACGCACACACACACACACACACACACACACACACACACACACACACACACACACACACACACGTCTCTGTCTCTCTACGACTATGCTAAAGTTTGCGTTTACGTCCAAGAGTATGTTATGTGCTATAAACATTGTGTCACGTGCGCAATGAGGGTAACAGACTCTACACAAACGGAGTAAAGGAACTGTACATATCAATGCAAAATAACTCCCTGCCAACAGTAGTGAATGGACTTTGTATATTTTAAGGAGTATTTGGATTCTGTAGATTTGATTCAAGCCAGGGAAGGTAAAGGCAGCAGAAGGAGAGGGATGGCCTCAGCTGCCCACCAGCCGTGACCATTGAAGAGTTCTAGCCCATAAGACAAAAATCGAACTGGACGGGCAGAAAAAAAAAATGTCTGTGTCTGTTTCTTAGTCAACGATTTGGGCTGATACCTGTCTTCGCATTCATTTTGGAGAATTTTACAATATGTCAGAAATCACACCATCATCAGATGACTGATGCTATTTCAACGGCTGCCTTTTGCGTCATTTCATTGCCGTCATACAGAGCCTACCTAAAATAATGCTGTGTTGCTTTCTTGCTAACTGCACAGAAATTAACTTCAGGAAGTAAACTGAATCACAATTCACAAAAAGTGAAAGAAGCAATAGAAATCAGGGAGAGAAAACCAAGCTTGAACAGAGACTGTGGCTATGACCTGCCCCCCATTTACAAGTGTGTGCTGAACACCAATCACTCCACCAGAGATGACAACTGAGAGGACACCAACACCCACCACAACTACCAGTCATTCTGGGTTGATGAAGACAGCAGTAGCTGGCCGAAAATTTCCCTCAGGTAAATTTCATTAGACTCTGAGTCAGAACACACAGAAACATGAATAACCGGAGTCGGAAAGTGTCTTTGCTCAAGGAAGTAAACTGATTTCTGCGTCACCCCTGAACATCACCGACGTGACTCGGCAGGATAAACTTGTGCCGAGTCACTTCGGTGATAGGTGCCGGAATAGCTCAGTTGGTAGTGCGCCGGACTCGTGATCCTGGGGTTGCAGGTTCGAATTTCGGTACAGGGGTATTTTTCTCTCGGAGTTAACATTGGTTCTGACTCCATTCCCCATACAGTCCTTCGAATGAGACTATAAACCCAGGTTCCGTGTCTGAACGCACGCACAACATCTTGCACACACGTAAAATCCCATCACCAACTTCCGGAAGAGAAGGCCAGTTTGGCCGTTGGTATGGATGACATAGCACATAGCATGCACCTTCCCCGAAGACGGAGTAATGGCGGGCAAAAAAAAACAACAACGGTCATACACACAAAACTCCACTGCCTGTCTACACTGGCAGTGTCCGCAGGACTATCAGCATGCGTACGCAGAAAGAAAGAAAAGAAAACTTCGGTGATGTTCAGCAGTGTCTGGTGCGTTGCCTCATGACGATTTGCTACTGTCTGCTCCCTGTGAACATACTGCCGGTGTTGACGCTGCGACAGGAAGGACTTGGGTGTGGCTGTGTCTGGTGTGGCAGGAATGAGCGGCGTGGAGGCTGATCCACTGATTCGGCACAGAAGATGAAATAGCAGCACAACAAAGTAAAGAAAAGGAATCGATCTTGGCGATCATGTAGTGAAAAATGAGCCGTGTGTCGTTTTGGAAGATTTGGAATAAAGACCAACGATCTACAAAATGGAAACTGGTTGTTTTTTTCTTTTATTCTACAGTCAGTTTTACATACATACATACATGCATACATCACTGAAGACTGACAGAAACATCATCCACAGATTGTATTAGAAGAAATAGTCCTTTGAATACATTCTGCCGAATATACATAGATACATACAAACGTACACACATACATACATCTCTGGGGACAGTCAGAAATACCACCCACAGATTGTATCAGAAGAAACAGTCTTTTGAACACATTCTGTTGAACACACACACACCACACACACACACACACACACACACACACACACACACACTACCTACCTACATACATAGATACATACAAACGTACACACATACATACATTACTGAAGACTGCCAGAAATACCACCCTCAGATTGTATCAGAAGAAACAGTCCTTTGAACACATTCTGTTTAAACTCTCTTTTAGGACATCTCACAAAGTCAGTCCAAACTTTCGCGAAACGCTTGTTTGCAAAGGACTTTTTTTTTTTTTTTTTTTTTTTTGACGGATTCTAGCGCTAGAAGTGTTTGTCTAATCTGAAAGTGATTTGCAATGTAGACAAGCGGCAGTGAACGTCATCCATTAGCCGTTCAAGATTAATGAAAGACAAAAAGCAGAATTGTGAATTCGGCTATGAGCAACGTCAGAGACATTCATTGATGGGAAGATGCTGTTGTGTGTGTTATGTATATATGCACGCGTGCATGCGCATACAAACAAAGGCACACGCAAGCGCTCACAGAGAGAGAGAGAGAGAGAGAGAGAGAGAGAGAGAGAGAGAGAGAGAGAGAGAGAGAGAGAGAGATTCGGAGTTGGGAAATGAAAAATGGTATTATAAATTTCTATACCCTCCTCTCCTCAACCCCCCCCCCACCCCACCCCTTCCTCAAGCGACCCTCCCACTCTCAGATCACAACAGATATGTGTTATTTTCCATTTATTCTCCCACGCAAATGCAAAGAGGAAAGGAAGCGGATTGGAGGATAAAGAGATAAAGATATTCGTTTACGTGCACTGCCAAACACCACACACACACACACACACACACATACACGCACACACACACACACACACACACACACACACACACACACACACACACACACACAATTGCAATAATAATTATTTTCATTTTACTGGCATGTACATTAACATGCGACTCAGCCAACACACAAGCCAGCCCAGCAAACGCATCGAGGAGAGAGACGGCACGTCGAACGGGTGTGTGTGTGTGTGTGTGTGTGTGTGTGTGTGTGTGTGTGTGTGTGTGTGTGTGCGCGCGCGTGCGCGCGCGCGTGTGTGTTCGTGTGTGTGTGTGTGTGTGTGTGTGTGTGTGTGCGCGTGCGTGTGTGCGTGTGCGTGTGGTGTGTGTGTGTGTGTGTGTGTGTGTGTCTTGCGAACGATGGGGGGAGGAGGAGGGAGGGGGGGGGGGGGGGGGAGAGAAAGGAAACGGATTTTGAAAGAAGCTGAAATGGAGAGGTGAAAGGAGAGGCCGCGGGGAGATGGAGAAGGGGTGGTGGAGGGGGGGGGGGAGGGGGGGCGGTATGGGGGGGAAGGGAGAGGAAGGCTGAAGAGACAAAAGAGGGAAGGAGGACGAGGAGAGGGGGAAGGCGGTGGCTTTGATCAGAATGGAGCGGAAAATCGTTTTCTCATTCTCTGATTCAATTTGGTGTTTGGGTTGTTTTTCTTTTTCTGCCGTTGCTACCGTGGACGCTGTCTTCTTGTTTTTCTTCTTTTGTTCTTGCTCTTCGTCTCCTTCGACTTTGCCGTCTTCTTGTCTAGATGATGTCCTTATTGTATATTTTCGTCATGACGTCATTATCATCATCGTCGTCGTCGTCGTCATCTTCATTACAATCATCACCTTCTTCATCTTCTCCTTCTCTTCCTCTATTTCTGTCTCCTCCTCATCCTCTTCTCATACTCCTTGTCTTCTTCCTCCTCCTTCTTGTCTTCTTCCTCCTCCTTCTTGTCTTCTTCTTCCTCCTTCTTGTCTTCTTCTTCCTCCTTCTTGTCTTCTTCCTCTTCCTTCTTGTCTTCTTCCTCCTCCTTTTCTTCCTCTTTCGACCACTATTTCAGCCTCGTCGAGCCGAATCATTATCAAACTTCCAAAATGGCGGCTTTATTGAGATTTACTAGTCGAAAGATTAAACTGGTTTCCCTTACTTTGTTTGAGTTTGATGCTTTAAATCAGGTCAGCTGGCCCTTCCGACTCAAAACAAGCATTATAAGTCGTGACAGAGAGATCAGTAGTTTCTATTATTAAGACACAAATCGTTCCTTACCTTAGTCAATCCGTGTTTTATAACTCCTGGAGCAGTGACGTTATACATGTGGCTGCTTACCTTGCTTTTTTTTTTAAATTGTTGTTATAAACTGCCTTGACATTTTGATGTGGGCTGGGATCGGCTAATTGGGATCGGGTGACTGGGATCAGGGGACTGTAGTCAGATGACGGTGCAGAATCGGAAACGAGTGAAGCTGCTTCCTGTGTTCTGTATTTCGGGACCTGATGAATGGTTGTGGTGTCTCCATGGAGAAGGAATTGCTTCGTAGGAAGTAATCACTGAACAGATGGGTGGAGATGGTCTTGTAACACCTGAATGTACTTCTTAGAATTAATTGTTCTTTCCAAGTAGACATACTGAATTGGGAGACACAGCTTCACACCATGGATTTCAGATTACATGCTGACGGATGACATGCTACACACATGCATTTTGGCCGCCTCTTTGCAGATGGCTTTCGCCATACTGTTACATTTGCAGTGTTTTGATCAGTCATCATTTCATCACCGAACAAGAAAGATTTTCAATGATTAGTCACAGTCCAGTGTCGTCTTGCCCGACATCAGTTTCCCTTGAGTTTCCTGTTCATTTCCCAGGTGACAACTTTCTTATTGGCCGTTCTTTTGAAATCCATCGAATGAGGCTTTCTTCGTATAGCCCTGATTGAACCCACTGTGCCGTATGAAAGCAGAGCGGAGCAAAGCTACATCCGTAAGACTGAAGAATTTCAGTCTTGTCGGCAGCATGAGGGAATCTGGGTTCCAAGCCAGTGAGTCCCTGCCATAGAGGTTGGGGTTAAGAGGCTGTAGGCTCAACAGCCTATGATCTCCTAAAACAGTGTGTGATATCTGGTAAGAAGAGAACTAGAGCCACAAAAATAATGGCAGAGGCAGCTGAAAAGTTCTAGGTGGATCTGGTCGAGGAAGAACAAAAGTGAACTCCATAAAGCTTAAATTTCCCAGCATAGAACGAGTGTCCCGGTGTCCCATATTGATGTCGGTGAGACATCCGTTTAAAGAAGCGACGCCTTGAGACATCAACCCATCCAGAAGTTGCTGGTTCAAATCCCGGCAGCACAAAAGAAAAAATCTGACAGCAGAAGGGCGTTTAAGAGTCATGACCTGGATGCAGTGCGGCCCCCTTAGGAGCTCGGAGCCAAGACACTGGTCTGAGAGGAGTTTCTTCTCTGAGGATCTTCTGCTGTCAAGTCTCCCCTAGAATTTCTCCCTTCACCATGAACAAATACAAACAACCACAGGTTTAATTAAATTCACCACTGAAGTCTGGTCAAGTATTCTACAGTCCGCGACAAGACGCCCCGAAACTGTTCACGTATGGCGGTCACTAACTGTAGATCCAAAAACCACAGCCTGTGTTTTGAATCTAACTCTCCACTAACCTAGTCGGGCGGAAGAGTTTCAGAAATTTCGAAAACGGAACTTTCATATCTGAAACAAACTTGCAATGTTCCCGTTTAGGTGTTTTCACTATTAATATCATCAGCTTTTTTTTTTTTAATCAACACTGAAGTCCCCACCGCGCTTTCCCATGATCACAAACACAAGACAAACAGACCTGAAAATTAGATCTAGGCGTTGACGTCTGCTGTTCCCTCAAACATTAGTTATAGTTACTTCCCTTTTCCGGCGATTGTGCCTCCGGTATCTACAAGACAGTGACAGCAGTAACAAGAATACAGAAGATGACAGTGAGTTCAGTGTACGGCGACATCATGAGTTTGATAAAAACTTTGCACAGGTGCTGTTGTTCTGCTAAAACACAGAACCACTACATATATCTATTTCTGGCGTGGAAGGCCTACCTCTTTCCTCAACGTAATAAGATGATTAACAAAGAACAATTACTGTACAATTACTTAAAGCATTATGAAGATGAAGTGCCCGTAGCATTTCCCTCATCCAAGTGTTCTGTCTGTCTGTCTAGTCTGTCTGTCTGTCTGTCTGTCTGTCTCTCTCTCTCTCTCTCTCTCTCTCTCTCTCTCTCTCTCTCTCTCTCTCGAAGTCTGGTCACTGGCGGGTGAGCGGTCAAGACGCGTTCAGTTTGTTGTGCCCAAGAAATGGTTTAATTTACCTACTTTGAGTGCCTGATCTACATTAATTTTTGGACTTGTGACAGAATAAGGTGTGTTTGGTGGACTGGCTAATTTTCGGACTCCGATGTGGATTAATTAAGACATTATCAGCGATTTAAAATTAATACATAATCAATAGAACTTGAAACGTGAACAGTGTTTTACAGGACCGAAAGGGGGCAGCGACACAGGTATGTGTGCTACACGTGCTAGCTGTTCGCCGGCGCGTGAGAGAAAAAAAGGCAGACCTTGGACACAGGCGAATGAAATAAGACTTGCTTGGCCTCTAAGATGGCCCACGACTGTGTTTATTGCAACTGTTCTTCTGACAGCATTCACGCTCAGTGAAAAAGCAAACGAAGCAGGCGGCTGTGGAACTTGTGTCACCCTATACACTGACAGCAGTTGCGTGTGTTCTGTGAATGTCAACATGGCAAAACTCAATGATCTTTTCCTCATGTGGTCGGTGGCGATACGGTTTCAAACAGCCACAAAGTGGACGTCGAAACGTAAACAACGATTCGTGTTGATCATCTACACGAAAGGTTTACTACTGCAGCTGTTCCTTTTGAAATCCTCTGCTGTATTCATTAGCTGGCTTCTTATGGCCTGTGGGGACATTGAATCAAAGCCCGGACCAACACAGCAAAATATACAAGAACCATCACGAGATGTGTATTCAAACTACAGCCCAAGCTATGGTCATATACCTGTTTATCCCGGGAACTTTCCTGAACCAAATCCTGGACCAGATGGAAACCCAAATCACCGACTATTTTGTATGGCAGGCTATCAACATGATGAAGACCGGTATATCACGGGAAAACTTCAAGGTTGGTGAGAACTTCTCCAGAAAGACAACGAACATCTGAAACAGAAAATTGATCACCTCACCAACAAGTGCCACCTTCTTGAACAACAGTGCGAAACCCTCTTCCAATGGAAGGACTTGTTTCTAGAGGTGTCGCAAAAAATGGACAATCAAGTAGACAGAGTCGAGTCTTTTTCTCGCCGTAACAACCTGAGATTTTTTAACGTCTTTGAAAACCCAGATGAGACCAGCCTCCGGTGCACTCGTAAAGTAGTGCAGCTGATGAATCGTTTTTTCTCCTCCAAACAGTGGACGGTCGACGATGTGGAACGAGCCCATCGTGTTGGGCAAAGAAACAGCAACAACCGGTACCCTCGTCCCATCATTGCCTGCTTTTCCCACTGGCAGGATAAAATGTCCATTCTGAGAAGTCAGGAGTGCAGGAAGGAGATGGCTGATGCCCTGGGAATACGTGTGGCTGCAGATCTGACCAATCGCCAGAACCAGATCGTCAGAGAAGAGAGAAATGCCGGCAGACATGCCTACTTCTGGAGAGGTCGCCTGTTTTACAGCAAGAATAAACGAAACGACTCTCGTAAAAGAGACCTTGAAAGTCACTCTGGCGCTCCAAGCTATGGCACTGCTGCTCCACAGATGCACAGCAAGTCAAGTCACTCAGACCATTCTCGTGAAATGCATGAACCAGTCAATCAGCACGATGTGGTTCAAAATGACGAGGTACAATGTGACGTTGATAAACATCCTACCCTCGCAGACATCCCTTATCCACAGAATTCCACTGATGACCTCCCTTGGACTGCCGACATGACTACATTCCCACCACTTCCAGATCGTCGCGCAGAGGACATGAAGAATTGTCCCCAGACCTCAGACTGGATAGATGACTCACATCATAGAAAAGTTAATCAGCAGCGCCGTACTCCACGCTCAGCGCACCATCCAACGACGCTGAAGGAATCTACAGTCTCGGGAGAGAGACCTAAAACATCAGCTGCAGCACTGCCATCCAACCCTTCAAGACCTCAGCGCACTCCTCGTGCCAGAGACAGACTAACCATCAATCAGTGGGGCGCACGACTCTTGTCTTCACCGGAACGCATGCAGGCAAGTCAACCTCCTAGCTCCTATGCTGGGAGTGGTGCGGCAAGTTCACCCACAGCACCCGAATCTCTGCTGGAACCTATACAGGATTCATGGACATTACACAAGTCAGTTTCTGATGCCATGGCTGTGTCCAACAAACACAGGTCATCGCCAGAAGACAAACCTGAACCAACATTACACGGTGTGCCATGCAGCAGTACCCCTTTCCACACCAGACAGGCAACCTCTAGTGATCCTGATGCAGACCCTCCAGCCCATATGTCAGAGCCAGCAGTGCGTGGTGTACCATACAGCAACACCCATCCCCACACCGGACAGGCAAAGTCTGGCGATCCTGGTGCAAACTCGGTGTCCCATCTTTCCCCACCTTCATCACCGGACACCTCGACCCTTCCAGAAACCACGGCAACCAGCAGCCAGACTCTGGTCAAACAGCTGAATGATCCCTGGACTGATGCTGATATGATGGAAAGCCAGTCCCCTGTGAACATTATAGCTGAATCTGAAGATCAAGAAGGCAATAGCCCAGCTCACCATGTAACCTTTCGGCCAGATGAACAGAAATACTCCATGACTACTGAAACCCCCAAATCCCATATCAGACTGACACGCAGCAAAGCTAAATGCGGGCAACAGCATGTCACAGAGTGTTTCCCCCGTATGGGACTGGCTCATCCAGGCCTGACGTAAATGACCAATTGCAGAATACCTAGGGACTCGGCCCTGCCTGTGTCATCAGTACTGGTGCTAGCATGCGTTCCAGCAGTGTTAAAAATGTAAATAACCGGAATATATCCTTGCTAACGTATAACATCGAAGGCTTAAGGACTGTGTACAAGCCTGATATTAAATCACTTTTGTCTAATTATGATGTTGTTTTTCTTGCAGAAACTTTTGCCACTGATTTTCCAGCTCACCTCTTTCCTTCTTTTGATGTTTTTGTGTCTCCTGGTGTAAATCTGTCAGATTGTGTCGCGTCTCGCTTGTCTGGCGGGGTTGCATTGATGGTCAGAAAAGTATTTTCTAATTTTGTTGAACATATCCCAATTGAATATGATAACTGTGTTGTCCTGAAACTTTCAAAAGAACTAACAGGCTTACGTATTGATTGCATTCTCATAAGCATGTACATTCCTCCGTATAACAGCCCTTATTATAATGAAACAGAAATTGATAATGGAATTTATTTGCTGGAACATTGTATGATTGATATTTATGAAAAGTATGGAGATCTTCCTTTCGTGGTAATAGGTGATTTTAATGCAAGAACTGGCAGTGCTAACGCCAAAGAGTTCTCCCTCCCAGACACCGTTATATGGAAGGATGACAGTACAGAACTGGAGGAACAATTCAGGAGAAAATCTAAAGATAATACTACAAATGATTTTGGCCGATACTTGCTTAAATTATGTGAACAATTTTCATTAGTGATATTAAATGGTCTTCTACCAGGAGATAAGAATGGTGAATTTACATATATTGCACATAACGGATCAAGTGTTATTGATTATTTTCTTATGTCTAGATGTATTTTTGAATACACCTTAAACTTGCGAGTTCTACATACTGTTGAATGTAAACATTTACCTGTAGAACTTATATTAAGTCCTGCAACGTCTTTAGTTAATGTCCCTAAGAAACCAGTGAAAACTATGATAGAAAAGTTTGTTTGGAACCCGGAAAAGATTAATGAATATCATCAAGCATTTATGTCACATATATTTACAGACATTTTTAATCAGGCTACAGAACTGATCGATAATGATGTAAACTCAGCGTTGAGGAAATTCTATGAAGGCCTGGCTCTCGCTGGGCAGTGCATGAAGAAACAAATAGTATTAACAAAAACACAAAATAGTCCTTGGTTTGATACCGAATGCAGGAAAATGAAATCAGAGTTACAACGCGCTCTGAGAAACTTTACAAACTGTAGTAATGAGAAACGAGCAGAAGAACTCAGACACATATACGTTGATAAGCGAAGGGATTATAAATGGCTTTTAAATGAGAAAAAAACCGAAGATAAAACGCGCACGCTAGATTCACTAGACGCAAATATAAACGATTCCAAGACATTTTGGAGAACTATAAAATCAAGAGTTTTCACTAAAATTCCAGACACTTCTATCACAATAGATGAATGGTATGATCACTTCTATAAGGTTTTCAATGATAATTCTATCCAAGATGAAATATTACAGAGAAATAACATTCAGGAAGATGTGTGTTTCGAGAGTCAGTGGTTTGCTAATAATAGAATTATAGAGAACACCACATTAAATTCAGAAATAACAGTATCAGAGATTAAAGACGCAATCAGAGCTTTAAAGAATGGAAAAGCGGCCGGACCAGATGGATTTAGTGGCGAGTTTTATAAACACGCTCCTCCTTTAATTATTTCATTCATCACCAAATTTGTCAACAAATTGTATGATTCTGGGACTTTTCCACTTATCTGGTCCGAATCAGTTATACACCCGATACACAAAAAAGGCGATATTAATTCGCCTGACAACTACAGAGGTATTTCTTTGCTAAACATTTGCGGCAAACTGTATACTTATATCATAAATAAACGCTTGACACAATGGGTGGAAGTAAATAATATATTAAACGAATCACAAGGCGGATTCAGAAAGAGCTATAGTACAGTTGATCAGATATTTACTTTAATAAGTCTAGTGCAAAAACAGTTGTCTTCTGGAAAGAAACTTTATGCTGCGTTTATTGATTTTAAAAAAGCCTTTGACTTAGTAAATCGAAATCATTTGTGGTTAATTCTTCGTAAAAATGGTATTCATGGCAAAATGTATCGAGCTATTAGGAGTATATATCAAGTTGTGAAAGCTAGAGTCCGAGCAAATAATGATCTTACTGAAGCTTTTATGTGCCCCCGTGGGTTAAAACAGGGGGACAACTGCAGCCCTATTCTTTTTTCTCTGTTCATTAATGAACTTGCTTATGACATTGTGACACATGGTAAACACGGAATAAGCTTATCACCTGACTTATTACAGATTCTAATCATGTTATTTGCTGATGACGTCGTTCTTCTTTCCCACACCATAGTGGGTCTTCAGCACCAGCTGAACGTATTAAGTAGCACTGTTAACAGACTCCAGCTAACTGTCAATGAAGAAAAATCTAAAATAGTAATATTTAGAAAAGGGGGTCTTATCGCTTGTCGAGAAAAATGGTTCTATAAAGGTGTCCAGCTAGAAGTTGTAAATGAATATAAATACCTCGGAGTGATAGTATCTACAGGTTTAACGTTTTCATACTCACTGGAGGATATGGCTCTGAAAGCGAAGAGGTGTGTTTTTAGTGTTTTGAAATTTCTATGGTCACTTGGAGAAAATAAGCCCAAACTTTTCTTTAAAATTTTTGATTGCCAAATTCAGCCTATCTTAACATATGGATCTGAGGTGTGGGGCCTGACAGCAGATCATACAGTTATTGAAAGAGTTCATCTACTAGCCATTAAACGTCTGTTGAATGTGAGTATAAAAACACCAAGCGCACTTGTGTACTGTGAATCTGGGAGATACCCACTTTATATTCAGACATGTATAAAATGTATCAAGTATTGGTTAAAACTAACCCGTATGGACGAAAGCCGTATTCCAAAGAAATCTTACAAAATGCTTTATGCTCTGTTTTGCAACGGTAAGAAGAACTGGGTAGCCAACGTATGCTTTACTTTGTTTAGATACGGCTTTGGTTTCGTTTGGGAGAACCAAGGAGTTGAAAATGTTAAATATTTTGTGTCCATCTTTAAGCAAAGACTATTTGATTGCCATTTACAGGATATTGATTCTAAAATTATGGCAAAAGAAAGATTCAGATTCTATTCTTCGTTCAGGCAATTATGTGATGTCCCGACATATCTATTCACGGTTAAAAACCCTGCTCTCAGAAAACATTTGTCAAGAGTCAGACTCGGTGTCTCACAGTTGAAACCCCACCGATATAGATATTCTAAAAGGAAAGAAAACACTAGCTGTCCTTTTTGTCCTTATTCTGAAGAATCAGAATTACATTTTATATTGGTTTGTACTTACTATAAAGCTATCCGAGAAATGTATATCCCACCCAAATATTGTTCCCACCCAAATGCGTTTAAATTAAGCCTTTTGCTTTCTGATACAAGAATGTGTATGTCTCTTGCCCTGTACCTGTCTAAAGCATTTACTTTCAGAAATCAATTTATATATGATGTTTAATGATCAATTTTTGCTGACTTATGAACATGCTAGTTTTTGTCATGCTTCAACCCCCACCCCATCCCACCCGATCCCTACCCAACCCCTCGACCTGTCCTATCCCTTCCCCCTCTTTTCGCGATTAAAGACGGTACCAATTAACTTTATTCATCTTATGTACAATATTATGATATGATTTCCCTTTGTTACCCCCCCCCCCCCCCCTTTGACATGGGCAGATGGCCTAGCTCAAATAAAACTTTGTCTTGTCTTGTCTTGTCTTGTCTTCTCTCTCTCTCTCTCTCTCTCTCTCTCTCTCTCTCTCTCTCTCTCTCTAAGTTAAGGCTTTTAAGTTTAAACTGAACAAAACTTTACAACTTCGAAAGAAAAACAAACAAACCCAGAAACAAGCAAGCAAACGAACACACACACACACACACACACACACACACACACACACACACACACACACACACACACAGAGAGAGAGAGAGAGAGAGAGAGAGAGAGAGAGAGAGATAACGATAACGATAACGATAACGATAACGAAAATTTATTCAGAAAGGCCACAGCCCCATTTGAAGGGGGTGAGTAATAAAGAACATAGTTAAACAAGGTATTTCATCACAAAAATTTAAACATTCTCAACATATGCAAATTACCTATGTCAAATCACTCCTTCTTTTAAATGATTTGTACAGATATAAAGCAAGGTTTCTTGCAACGTTGTAATTTTTTTGACGACAAAAGACAGACTAACTTGAACAGTGCTGGACGTCGATGATATTTTAACGGAATAAGTTTTTGTCGTAGATCTGCCAGAACAGGACATAAGAATACAAAATGAAGTTCATCTTCCCTACCAGATTTACACAATGGACACAACAAATCATTTTCTGTATGGATATTATATCGTTGACGATGTACAGCAATATCCGATACACCAAACCTGAATTTTGTTAATTCAGACCTGATAAATCTATTCAAGTTCAAAGACAAATAAGCTTCTGCTTCTACTAAATAATTACTTTTCAGCAGTCTAAATAATGAAAATCGTTCGCTGTTTTGAATATGGCTATCCCAGTCTTGCCATCTGCAATCTATTGTTCGTTGCTTGAAACAAGCCAAGAAACTGCTGACACAGCCAACCCCTTGTTCTAACCATACAAACGAAAAACCATAATTACATAAACATTTACGAATGCCCGATGCCCACGTAGTTTTCCCTCTCATATCCAGGTCAAACAATGTTTTATAAGCTTTGGCTGGCAGTCTATGTTGCCCCATACGTAACAGTTTAAGCCAGTAGCTTACACATTTTATATATGAATTCAAATAAATAGGGAATCTACCAAGTTCTCCATAAGTCAAGTCATTTGGGGTACGCCTATCGACATTCAAAAACCGTTTCATAGCAAATAAGTGCAATTTCTCTATGTCGTGTCCTTTCTCCAAACCCCAAATCTCAGCGCCATATTGAACTATAGGCTGGACCTGGGTATCAAACATTCTGAAAAATAGTTTTACTGACTCGTTTTCAAACTTATACAAGACGCTTAAAATGGCCATAACAGCGCGCTTCCCTTTACCCACAAGATCTTGGCAGGCAAACGAAAAACTTAGTTTTGTAGAAAAATATAAACCCAGATATTTGTAGGCGTTTACAATCGCAATTTTAGAATTTCCATAAAACCATTTTTCACGCGACGACAAATATCCACCCTTTCGAAAAACTATAATGTTTGTTTTGTCCATGTTTACTTTGAGATGTAATCTCTGCGCCGCTGAGCACAAATTGTTCAACTGGTTTTGAAGCCCTATAACAGTTTCAGACAGTAAAACGATATCATCTGCAAAAAGTAGAATGAATATTTCAATCAAATCAAATGAAACACCATGTTTTCCCTTCTCGATAATTTCCAAAGCTAATTCGTTAATAAACAAAGAGAATAAAACAGGACTACAAACATCACCCTGCTTAACACCCTGTGTACATCTAATGTACTCACTAAATTTTGCACCACACCTTATATTAGCTTTAACATCATCATACATACATTTAACACATTTAAATAGTTTACCTTTTCCACAATGTTTTGCCAGTACTGGCCACAGAAGCTTTCTAGAAATAGAATCAAAGGCCTTTTCAAAGTCTATAAATGCAACATATAACTTACGATTATTTGAAAACTGCTTCTGAACAGCAGCCAGTAGAGTGAACAAGTGATCAATTGTACTATAACCCTTCTTAAAACCTGCTTGGTATTCACCAGTTATGTTTTTTAATTCGATCCATTCAGATAATCTCTTGTTTATTATAGATCCGTAAAGTTTACTAGCAATATCACACAAGGAGATTCCTCTATAATTATTAGGATTATTTGCGTCACCCTTTTTAAACAGAGGTAAGATGATCGATCTGGTCCAATTCTCGGGATAAATTCCTTTTTCAAAAAGAACATTAAATAATTTTACAAGAAAATCGATTGCAAAGTCCCCTAAGTTTTTAAAAAATTCACCAACAAGTCCATCAGGCCCTGCTGCTTTACCATTTTTCAATTTCCTTATTACAAATTGTACTTCATGCTTTGTAATTGGTCGATCGAAAAAGTCAGAATATGGAGAGAGAGAGAGAGAGAGAGAGAGAGAGAGAGAGAGAGAGAGAGAGAGAGAGAGAGAGAGAACAAACAAACAAACAAAGCATTCATCTTCATTTTTTCTTCCTTCTTCTCCGATGACACTATTTGTTAAACAGGTCCAGAATTGCTTTCTTGTCTGGATGACCTTCGGGTTTTTTGTTGTTGTTGTTGAAAGCTATGTCGCAAGCCCAACCCATCCCAACCCATTTTCCAGCGTGCGCTGTCTGTCTGTCTGTCTGTCTGTCTGTCTGTCTGTCTGTCTCTCTCTCTCTCTCTCTCTCTCTCTCTCTCTCTCTCTCTCTCTCTCTCTCTCTCTCTCCTCAGTGGATCGGCTCCTCCGTTCCCCATCCTGGGTCCCGTGTGTGTGTGTGTGGTGTGTGTGTGTGTGTGTGTGTGTGTGTGTGTGTGTGTGTGTGTGTTTCTATTGTTTGAGTTTGTAATAGTAGTCTGTTCCTTTTGATACTTTGATGTCGACTAGTGTAATTCGCTTTCTTTCCTTGGTTCTGCTATATCGACTTGCGTATTTTCTATACATGTGCATTCTGATTTTTTTCTTTTTTTCTTTTTTTTTTTTTTTTGTTCCCAGGGGTGGGTGGGAAAAAAACATGTCTAATTTGCTTATCTCATTACCCTGTAAAATAAAATGTCGTTCGTTCTTTCGTTCGTCTCTTTTCTGTCTCTGTCTCTGTCGTCTCTGTCTCTGTTCTGTCTTCTGTCTTCTGTCTGCTCTCTCTCTCTTCTCGTCTCTCTCTTTCTGTCTCTTCTATCTCTTTTCTGTCTGCTGTCTAGTCTCTTCTTCTTCTCTCTCTTCTCTCTCTCTCTCTTCTCCTCTCTCTCTCTCTTCTCTCTCTCTCCTCTCTCTCTTGGGAATAGCCCTTTGGATGTGATCACTTCCAATCCTTTCGGAAGCCATCCTCTTCCCTGTCTGTGTTGTCTGTCTTTGTCTGTCTCTGTCTGTCTGTTTGTCTGTTTGTTTGTTGTTTGTCTGTCTGTCTCTGTCTGTCTGTCGCTCTCTGTCTGTTTGTCTGTCCGTTTGTCTGTCTGTCTGTCTGTCAGTCTGTCTGTCTGCCTGTCTCTCTCTCTCTGATTTAAGACCACAAGGTATATATCTCAAACACACACACACACACACACACACACACACACACACACACACACACACACACACACGCAGGCACGCACGCACGCACGCACGCACACACCAAACACACACACACACACACACACACACACACACACACACACACACACACACACACCAGTCATTTTTTTTTTTTTTCGTGAAAGTTTAACTCTGTCCTCAAATAATGAACGAATAGTCAAAACCTACCGATTATTTATTAAGCTTTAAGTGACGACCACGCATTGTTGTTGAAAATTGTTAACTGGTATTATGATATTGAATGATTGTCCAGTTATACCCTACTAATGAACTCTCTCCCTCCCTCCCTCTCCCTCCCTCCCTCCCTCTCTGTCTCTGTCTCTGTCTCTCTCTCTCTCTCTCTCTCTCTCTCTCTCTCTCTCTCTCTCTCTCTCTCTCTTTGTTATTATTTCTTTTCTGCTACCTAGTTTCCTTAACTTTGTCCAATCTTGCCGAAGACTAATAAACTGAATACTGCGTAGATTTGCTTTCCTCTGCTCATATATACATAAAATAAATCTTCGTAAACTCATTGTTTTAATACTAGAGGAACTGCAGGTCTGTGATGGCCCCCATAGGCTGCCAATGAAGGATTTCATATTTACATTCTAATCGGCTGCCAATGAAGGATTTCATATTTACATTCTGATGCCCTCTTTTTCATTCCCATTTTCTTTCTCTTCCCCTCCCCTCCCTTTTGATGTTGTTGTTGCTGTTGCTGCTGCTGCTGCTGCTGCTGCTGTTGTTGTTGTTGCTGCTGCTGCTTTTGTTGTTCTTTTAGTCTTTGGAAAATCGTTGACTGAGGAATTGTTAGCGTGCTCTTGTTCCCCCCCCCCCCCCCCATGCGCCCCCCCCCCCCCCCTTCCACTGCACGCACTACTCATATGTTCAACATACAATTATTTGGTCAGTCAGTGGGAGTTTGTATCTCTTAAGAGCTCCAAATGTTCTACACAATTCCGAGCTGCTGTCAGCACTGATGTAATGGACAAAGCTTGGGTTACTAAACAGTAGAGCTGACCACTCCTTGGGTTACTAACCAGTAGAGCTGACCACTCCTTGGGTTACTAACCAGTAGAGCTGACCACTCCTTGGGTTACTAAACAGTAGAGCTGACCACTCCTTGGGTTACTAAACAGTAGAGCTGACCACTCCTTGGGTTACTAAACAGTAGAGCTGACCACTCCTTGGGTTACTAACCAGTAGAGCTGACCACTCCTTGGGTTACTAACCAGTAGAGCTGACCACTCCTTGGGTTACTAACCAGTAGAGCTGACCACTCCTTGTGTTACTAAACAGTAGAGCTGACCACTCCTTGGGTTACTAAACAGTAGAGCTGACCACTCCTTGGGTTACTAACCAGTAGAGCTGACCACTCCTTGGGTTACTAACCAGTAGAGCTGACCACTCCTTGGGTTACTAAACAGTAGAGCTGACCACTCCTTGGGTTACTAAACAGTAGAGCTGACCAGTCCGACAGTTGGCACCTTTTGACCTCCCCGTACTCTTCCTTCCACAAGTCATCCCCATCCGTGCTTCTCCCTTTCTCCTCCTCTAACTAACCAGTAGAGCTGACCATTAACTCTGCCCCCCCCCACCCCCCTACCCATCCTACGCACGCCTTCTTGACGAGACATATCGACATTTGACTTCTGGTTTTTTTTGTTGTTTTTTTTTCCAGTCCTGCAAAGAGAGACGTCGATGACACCGTGCGGTCCAAGAAATCGAAGAGACTCATCGGCCATTCCTTTGGCCAGACATACCAGAACGTCCTTAATGATGACAGATTTCCCCAAAGGTGAATGAACCGGCAATACAGGGTCAATCCCGCTGACTTCCAGACGTAGACTTTCTCCGTTCCAGTTGGAAACGTCAGATTTAATTTCTTGGCGGCTAGAGTCACCTAGGAGTGTTACTGCCCAAAGCGTCACACTTTACCCAACGGTCAAAATGGCGTGCTGCGAGATTTCAGCGCACGGAAATTGAAATGTAAGCTAGTCATTTTCCTTTTTATTTATTACTTTTTTTTTCATTAGAAAGGAGGTGGAGTTATAGGTGGGAGGCTAAAGAGTGGGGTGTGGGGGTAGGAGGTAGGAAAAAAACACCAAACATTGCTTATCTGTCGAAACTGGTTGCAGAAGAACTGTAAGGTAAAATAAATGACTGGGAAAGAAAGAAAACAAGTAACAACTAATTTTGTGACGTACACCTGAGGACAAAAATGGACTTTATAAACCATGTTTACACTTGACATTTTCATATAGAAACGGATGTTGTCGTGAGATAAATGTTTTCATGAAATTTCAAAACCCGTATCTCCTGCATACAGTAGGTGCGTCAGCTCTCAGAACACTGGAAACCGTCCCTCAAAGACAGCACTATTTCCACCAGACATACCGGGTGCGGAGAATGAAAAACGTACCGGTTAGGTTCTCGAATAAATAAAGGCTGTATTAATTACTGTCTTCTGCGCATCAGCCGAAAGCTAACCCCTGACCCTAATCCTAACCTGACCCTGAGCCTACACTAGCCGAGTGTAATCCAAACCCTAACCCTAAAACGTAAAGGTCTTTTTGAAAAACAAAAATTAAAATCGTTATGCTGTTTCTGAACCTGTTACAGAGAACTCTCCTGATCGTAACATATGGATTGAGCCTAACTTGTGGATCTGTTCCTGTCGTATGCGGAACATCTAATTAAGGTCAGACTGCTCCATCGTGGATATCTACAAACTGGTCACATTTGGTGTGAACCGGATGACAACACGGATCAAGTGAGTAAAGGGCTGTTCCACCTACATTTGGTGTGAACCCGGACGACAACACGGATCCAGTGAGTAAAGGGCTGTTCAACCTACATTTGGTGTGAACCCGGATGACAACACGGATCCAGTGAGTAAAGAGCTGTTCCACCTGCATTTGGTGTGAACCCGGATGACAACACGGATCCAGTGAGTAAAGGGCTGTTCAACCTACATTTGGTGTGAACCCGGATGACAACACGGACCAGTGAGTAAAGGGCTGTTCCACCTACATTTGGTTGTGAACCCGGATGACAACACGGACCCAGTGAGTAAAGGGCTGTTCCACCTACATTTGGTGTGAACCCGGATGACAGCACGGATCCAGTGAGTAATTGGTTGTTCAACCTTGGCGGAAGAGTGCGTTTTCCTTAATGCCCTTCTTGCTTGCCTTGTGTGCCTCTTGTCTGCATTCGTGCTAGACGAATGGTTACCACAAGCAACATGTATCATGTGATTGTTTCACCAAGGGAGCAATCAATTTCGTTCCTAGATTATTGACTGTTTTTGTTTCCCCGCTGCTCTTAAAATCCTGCTAACACATTTCTAGTTGTAATTCTTGACTCTGACCTATGTCAGTAGTAATTTTAAAAAAAAAAGCATGAGATTTTATCCGTAATTATTAAAGCACCAGGCTTTATTAGCAGTTGTTAGAAACGTCAGACGTCATGAGTGGCGATTAGATTGGAAACAGTAGACGTTTCATAAATGGCAAATCAGAAACACCAGACATGCACAATAGTAATTATAACACCAACATTTCACTTACGTCAGTCAAAAACATTGCATTTCACCAGGGTCATATCACAAACTCTAGATCCGTCATTGATTAGTGCAGATAGTACATTTTGTCCATAGCCAGTCGAAGCACCGGAGTTTGTGAGTGGAAGTTACAAATGCCAGACTTGCCCATGGTCATTACAAACTCAGGTCGTGTGGTATGAGATCATGACAAAACGCTGGATCTAATAGAAAGAAGTAAAATAAAAATTAAAAAAAACAAACAACTATCGATAGCAGTTAAAGGCATCCGGCTAAAATAAAGGATGATTAGATATAGAAAACATCATCGTAGATTGGTAATTATTACTTTAGATGTTTTATGTTTCGATTCAAAACACTGAATTTCATCAGCCACTGACCGAAGAGAGATGAATGATGCTTTGTGTTGTTGATCACAATCCATTGACAAAAAAGAGGTAGAGGATTCCTAATCAGAGGAGAGCAATGGCCAAACAAAGAAATAGAGAAGTCGGAGGCGGTAGTCGTCTGTTTTGCTGTCTGTTTTGTTGTCTGTTTTGTTGTCTGTTTTGTTGTCTGTTTCGTTGTCTGATTTGTTTGTTTTGTCGTCTGTTTTGTTGTCTGTTTTGTTGTCTGTTTTGTCGTCTGTTTTGTTGTCTGTTTTGTCGTCTGTTTTGTTGTCTGTTTCGTTGTCTGTTTTGTTGCAGTCGCCTACTTTCCAACACTGTATCCAAAAACAGAGTTATTGATGTTCTTGTTGACAAGAAATCCTACACCACTGGCATGCTTGACAAGTTCTCTACTGTTGTATAGTGCCTGTCAATCCTCAGATTGTCCCCGAAGGCTCTCCATTTGATTTCACGGAAGGCCACATTGTGCCAGGTGGGCCTCTCAAGATTGTATCGTGAACTCCAGCAGTTTTCCTGTTTTGCGTGAATGTTCTTAAGTATGTGGCTGGCGTTATATTAAACCTTTCACAAAATTTCCCCAGTGTGTTCCTATCACAACATACTTTTTACCTCCACCCAAATGTTGCAATAGAAAGCACAGTCTGTATTGACTCGGCCAATCCAGTGAAGTCATTGCTGTTTTCTTGACCTTTATCGCGAAGTATTTTGGGCGTAGATAATCTGGCGGCAGCTATCCCTCATTAACCACAGCCGAAATCTATTGCAACCAGGTGGCTCTTCGTGGTCATGAACATGTGACCTTTGCAGATAACCCAGAAACTTTTCCGTCCTGGCCGGTGACTTCATTGCCAAAGTTCTTCACAATCCCCACTGGTGCCCACTTCACACCACCTCCGTCACGTGATTCAGTCTGTCAGCTGAAACGGTTCACCGGAGCGCGTTTCACGGTAAGGTAAGGTAAGGTAAGGTAAGGTAAGGTAAGGTAAGGTTGCTTATAGCCTAGCCGACCGCAAAGGGCTGTATCAGGGCTGCTGAAGTCAACTCGCAAGTCCTTGGAAAAAAAAGAAGACTCATTCACACAAACCGTTAAAATACACTTCCTAAATACACACCGGAATTTTTTTTTTTAATCTTTCTTTTGTAAAATCTTAGATCAGATGGAAATTGTTAAACTCGTTCAGAAATTCAAAGTTCACAGCAAGTGGAACATCTCTGAACAAGGACATTTCACGGAGCCAGCACGTGAGACATGTGGGAGACTGATGGGAACCACCGATGCCTGCCCGTTTTCCATGCTAGCTAGCAGCATTCCAGACACCAAAGTACTGTCTCTATTCGGAGCCTTAGGCCCAGCACATCTTTACAGAAAGGAGGTTGAATGTACAAAGTTTCCAGTGATTTTCCATTGAAACGTTCTTGTCCCGGCACACTTCGTTGAACACTTCGTTTCGATGATGATGTCTTACCTATACGCGCGAATGTATATGTTTCATGAAGATATTACCGTCCATGCTGTTTGTATTTGGATGCAACCTATTCTTTAAAGACTCTCTGTCTCTGTCTCTCTTTGTCTCTGTCTCTGTCTCTGTCTCGCTCACTCTCTCTCTCTCTCTTATTTTTGCTGGGTTTTGTGCAAATTATAATGAAAAGAATGATAACACATAAAAGAAAGGATTTAAAGAATCCAGGTTCCTTATAATGGAAGTGTGTTTCCAGAAGTTGGCATTTCCCCAGCCCGTCTCAACAGGTCTTTCGATTGGTATCACTGTGTTTGCTGCAGCGTTTAATACGTTATCTCCCCACCCCCTCCCACATTTTTTCCAGCCCAACCCCCCTTCCCCCTCCCCGTTTCCCAAACCCCACCTCCAACACTCTCTCCGAATGGTTATTATTCTTCTGTGCCGTACCATCTTCGGTAATTGTAGACGTTATTCCTAAGCGTATCTAAAGAAAGATTCTCTTCTCTGCTTCTCACTGTAAGCCATTCAAATCTGGTAATTTGGTCTATATGCTCTCTGTACAGGATAAAATACTCGCTGTCGTATGAGACCAGATACATTACCGGTCTTTCCTGCTCAACATCTTGCTGACCATAATCTTGTCACTGACTGATTTTTCATTGCAGCTTGTCGTTGTTCACACACACACACACACACACACACACACACACACACACACACACACACACACACACACACACACACACACACACCGACAGACAGAAGACATACAGACAGACCGAATGTGTGTGTACATGGGCTTTTGAAGGAGGATAGATAATCATGTTAGATGAATGGGATAGGGAGTTCACATAGATAAAGGAAGGGTGACGGGGAGGGGGGGGGGGGGAGACAGACAAACAGACAGAGACAGACAGGGAGAGATAGAGACAGAGAGAAAGAGAGAGAGAATTGTGTATAGGTGTGTGTTTATGTGTGCATGTGTGTGTGTGTGTCTATGTGCGTGCGCACTCGCGTGTGTGCGTGCGCGCAGGTGTGTGTGTGTGTGTGTGTGTGTGTGTGTGTGTGTGTGTGTGTGTGTGTGTGTGTGTCCGTCTGTGTGTGTGTGTGTGTGTTTGTGCGCGCGCACATGAGTGTTCTCTCTGTGTGTGTGTGTGTGTGTGTGTGTGTGTGTGTGTGTGTGTGTGTGTGTGTGTGTGCCATGTCTATGCAAGCGCGCGTGTGTGTGTTTATGTGCGTACGTGTGTGTGTGTGCGCGCGCGTGCATACGTGTGTGTGTGTGTGTGTGTGTGTGTGTGTGTGTGTGTGTGTGTGTGTGTGTGTGTGTGCGTGCGTGCGAGCGTGCGCGCGCGGCGCGTGTGCTTGTGTGTGTGTGTGTGAAAACTGTTTTGATTAACTTATATCAACTTTTCCTTGACCGTTGACTTAGAGAGAGAGAGAGAGAGAGAGAGAGAGAGAGAGAGAGAGAGAGAGTGAGAGGGGGGGGGGAAGAGGCGTGAAGGAGGGGAGGCTCGTGGGCAACGAAGAAAAACAACTTTGGATCGAAGCCTTTTTGTGGAAGAGTGCCGGTAAGGGAGGGAATCGGAAAAAGGAGTCTCCTAACACCTCTGGAAGAAGGCTACTAATGCAGCTTGCCTCCTACGCCTCTGTGTGTGTGTGTGTGTGTGTGTGGTGTGTGTGTGTGGTGTGTGTGTGTGTGTGTGTGTGTGCGCGCGTGCGTGCGTGTGTATGTGTGTGTGAATGATAGGATGTGTGTGTGTGTGTGTGTGTGTGTGTGTGGTGTGTGTGTGTGTGTGTGTTGTGTGTATGTGTGTGTGTGTGTATGTGTGTGTGTGTGTGTGTGTGTGTGTGTGTGTGTGTGGTGTGCGTGTGTGTGCTCGCGCGCGCGCGCGCGTGTGTGTGTGCGTGTGTGTGTGCATGCGTGTGTGAGTGCATGTGTGTATGTGTGCGTGTGTGGTGTGTGTGTGTGTGTGTGTGTGTGTGTGTGTGTGGTGTGTGTGTAGGTGTGGACTGGTGGGCGGGTGGATGCACGCGCCGGCGGATTTCAGTGTCAGTTTCTTTAAACCCTCGCCAGAGGTTGGTCATCACCTCGAAAACAACAGGAGTCAATTCTGTCACAGAAGGAAATTATTGAAATATTGCCATCTTTAAGGCACATAAAACCGTGCAGTGCGGAGTATGCTAGTCATCCTACTTAGTGTGCAAACTTTCTACAACAGGGGTAGGTGAACGGACCACCTTTGCAGGAAGACGAACAAGACAAGCATCAGACGACACTTTTAAAAAGACGATAAAAAGAGCAGATACATTCAAAGATATCAACAGAAAAGAGCTAATTCGTATTTTTCTCTAAAATGTGCCGGAATAGCTCAGTTGGTAGAGCGCCTGACTCGTAATCTTGGTGATCACGGGGTTGCGGGTTCGAATCTCTGCCGGGGCGTTTCGGTACAGGGGATTTTTCCCTCGGAGTTAACATTAGTTCTGACTCCATTTCCCATACAGTCCTTCGAATGAGACTATAAACCGAGGTTCCGTGTGTGAACGCACGCATAATATCTTGCACACACGTAAAATCCCATCACCAACTTTCGGAAGAGTAGGCCAGTTTGGCCGTTGGTATGGATGACACGTTACACACAGCATGCACCCTGCGTAAGAAATGGAAAAAAGAATGAAGAAAGTAAAGAAACTGAGTGAACGATATTGACTGGATGACACGGGAAACGACTGAATGAAGCGCCAGCTGGCAGCTCTTCAGTCGGCACTACCCAGGTAGGCAGCCCGTTGTGTAAACGAGTGTTGATGAATAAGTGCAAATGGTGGATGTAAGCGCATTGAGTTGTGTAACAAGAAATGCGCTATATAAGTATTATACATTATTATTATTATTATTATTATTATTATTATTATTATTAAAATGTCCAAAAGACAGGGATACGTAATACACGGAAAGACCCCCCCCCCCCACCCTCCCCCTTCTTCACTTCCGGCGTCCTCATCGAGTGAAGAAAAAAGAAGATAGCTGGACCACAATGGCAGATAAATAGTGAACTATCGTGAAAAATAACAACAACAACAACAACAAAAACAACAACAACAACAACCACAAAAGGAAAAGCAAAATTCAAACTTAAAGGCATCGAAAGAAAAGAGGAAACTATCAGCACAGAGGTTTCAGAAGACGAGGGTACTGTTTATATTAAAAGTCCCCCCCCCCCACACACCTACCTATCTCTCACTTCCTGACCCTTATCGGCAATACCATGCGGAGGGGGGGGGGGGGGGGGTATGGCATGGATGTACACACCAAATGGTTCCAAGCAAAGTAAGATAAGAGCGACGGGATGCTTTGGGGGATACCTGCATGGTGCAAAGATAGGGGTTGTCTGCAGATGTTTGGGAGAAGAGGCTAGGATGGGTGACGGGGGTGGGAGTGTAAGGGGGGGGGGGGGGGGTCTGGACCGTGCGTTCTATAGGCTGAGAGTGAAATCGTCGCAGTTCTTATGAAACAAATCAATCAAGTAGTTAGATAGTCCAGGAACTGTTCTGTGAAGGCTGGTTCTCGGTTGAACTTCCTCGAAGTGGCAAAGTGTGTTGTCTCTGAAAGATGAGGTGGATTATTTAAGTGTCTGAGTGATTACTTCAGACGGAGGCCTGTGTAAATCAACAACAGCCCCAATGGGCTCCATCTGTTGTTTACATCAGGACAGAAGAACAGATTGAGGTGGGCGTGGGAGGTGGGGGTGGGGGGATAGGGTGTGTGAGTGGAGACGATGCAGGGAGAGGGGTGGAAGATGGGGTTAGGGGGATGGGCGGTGGAGGGGGGGGGGAGGGGAAGATCATCAATACAGAAGACACAATGCAGTGGAAACGGGTAGAAAAAGAGGGGAGATTGTTTACGTGCATCACACACACACACACACACACACACACACACACACACACACACATACACACACACACACACACACACACACACACACACACACAGTGCTTTGGGGGGGGGGACATGAGAAAAGACACACCGACATCAGACAAACAGATTTAACAGAGAAAAGAAGGAAAGAAAAGGTGATGGCGTGAGTGACAGAGAGCGTCGACAGAGGAAAAAGGAATGAGAAGGGCTGTTGCTCTGAAGACAGACGTTGCCGCAGTGAATGCTGGTTCCGCTGGGGCAGCTGCAGCAGCAGCAAACAGATTTAATGATTGCTAAGACAGTAACACTGGAGGGGATTGTAATGCCAGTGATCGAAGATGCTGCACACGCTAGAAAAAACGATGAGGACGATAACGCCTGGTGACTGAACGTCTGATGTGGTAGTTGAGGGTCTGTAGGAGTGGTTGAGGGTCTGTAGGAGTGGTTGAGGGTCTGTAGGGATGGTTGAGGGTCTGTAGAGGTGGTTGAGGGTCTGTAGGGATGGTTGAGGGTCTGTAGGGATGGTTGAGGGTCTGTAGTGGCGGTTGGGGGTCTGTAGTGGCGGTTGAGGGTCTGTAGGGGTGGTTGAGGGGTCTGTAGGGGGGTTGAGGGTCTGTAGGGGTGGTTGAGGGTCTGTAGTGGCAGTTGGGGGTCTGTAGTGGTGGTTGAGGGTCTGTAGGGGTGGTTGAGGGTCTGTATGGATGGTTGAGGGGTCTGTAGGGATGGTTGAGGGTCTGTAGAGGTGGTTGAGAGTCTGTAGGGGTGGTTGAGGGTCTGTAGGGGTGGTTGAGGGTCTGTAGGGGTGGTTGAGGGTCTGTAGGGGCGGTTGAGGGTCTATAGGGATAGTTGAGGGTCTGTAGGGATGGTTGAGAGTCTGTAGGGATGGTTGAGGGTCTGTAGGGATAGTTGAGGGTCTGTAGAGGTGGTTAAGGGTCTGTAGGGATGGTTGAGGGTCTGTAGAGGTGGTTGAGGGTCTGTAGAGATGGTTGAGGGTCTGTATGGATGGTTGAGGGTCTGTAGGGATGGTTGAGGGGTCTGTAGGGATGGTTGAGGGTCTGTAGGGATGGTTAAGGGGTCTGTAGGGATGGTTGAGAGTCTGTATGGATGGTTCAGGGGTCTGTAGTGGTGGTTGAGGGTCTATAGGGATGGTTGAGGGTCTGTAGGGATGGTTGAGGGTCTGTAGAGGTGGTTGAGGGTCTGTAGGTATGGTTGAGGGTCTGTAGAGGTGGTTGAGGGTCTGTAGGGATGGTTGAGGGTCTGTAGAGGTGGTTGAGGGTCTGTAGGGATGGTTGAGGGTCTGTAGAGGTGGTTGAGGGTCTGTAGAGGTGGTTGAGGGTCTGTAGTTATAACTCAGAATCTGCAGTATTGATCGAGGGTCTTTACTAATGGTTGAGAGTATGTGGCGTTGATTGAGGATCTGCAATGGTGATCGGGGATCTGTAGTGGTGCTTGATAGTGTGGAATTCTGTTTGGTCGTCTGAAGTGATGCTTCAGAGTTTGTGCGGGTGGTTCAAAATATGTAGTTGTGATTGATGCGCTGTAATGGAATTTAAAGGATTGCAGTGATGTTGTTGGAGGTCTGTATTTATGACCGAGGATTTGTAGTAGTAATTGAGTATCTGCGGTGGTGGTTGACTGTAGCAGAGTTTAAGAGGTTACGGTAATAGTTTGGGTATGTACTTGTGACGGAAGATTTGTAGAGGTGGTTGAGTGTCTGTTGTGATGTATGAGAGTGATTGTTTGTTGAGGGTTTTGGTTAAAGGTATGCATTTGTGGTTTAAGATTTGTAGAGGTGTTTAGGGGTCTAAGTTTGAGGTGGTTGAGTCTCTGTAGTGGTGGTTGATGGTTTGTTCTGATGGTTGAGGATTTTCAGCGGTGGCCGGCGATTTGTGGTGGTGACTGAGAATTTGTGGAGAAAGAAGAGGATTTGTAGTGTTATCTTCAGTTCTGTATGTGTGGTTAAGGGTTTGTAGGGTGGGTTTATAGTATGTAGTGGTAGTTGAGGGTTTTCAGTTGTGTTGATAGGTCTGAAGTAGCACTTGGGAGGTCTGTAGCTGTGGTTGAAGGTCTGTGCTTGTGTTAGGGGTTGTAGCAGTTGCTGAAGATCGGAAGCAGTCGTTGAAAGTTTGCATGATTGATAGGGGTTTGTGATTGTCGTTTAAGATCTGTGGCGGCAGTGATTGTACTTTGCTAGTTATTGTAGAGGGTATGCAAAAGTTGGGGAAAGTCTGTTAAAGTGGATGAAAGTCTCTGATGGTGATTGAAAGTCTGTGATGATGACGAAAATGGAACCATAACTGATGGATGGTGATGCTAGCCGGATGGGGAGCCGGAATAGCTCAGTTGGTAGAGCGCCGGACTCGTAATCTTGGTGATCCTGGGGTTGCGGGTTCGAACCTCCGCCGGGGGCGTTTCGGTACAGGGGGATTTTTCCCTCGGAGTTAACATTGGTTCTGACTCCATTTCCCATACAGTCCTTCGAATGAGACTATAAACCGAGGTTCCGTGTGTGAACGCACGCATAACATCTTGCACACACGTAAAATCCCATCACCAACTTTCGGAAGAGTAGGCCAGTTTGGCCGTTGGTATGGATGACACGTTACACATAGCATGCACCCTGCGTGAGAAATGGAAAGAATGAAGGAAGTAAGG
>CM065723.1:76312754-76315254 GCA_033310375.1 Conus canariensis
CCCTTTCTTTTTGCAGTAAGATCTCACATCAACAGAAGAAAAGTCGGTCGCGCATCGGTACAGAAAAGAGGCCACCCACCAACAAAGAAAACTGACCACGCGCAAAGCAGACAAATTGTCGCACGTCGATGAACAACACTACCCATAAGTCCAGAAGAAACAGTAAGGAAAGATGCCACAGGTCAATAAGGAAATCTAGTCAAACGTCAGTCAGGAAAGTCAGTCACAGGTCAACAAGGTAAATTCGTCATACTCCAAGGCGGGAAAGTGTTCAGAGGTCCACGAGGACAACTGGTCACACGGCTGTAAGGAAAACTGTTCACAGCTCAACAAGGAAACGATTAAACCTGATCACACGACAATGATTAAAACCGTTCATAGGTTAACAAGGAAAACTGGTCACACGTCCAAAGGGGACTTTGTTCATAGGTCAGCAGGGAAATTTGGTCAAACGGCAATGAATTTTTTTTTAATCTGTGACCAGGTCTATTGGTGCACAATTACATGTCAATAGAAAAACATGATCACACGTCAACAGATAAACACGATCATAAGTCAAAGGAGAAACACGGTTACACATCAATAGAGTCAATCAATCACAGTCACACGTCGGTGAAGAAACATGGTCACACATTAAGACAGAAACTCAGTCGCACGTCGATAGAGAAACGCAATCACACATCGGAAGGGAAACATGACCACATCAACAGAGAACGCGGCCACACGTCAATAGAGAAACAGGCCACACTTCAATAGAGAAACAAGGCCACACGTCAATAGAGAAACAAGGCACACGTCAATAGAGAAACAAGGCCACACGTCAATAGAGAACAAGGCCACACTTCAATAGAGAAACAAGGCCACACGTCAATAGAGAAACAAGGCCACACGTCAATAGAGAAACAAGGCCACACTTCAATAGAGAAACAAGGCCACACGTCAATAGAGAAACAAGGCCACACGTCAATAGAGAAACAAGGCCACACGTCAATAGAGAAACAAGGCCACACGTCAATAGAGAAACAAGGCCACACGTCAATAGAGAAATACGGCCATACGTCAATAGAGAAATACGGCCATACGTCAATAGAGAAATACGGCCACACGTCAATAGAGAAACAAGGTCACACTTCAATAGAGAAACAAGGCCACACGTCAATAGAAAAATAGGGCCATACGTCGAAATAGAAACAAGATGCAAAGCATATAAACGTACTCCCAGTTTATCCTGAATACGCGTGAGATATTCCATAAAGAGGAAAAACCGTCTTGGGCTGGTGTAACCGTTAGTAATAGCTATTCTGGTAAACATCGGCCATCGTCTGTTTCCTAAAATGAACATACTTACAAATTTTCAGAAAGATCGGCCAAGAACTTTCTGAGATTTTCCATAAAGAAGAAAACCATTATGGGCCGTTAGTAACGGCTATAACGGTAAACTTAAACATCGGGCATCATCCATGACCCATAATGAACATACCTACAAATTTTCAGAAACATCGGCCACGTACTTTCTGAGATATTCCATAAAGAAGAAAAGCGTTACAGGCCGTTACAGCCGTTAGTAACGGCTATAACGGTAAACTAAAACATCAGGCATCATCCTTGACCCATAATGAACATACCTGCTAATTTTCACAAAGATCGGTCAGGTACTTTCTGAGACATTCCATGAAGAAAAACAACCGTTACAGGTCGTTACAGCCGTTACTAACGGCTATAACGGTAAACTAAAACATCGGGCATTATTCGTAACCCATAATGAACATACCTGCTAATGTTCACAAAGATCGGCCAAGTATTTTCTGAGTATTCCATGAAGAAGAAAAAGCGTTACAGGCCGTTACAGCCGTTAGTAACGGTATCACGGTAAACTAAAACATCGGACATTATTTGTGACCCATAATGAACATACCTACAAATTTTCAGAAAGATCGGCCAAGTGCTTTCTGAGATATTCTATAAAGAAGAAAAAGCGTTACAGGCCGTTACAGCCGTTAGTAACGGCTGTAACGGTAAACTAAAACATCAGGCATTATTCGTGACCCATAATGAACATACCTACAAATTTTCAGAAAGATCGGCCAAGTACTTTTTGAGATATTCTATAAAGAAGAAAAACCGTTACAGGCTGTTACAGCGGTTAGTAACGGCTATAACGGGGTAAACTAAAACATCGGACATCATCCGAGACCCATAATGAACATACCTGCTAATTTTCACAAAGATCAGCCAAGTACTTTCTGAGATATTCCATAAAGAAGAAAAAGCGTTACAGGCTGTTACAGCCGTTAGTAACGGCCGTTAGTAACGGCTGTAACGGTAAACTAAACATCGGACGTCATCCCTGACCCATAATGAACACACCTACAAATTTTCAGAAAGATCGGCCAAGTACTTTTTAATATATTCCAAAAAGAAGAAAAACCGTTACAGGCCGTTACAGCCGTTAGTAACGGCTATAACGGGGTAAACTGAAACATCGGTCATCATCCGTGAC
>CM065723.1:76320254-76342754 GCA_033310375.1 Conus canariensis
TTTCCGTGGTAATCTACAATCATTCATTTTAGTTAATTTCAACCAGTATCGAATACAGCTTAATATAGAATTTAAATAAATAGGATATCTATTGGTCTCTCCATAGACGAAGTCATTGGGTGTTCGCATTTCGACTCCTGAAAATTTCTTTAAGGCAAAAAGGTGTACTTTTTCGCAATGGCGGGCTGCAGCGTCAAGTCCCCAAAGTTCTGCACTGTACTGAGCAATGGGTTGAACATGGGAATCAAATAATTTCAACAATAAGTCTAAATTAGAATTCTTCAAAACATGAAGTGTTCTCATAATGCAGAGCAGAGCTTTCTTTGCTTTACTTACCAGGTCATTTTATGTTAATGTGAAGCTGAGTTTTGTTGAAAACAGTATACCCAAGAATTTATAAGCATTTACAACAGGCATCACAGCATAATTATACGTCATGCTAAATAACCACCTTTTCTAAACACAATTATATTGCTTTTACTTAAATTCACTTTCAAATCAACAGTTAAGCTGCGCATTCCAGACTATTTAACTGAGTTTGCAAACCAATTATTGTCTCTGATAACAGTACAACATCATCTGCTAGTAGTAAGATAAAGAGGTCAAAACAGTCGATCGTGAACATTGCACCATGCTTACCATTTTGAATTATTTCTATGGCAAGTTCATTAATAAACAAAGAAAATGAAACCGGACTGCACACGTCACCTTGCTTAACCCTGTAAGTGCACATGATAAAATCAGTTAGTTTATATTCACACCGTACCTTAATTTTAACATTATTATACATGCTTTTAATGCAATCGTATAGATTACCATTTATACCATTTTTTTTTACTAGAATTGACCAAAGAATTTTCCTGTTTATTGTATCAAAAGCTTTCTCAAAATCAGTAAATGTAACATATAATTTCCTGTCGAAAGAGAACTGTTTTTGAACAAGAGCTAACAAAGTGGATATGTGATCAATAGTCGAATAGTTATTTTTTTAACCCTGCTTGATATTCCCCAGTAATGTTATTTTTTCAACCCACTTTTGTAAAAGATGATTGACAACTGTACTATAAATTTTACTACTAATATTGCTCTTCTAATGTTCAAGTACACTTGCTTAGTAAGTTAATATGAAAGCAAAATAATCTGTCCATTACAAGGTTTTGGTTCGTTTGATTCTGTCCATTTTTTTAAAGAATGCCAGTGAACATGACCTTCATTCGCGGACATACGTTAAGGTTATTCTGGAAAATGCACTACCAGTAATATCAGTGTTGTCAAGATCTGTGAGAAGTTTCGGGGAAACGACACGAATAACGAATGATACTTTTATTATTTTGGTTGTTCTTCGTAACCTCTTTTTAAAATTCCAGTTTATGAGTAAGATCTCGATGTTTGTGTTCAGTGGCTGTATGTCATGATTTACATAAATCGGTTTAACGGTTCAACAGAGGAAACCACACAAGCATAAAGAGAATACATATGAAACCGTGTGACTCTGAACAAGGTCAAAAATCGATAATGGGTTTTTTTGTTTTCAGCGAATCTCTAGTTTTCGTTTTCGTATATTCTATAGCCGAAAGGATATTGAAATCAATGAACGAACAAAATAACAACAGCAGCAAATAAAAGACGCCCTGTCCTGTGCCCCTATCATCCCATTTCCACCTCCTCACCATCCACCCACCCCACCCCCAACACACACACCACACACACACACATACACACACACTACTCTCCTCTCTCTCTGCCAGTTTCTCTCTCTCTCTCTCTCTCTCTCTCTCTCTCTCTCACACATACACACACACACACACACACACACACACACACACACACACACACACACACACACACACACACCAGGCGCGCACTCTGGTGCGCACGCGAAATCGTTACCCGCTAAGTAGATACATTATCCCCATCGTGATCTTTGCCTTTAATCAAAATCACTGCGATAGATGACAATTCTGAGTGTGTGTGTGTGTGTGTGTGTGTGTGTGTGTGTGTGTGTGTGTGTGTGTGTGTGTGTGTGTGTGTGTGTGTTTGAAATGTTATCAAAGTTTGTCATAATCCTAGCTGAAAAACATTAACACAACACATTAAGCGTTTTTTTTTTTTTTTTTTTTTTGTTTCACTTGGAGCACAAAAACATCACAGGCTTATAACTTCCCCCACGCATCCGTTCGGTCTGCAACCAATCAATCGTCCCTCTGGCAAGAAGTCAAATCCTATCAGACAGGCAGACGATACCCACAACGATCTGGTTCCTGTTTTGCCGCGTACGCAGGCTGATACTCCAGCGGACACTCCCTGTATAGAAAGGCAAGGATTAATCCATTCTATCCAACAAAGGGAGTGGAGTTTTGTGTGTTTGACCGTTTTTCATCCCGCCATTAAGGCAGCCATACTCCAGCTTCGGGGAAGGTGCATGCTGTGTTAACGTGTCATCCATACCAACGGCCAAACTGGCCTTCTCTTACGAAAGTTGGTGATGGGATTTTACGTGTGTGCAAGATGTTATGCGTGCTTTCACACACGGAAGTTCGGTTTATAGTCTCATTCGAAGGACTGTATGGGAAATGGAGTCAGAACCAATGTTAACTCCGAGGGAAAAATCCCCCTGTTCCGAAACGGCCCGGCGGAGATTCGAACCCGCAACCCCAGGATCACCAAGAGTACGAGTCCGGCGCTCTATCACTGAGCTATTCCGGCCCCCGGATCCTTGTGAATAAACAAAGCAATGTCGAATGTGCTCCATAAATAGTAACACTTGCTGTGGTCACTGATGCGCCCTTCAAAAGCACGGTCATTTGACTCTTGGAACTGTTTCGTCATCTTAAACGCTGACAACACTTTTTTTTCAATCCAGAAATTAATATTTTGAACTTACTCGCATTAATTTTTCTGTGAGGTATAAAAATTAATACTCATTACCAAGGACGTGATATTTCGTCAATTATAATCTCCAGAAAGCTAGGAAAAGCAAAGAAGAAGGAAAGAAAAGAAAAAAAAACAATACTTGCGGTCAAAGATTGCTGGTCTTGCATTCAATGCTGTTAATAAAACTTAATTTAAAACTTTAACTCTGTGCTGAGATGAAAAGAGGCTAACAGTTAGCATGAGCTGCCAATGTCAGACTTCTTTTTTCTATGACTGCTTCAGCTGCCGGAATCGAATGAATCTGCCCTTTCGCACCGAAAACTTACATGTTCCTGTCCTCCCTCACCACCCCGCCTCTCCCCTTCCTGCCCTACCTCACCCCTCTCCTCCCTTCTCAGGCCACAACACAACGACTCTATCCCACACCCACGCATTCCTGCCCATCGACCCCTGATATTGCCTGGCGCTCACAATGTGATGTCAGGGTTACGACGAGATGAATGAGTAAATGGGAGGGTTTTGAAAGGTTTCGTTGTCTGCCATGTTTGTTTAGGTAATGTCGAGGCCGTAGAGCAGATGACTTACGCGATATAGTTGACTTTGACTGAGCACTCCGGGGTGAGCAGGCTTGCTCCTCATCATTTATCTAAGCACCACAATAAAGTTTTCTTTTGGCCTTGACATTTTCGCTGTCCGGAGTGTTGTTTCTCTTGCCTGAAGAAGACCTAAGAAGTCGAAACGCGTCGTGTTTTGCCCTGTAATTCGTTTGTCTACGTTAACTGGCGGAGGTATTTGAAATACCTTTGTAAAAATGTGTTTCAATTTCGCCTGCAATCACCTCACTTTGCAACTAGGCTCAGTCCTGCTGGTGAGTGTTGGAATTAATGGATCTAATGGGACGACTTGGGTTCCACTGTCGAGTGTCAACGACTCGCGAATGTCTCTTTGACAGAGCAGTTTAACGTGTTTTTTTTTGTTTTTTTTTTTGGTTTTTTTTCTGCGTTGTGTTATGGGTTCAAATGATTCCATCCATTTCACGGATACGTCTCTGGATGTCTCTCTCATCTCTTCCCCAGCACTGCAGGCGTATGTATGTCTCGGGCCTTGGTAATGCCGAGATGGGGCCGGAATAGCTCAGCTGGTAGAGCGCCTGACTCGTAATCTTGGTGATCCTGGGGATGCGGGTTCGAATCTCCGCCGGGCCGTTTCGGTACAGGGGGATTTTTCCCTCGGAGTTAACATTGGTTCTGACTCCATTTCCCATACAGTCCTTCGAATGAGACTATAAACCGAACTTCCGTGTGTGAACGCACGCATGACATCTAGCACACACGTAAAATCCCATCACCAACTTTCGGAAGAGAAGGCCAGTTTGGCCGTTGGCATGGATGACACGTTACACATAGCATGCACCCTGCGTGAGAAATGGAAAGAATGAAGGAAGTAAGGAAATTGAGTGAACGATATTGAATGATACGGACTGGATGACACGGGAAACGACTGAATGAAGCGCCAGCTGGCAGCTCTTCAGTCTGCACTACCCAGGTAGGCAGCCCGTTGTGTAAACAAGTGTGGATTGTAAAGCGCTTAGAGCTTGGTCTCTAGCCAAGAATAGGCGCTACATAAGTATTCATTATAGTAATAATAATAATAATAACAGGTAATGAAAAGAGGAATACAGTACAGGATTGTGACGGGATGGATGTGGGTGTGACTTGTAACGGAGTAACCGGAATGTAACGAGTAACCGGAATGAGATGGCGTAGGAGTAATACCATTGACGAGGCACGGAAAATGAGGTAACGTTAGCAAAAGTTTTCTTACCAGTATTGTGCGGGTCTATGGAGTCTGAAAGACGTCAAACTAGGTCATGAAAGAAAACGTAGGAGACTGTAAAGTTACAAAGCAGAATGGATCTCTGTTTCGTCACCATTATCGTCGTTATTGACATCGTATGAGAAAGTAAAAGGAAAACTCCCAAGCTGTGCGACTCTTCGAAATGCACGAGGCCTTTGGCGACAACAACAATATCAACAACAACAATTCAGAACAAAAAACAATGACAAATCATGTTACAAAAAAAATTGCAATTGATTGTTTGCTGGCGACTCACAACAAATTAGAACTTCTGAAACATCACGTTGTCAGAGACTCAGGGGTGCGGAGGATGCCGGGGTGGGGGGGAAGGAGAAATATCCATGAATATCCGTCACCATATTGGCTTTAAGATATCACAACACAGGTTCCCAGATTCTGATTGTTGCTACTACAGTTCACTGATCAAAATGAATCATGAATTTCGAGAGACCATGGTCAGTAGACTGGTACCTTAATCGCTAACCCCTCACTTCCCAAAGAGTGGTACTCTGAGAACTGTTTCGGCCTGTTACATGTAGTAGGAATTTCTGGGCATGTCAGCACAGAGCAATATGCACAGATGCTATTTTGATTCAGTGGAAATCGATAAATAGATACGGAGCGAAATAGATGATAGATAGATAGATAGATAGATAGATAGAAATGATAGATAGATAGATAGACATGTTCAAAATTAGTTTTCAAATATTACTGAGTAGCCATGCCGCGAACTGTGTTTTCTTTTGCACGCCCGATAGATCGGCAGATAGTTAGCTAGGTAGCTAACTAGATAGACAGATAGATAGATGGATAAGTTCAAATCAGTTTTCATATGTTATTGAATAGCCAAACCGCGAATTGCATTTTCTTTTGCCCGTCCTCTCTCTCTCTCTCTCTCCTCTCTCTCTCTCTCTCTCTCTCTCTCTCTCTCTAAATAATATGTAAACATGTTGGTGAAAGACAAGCCTTTCAAGATCGAATCGCTGTCTTTTACACACAATGATTTTGATTAATCCATTTTTTCTTTCTTCTTTCTCTTCTTTTAACAATTACTTTGATTTGTCTGCCTTTCTAATTCATTTCCCCTTTTTCTGCTTCTTCTTTCTTTTCTTCATTTGTACCCTTTCTTTTTCTCTCTGCACCCTTTTGTACCTCCTCTCTCTCGTCTCTTCTACGTTCTCTCTCTCTCCTCATAAAATCTCTTCTCTCTCTCTCTCTCTCTCTCTCTCTCTCTCTCTCTCTCTTCTCTCTCTCTCTCTCTCTCATCTTTTCAAATCTAAATCAATCACGAAGCCATTAGGCTGAACTCTCGCGAAGAACGAAATCCGTTTTTCTATGCACTACCTTTCTCCTTCCCCTGTTCATCGTCTTCATCCTACTCCTTCGTCCTCAGTGTTCCTTCTTCTCGCCCTTGTCTTTCTCCTTCTTCCCCTCCTTCTAATTCTCAGTTCTCTTCCGCTTCCGATTCTCCTTCTCGTTCCTTTACTTTTCTTCCTATTCCTCCTCCTCCTCCTTTTTTTTTTCTTTCTTCTTCTTCTTCTCCTTAGCTTAATCCACACAAAGACACAGAAATATACACATATGTTACACGCACGCGCACGCGCGCGCACACACACACACACACACACACACACACACACACACACACACACACACACACTCACACACACAAACTAACACACTCGCAGACACTCACTCACTCCTCACGCAGACACACGCGCGTACGCACGCACGCACGTAAGTTAAAGTATACCCGTACACTTGCTCTGATATTAAAATAAGATCTAAAAAATAAAGTAAATTGTTTGCTAAAAATTAATTCATGTACGATGTGTGTGTGTGTGTGTGTGTGTGTGTGTGTGTTTTGTGTGTGTGTGTGTGTGTGTGTGTGTGTGTGGTGTGTTGCGTAATATATGTTTACATTTCTGTATGTTTATATATGGATTAAGCTAAAGTGAAGAAAAAGAAGAAGAAAGAGGGAGGAGGAGGAGAAGGAAAAAGAGGAATAGGAAGAAAAGTAAAGGAAGGAGAAGCAGAAGCGGAAGAAAACAGAAACAGGAGAAGAAGGAGGTCTGTCTCTGTGAGTGAATATGCGTGTGTGCGCGTGTGTGTGTATGCCTGTGTTACATGTGTAGGAGGAATGGGGGTGGGGGGCGTGCATGTGTGCGTGTGTTGTGAATGTGTGTGTGTGTGTGTGTGTGTGTGGTGTGTGTGTGTGTGTGCGTGGTGTGTGTGTGTGTGTGTGTGTGTGTGTGTGTGTGTGTGTGTGTGTGTGTGTGTTTGTGTGTGTGTGTGTGTGTGTGTGTGTGTGTGTGTGTGTGTGTGTGTGTGTGTGTGTGTGTGTGTGTGTGTGTGTGTGTGTGTGTGTATGTATGTTTGGTGTGTGTGTGTGTGTGTGTGTGTGTGTGTGTGTGTGTGTGTGTGTATGGTATGTTGTGTGTGTGTGTGTGTGTGTGTGTGTGTGTGTGTGTGTGTGTGTGTGTGTGTGTGTGTGGCCATAGTACCGTTATTCTCTTTGACTGGTCATTTTTGTGTGTGTTTGTTTGCTTGTTTTTTGTACGTGCCAAACTTCAACAAAATAAAGATACATTATGAAAGTTCCGTGTATGAGACCTCAGGGGAAATAGGATAAAATCCCAAACAGTAAAAATGACCTTATGGAACAGACAGAAAAAAATAGGGAAGACAAAATTGGGTACGGTGGTGTCTCAGAATCAAAACTTTTTTTCTGTAAGCAGGAAACTAATTTTTCGTCTTTCTGTAGGGTGCGAATTGTTGGAAATGAATGCAGTCTGATTATGGAAAGAAAACAATTTGAAGAGAGAGAGAGAGAGAGAGAGAGAGAGAGAGAGAGAGAGAGGAGAGAGAGAGGAGAGAGAGAGAGAGAATGTCTTATTTCGAGCTACTACGATTGGGTACCAGACACTGTAAGAAGAGAACCACAGATATTGAAACTAGGTCCTATTAGCCTCGGACAAGCAATGTCCACACCGAACTTTGTAAGCCCCCAAAATGGGGAAGAAAATGAGCCAGAAAATCTGGAAATAAATCCTTTCACATTCCCTGTTCCATTTCCTTCCCCATGTCCACACCGAACTCTGTATAGCCCCTAAAATGGGGAAGGAAATGAACCAGAGAATGTGAAAGGATTTCCTCCCACATCCTCTGGTATATTAGACTCTGACAGACAAATTCTTTTGCCTTGATATGAACGACGGAACCAAGCATTACAGACTGTCTTTCCTGGCGTTCCCGCCACCGCGCCGAACCAACTGTTTTCGCGTCTGCGACGCGAAGGCAGACGACACCACTGTTCCCATGCGCCGCGAGCAACGCTGCCGTTGGTTGGCTGAAACGGATGAACAACCCGACCAATGTCAATACGTGTATCTGGGCAACGTGGGTGGGCAGCGAAATTGTGCAGAAAATAAATTGAAAGGGGAAGAAAAGTAACCCCTTGGCTATCGCCGCTAAAAAGTGAGGTTGGGTCTATCAGTGGTCGCGGATGAGGAGGAGGACATGGCAGACGGGCAGACTCAGTGATAGCGGAGGCAGCCATGGCGACGGGAGTGGCGGGTTTTCAGCTGTTGGTCTTCTGCAGCTTGGCTGTAAGCTTGTATGCGCAGGTGAGGGCAGCTTTCCTTTCGCTTCTCTGGATGCGTGCGTGGAATAGTAAAAAGCTCAATGTTTTAAGTCTGTAAGTCAGATTGCTGAAGAAGTGGTGGTATTAGCGGCGGTGAAAATACACAGGGAAGGGGCAGAAGTATAATGGAGAAGTACTAATGTGTACAGCAAATTAGTAGTAGAGTTATGGCTTTGTCGTGACAGTATCCCACTGGTTGGTAGCAGCCTGTTGAGTAGTATCTGCAGTTGTTTGGCCGAGCGAGTAAGTGTTGGGGGCGCCTTCCAAGTAGCTAAAATAGCAGTGACCCAGTAGATAGTTGTAGTTGTGGTCTGCCAAGTAGTTGGACTTTCAGCCCACCGAGTAGTATGATGCTCAAACAGTAGCAGTAGTAGAAATACAGCAGTAGCAACAGAAGTAGTAACAGTAGTAGTAATTCTTGTTAGAGTTATTTGTCGGAATTGTAGTGGACGTTTTATATTTGTTTATTTGTACACACGTCCACAAAGTTCAATGACTGATTGAGCAAAATGTTTCTGAACGAACGAACACACACACACACACACACACACACACACACACACACGCACGCACGCACGCACGCACGCACGCACGCACGCACGCACACACACCACACACACACACACACACACACACACACACACACACGCACGCACGCACGCACACTGGTATAACACACACACACACACACACACACACACACACGCACACTAATTCACTCACACACACACACACACACACACACACACACACACACACACACACACAGAGAGAAATCTAGACCACTATATCTGCGAGAGCGCGCGTGTGTGTGTTTCTCTGTGGTGTGGTGTGTGGTGTGTGTGTGTGAGTGTGTGTGTGTGTGTGTAAAAGAGAGAGACAGACAGAGAGAGAGGGGGGAGGAGGGAGGGAGGAAAGGAGGGAGAGATTGATGTGCACGCGTTCCGAACATGTCCAGCCAGGACAAGTGGACTGAAAAGAATAGCGGCGGAAAGAGAACTAGTAAGTAAATGGAGCCAGAGCAAAACGTTAATTAACCCAACAGCAGCAGGAGCAGAAGGCGCGGCCCCACGCAGCAGTAACAACAACAGCGGTGGAAGCAGTTGTGATGGCGTTTCAGCGCTCTTGTTGGTTTGGAGGGATGGGCGGGCGGTGGGCGGAGATGAAGGACGGGGTGAGGATTGAGGAGGAAGGGAGGGGGAGGGGGGGGGGGCGTTAAGAAGATTTCGCACTTACCGAAGTTAGATAGGCGGGCTGCTGTGTCTCCAAAAACTTCAGATGTGTGCGTTGTTTCTTTCTATCTTCTGTTTTTCTTTCCTCTGTACTTTCTTTCCTATTTTCTTTCTTTTTTTTCTTTTTCATTTTTCTTTTTTAATTTTCCCTCCTTTTTCTATCTCTAGCAAGCAAGTGAATTACAAAAGCCACAAAACCACGCTCCCTGTCCCTCTTCCTCTCCACCCATTCGTTTTGGTGCACTGGTCTTTCTCTTGGATTCTACTCTTTGCACTTTGATAACACTTGACTGGGTCTTTTTACCCTCAAATTACATAGTTGTACTCTTTGCACTGCCGATCTGTTACCGTATAGCAAGTGTCCGTGAAACATTCATTTGAGTGTAGATTTCAGTCCAAGTTGTACGCTTGTTTTTGTGACGAAACGTTGTTATCGATTTTTGTTTGTTTGCGTGTTTGTTAGTTTGTTTGTTCGTTTGTTTTCAGTTCATTTGACCGATAAAGATGCAGTTCCCGACATTAAAAAAATGCAGACGAAAGAAGACCGGTGCTAAAGAGAGAATTGCTGTCATTTTCTGGACCAGTCGGGGGTCGTTAGTATTTGTGGCGGATGAGAAAACAATAATGGTGAAACAAAATTAGAAAAGATGATCTTTGCTGAACTTTAGTCCCAGCGATTAACATTGATTTTGCCTGTAACGAAGATGAAGGCTGGAGGAAGGAAAAGAAAAAAAAGGCTGAATCACAGACGAGGTGATTTACATGATGTATTTGGCTTTCCATGTCTGTCAACGGTCTGGTCCCTACCTGTTCGCCGTATCCCCTGCCAACTCGCCGTTAAGGCGACAAGTTGCCGCAACTGGGCGTAATTTCTTCAGCTGATATGCAAACCTTTATCAAATAGCCTTATTTTCTGCTGCTTGTCGCCGATATAGAGAGAGAGCTATATAGTAGCAGCTCGAGTGTCAGGGAGTACAGTGTTTTCTATACATTTTAAGGAAGAAAATAATTATTTAAAAAAATAATAATAATAAATAATGATTTTGTTGAATATTTTCAAACGTGTGCGCTCGATTGTCTTTTAAACACCAACCCTCTATTTTGCTTTGTTGAAGAAAAATGCATGCGCTGGTGATCATTTTTGGGCAATAAGGCACGGAGTGGGCACTGGTCTTAAACAGACGGCAAAACAGGTTACGGCGAACTGCCAGGCGGGGATTTTAGAAACGGCGACGTGGGATACGGCAGAATGGGAACACAGCTGTTAACAAGTAAAGGGCTGTACGATTCGTCATGTTTTTGTGAACTTTCCCGAAATGGTTAAAAAAAAAAAAAGAAAGAAAAAAGAAAACAAAGCTGAACATACCCGACAGCTGGATAGCAAACATTTACTCCGGGTTCGCAACACTAACCTTCGTTGCTGTCGAGAGAGCAAACACACTCACACAAATAGGCACGTGCTCTGAAGAGTTCGCGATGCAGTTCCAACCCCCCCCACCACCACCATCCCCATCCTTCCCTTCTTCCTTTTCTGTCTGTAGTCCTTCACGACTCTTCAACAGTTGGCGAACAGAGAGTTAATCAAAATACAATAGAATCGATTTTCTGCTTCTGCGCTGGAAGCTGGCGCACAAAATTGAGTCTCACTGGGTTCAACTTCCCCGTGAGAGGTAATCTTACTTTTAGGATTTGTAAAACATGATTGTGTTCCATCTCTGGTCGATAGTTTATCTAGAATCATAGGCCAACACAAAATGCGACCAAAAAGATTCGCTCTCTCTCTCTCTCTCTCTCTCTCTCTCTCTCTCTCTCTCTCTCTCTCTCTCTCTCTCTGGCTTTCGTTTTGCCGATTCTTTATTTTTTTTTTTTCCATGGATTTTGCAGTTTGGGATTTTTTTTTCATGGATTTTGTTCGTTTAAAGTTATCGTTTGGCTGTATAATTTATCGATATTTTACTTTTTTTCGGAGGGTCGGATGCAAGAGAAAACAACAAAAGAGCGTTTTGGTGCTTATTCCGTTTCATTCCCCCCTCCTCCCCCCCCCCCCCCCCCCCAAAAAAAAAAAAAAGTTTCGTTTATCATTCTCTCTCTCTCTCTCTCCTCTCTCTCCTCTCTCTCTCTCTCTCTCTCTCTCTCTTCCTCCTGTCCGTTTAACTTTGCTTTCGTGCCCCTAAGGCTCTCTCTGTCTGTCTCTTTCTCTCTCCCTGTCTCTCTGTCTCTCTGTTCTCTCTCCCTGTCTGTCTGTCTGTCTCTCTCTGTCTCTGTCTCTGCTCTCTCTCTCTCTCTCTCTCTCTCTCTCTCTCTCTCTCTCTCTCTCTCTCACTTAGCCATCCGCAGCCCACAGGGATTAATGTCGGGTCTTCATGAGGTCATCCATCACAGATAACTCTGTCGGGAATCTGTTCGGGGCATTTAGCAGTACATAAACCTTTGGAACTCTCCTCTCCTCGCGTGCGTTTGGTTTGTAACCCTGTTTCCCAGCCTCCTCCATCCCAGTAGAGACCCTCTCTTCTGTCTCTTGAGTCTTCGTCCTTTCTCGACATTTTTTTTCTGCTCTCGTGGGGTTATTAGTTTACAGAGATTATTTAACCCTTTCGTCTCCATCCTACCGTTCTCAGCACACTCCAGTCGCCTGTTTTTTGGTGGTTTTTTTTTTTCAGATCGTTTGTCGGTTTAGACTTTAAAACTTCCCTGGAACCCATTCAAACTCAAACCCCCCGCTTAGCCACCTACCCCATCCCTCATCCCCACTCTTTGCCGTCATCACTCCTCCCCCTTTCTCCCTCGGTGCCTCAGATACTCCCTGCATCAGCGGCGTGGAGCCTGTCATCATAATTCAGCGACCGACCGGCGAAAATCACCAAGAATGAGATTAAGGGTCCGTCTCTGGAGCTTTGGAAGGGAGCTTTTTCGCAGACCGAAGCGGGCGCTGTCATCATGGCGAGTTGTTCTCAGGGTGGGGTCCTGAGAGTGAGAACTGAGATCTTTAGCAGTGGGATCAGACATCCGCCTAAAAAGGCGTGCCATCTTAAAGTTGCGGGTTCGAATCCCGGCTCCGCCAGGCAAAGTTGGCAGGTTGGCAGTAGAAAGGCATCTGGGATTCATGACCTGGATGCGGCCCTGCCCGCTTAGAGCGAAAGGAGTTCAGGGCCGAAACACTTGTCTGAGGGGGGTTTCTTCTCAGAAGACCTTCTGCTGTCAAGCTCTCCCTAGAGTTTCTTTCTTCCTTCTGCCCACCAATCAGACCCCGTCATGATTCATTGTGCATGGAAAGCAAAGTAATGGCGGCACATGATTAGAAGAGATTTCCCGAAGACTTTTAAACGATTTGTTTTATCTTTTGTATCGAATAGTAAGCGGATTTTAATAAGAAAGAAGGCTGAATCAGAAACTAGGTCGATTAAAATTAGTCTTTCAACTCTGTCTCTTTTATTAATAGTCTGTCTTAATACATATGTCGGGTTATACGATTCGCCGATGTCTGTAAACTTGCTCGCGGTTGGTATTTTCAAAATCTTAATTTACTTGTCAGGGCAGAAGTTGACATTTGCTAGGTGGTCGTTGTCGTTGAGTTCTCTGTACTGAGTCCACCTAGGGAAAGTTTTTCTTTTATACCCTCCCTCCTTTCCACACAAGAGTTTCTATCTGTCAAATATTAAAGGTCGTTTATTATTGAAACTTCGTGGTATACGCACACGATCTCTTGGCTTTGTAGATCATTTCCAGTAGGCCTGTTTCCTGCAATCAAACTAACAGCAATCTTGGATGGAGAATAGCTCTTGTAGGTGAAAGTGGTTTACGAGAAGAAATCATTTCCTCTGTCTGTCTGTTTGTCTGTCTGTCTGTCTATCACTCTCTCTCTCTCTCTCTCTCTCTCCTCTCTCTCTCTCTCTCTCTCTCTCTCTCTCTCTCTCTCAGTTTCGAAGAATAGGTAAAATCTCAATCCTTGGATCAAATAACGATTTTCTGAGTTCTGAGCTCTCTCTCTCTCTCTCTCTCTCTCTCTCTCTCTCTCTCTCCTCTCTCTCTCTCTCTCTTTCACACACACACACACACACACACACACACACACACACACACACACACACACACACACGTGTCGGGAGGAAGGGGAGATAAGGAAGGGGAAGGCTCCGCCGAATCGCTGAATTTGCTTGGCACTGGTACCCCCCCCCCCCCCCCCCCCCTCAAAAAAAAAAAAAAAAAAAAAAGCGCGGGGCGTGCAGATTGGCTTCTGACCATTCTCCTCCCCAGGAGCCTTGCGCTTGGGTTGGCCGTGCCGCCTGGAGCCTGGGGGTGTCCTGCAAGGCGGGCAGCCTCCAGACCTCATCGTGTCGGGGAATGAGAGTCCCGGCAGACTGCACGTGCATCTTGCAACGTCACGTCGGCGGAGAGAACAGCCCCTGGCTCTATCCTCGTAGTCTCCTGCTTGTGTGTGAGTGTGAGTGTGTGTGTGTGTGTGTGTGTGTGTGTGTGTGTGTGTGTGTGTGTATAAGCATACATTATATGCGCATGGGGATGTATGGTGACCGGCAATTGTGAATTTCTTTTCCGCGACTCTCTCTGTCTCTCTCTCTCTCTCTCTCTCATAGTCCTCTCTCTCCTCTCTCTCTCTCTCTCTCTCTCTCTCTCTCTCTCTCTCACTCTGTGTGTGTGTGTGTGTATATATATGTGTGTGTGTGAGCGCGCGCCTGTGTGTGTATGTTGAAAACACATATAAAGCATGTCCCTCTGTGTGTCTGCCCAGTGCATTCTGTCTTTGTTATTTGTTATACAGATCCACATTTTTCGTCTGATCTCCAACTGGTACAGGGTGACTCGTCGGCATACTGTGCACATCAAGAGTTATTTACCTTTATGGCAGAAAGTGGCAGGAAAAGTGGGGTGGGTGGTGGGATAGAAGTGGCACATCAACAGGCGACCACAGGAAAATGTGGCAATTAAGGAGAGGGTGTGGCAATCAGAGATGGTGGATGTCGAGGAGGGGGGGGGGGGAGGTGGAAGTGGGCATCCACCTCCCTTAGCTTTTATAGAAGCTGGGTAGTGATCGAGAGAAGACAAGGGAGGGAACTGAAGGGATGGCGGATCAAGACAAGGGAGGGAACTGAAGGGATGGCGTTAATGATCAGAGGGAAGGCAAGGGAGGGAACTGAAGGGATGGTGTTAATTGTCAGAGAGAAGGGCAAGGGAGGGAAACTGAAGGGATGGTGTTTAAGGACAAGGGAGGGAACTGAAGGGATGGTGTTAATTGTCAGAGAGAAGGCAAGGGAGGGAACTGAAGGGATGGTGTTAAGACAAGGGAGGGAACTGAAGGGATGGTGTTAATGATCAGAGGGAAGGCAAGGGAGGGAACTGAAGGGAAGGTGTTAGTGATCAGAGAGAAGGCAAAGGAGGGAACTGAAAGGATGGTGTTAATCTAGGACCACAGAAACGCCCAGAACTCGGAGGGAGAGAGAGAGAGACAGAGAAGGTAGCATGTGCCCCCTCCCCTCCCCCGTCCCCTCCACCTCCACCTACCTCTCACATTTTCCAAGTCCTCGCTCCATAGCAGGAGCGGCGTGGGCGTGTGATTCCGCCCACACTGCATTCCTTCCTCCTTCTTGCCCCCTCCTTATCTTCTCCCGCTCTCCTCACTGTAGCTTTTCATTTGTCTCTCTCCAGTCTCCACCTTCCCACTTTCATCCTTTCTCCTCTCAGCGTTGCTGAAGTCCTCTCCCCTACCCCACCCCCCTCCCACCTCCCCATCCTACTTCCCCCCCCCCCCCCCCCCCCCCTTTCTCAGTCCAGTGTAACGGCTCCAAAACTGGATATGGCGGAGGACGTAACAGCGTTTTATAATCTGTCTGATGCCATCGCGTGGGCGTGTGATTGGCTGGTCTCATGAATAGCTGGACGTCATTCTCTGCAGACATACATCGGATCCACATGCTAATGTTTAGCTCTGTGGTTGACCCACATTGTGAACTGATGTTACTCGGAGTTTGAGACTTCACGCTCAGAAACTTGGCTTCAAACTTGAAGGGATTACCGAAGATGGCATAATTATACTTCATCGCAGACTGAAGCATGAAGCTGTTTTGACAACTGTTGGTACCATTAAAACTAAAGAAAAAAAGACGTTAATTTGGCATTTGTATAGATGTGGAAAGTGGAGAAATATTTGAGGTCGATCCTGGAGTGTGTGTGTGTGTGTGTGTGTGGGTGCGTGCGTGCGTGCGTGCGTGAGTGGTGCGTGCGTGGTGTGTGTGTGTGTGTGTGTGTGTGTGTGTGTGTGTGTGTGTGTGTGTGTGTGCGTGTAGTTTGCTTCTATAGCAAGTCGTTTGTAAAATTGACAATGTCAGTAGTTGGTTTATTTGTTGTTGTTGTTGTTGTTTTTGTCATTATTGTTGTGTTGTTCTTGTTTTGTTTTGTTTTTTTTCGGTTGGGAGGGTGTGGTGAGAGCGGTACCTCATAGGGGGCTCCCTTACTCCCCCTGGTATTTATTTTTAGATAAATGAAGACTTCCTCCCGAGGAGCTCGGGATGTAATGGGAAATCCTGCGATGGTTTCGCATTGAACTGATGTGTGAACACGACATAATGGACACAACAAAAGTGACCTCACATTTCCTTTTTCAGAACATAGCCAGATCGCCGGAATAACGGTCGCACAGGCGCTGAGTGGGATAGATCTACCACAGGTCTGTGAGCGGGTGGCTCCAAAGTGTCATACTCTCTCTCTCTCTCTCTCTCTCTCTCTCTCTCTCTCTCTCTCTCTCTCCTCTCCTCTCTCCTCTCTCTCCCTCTCTCTCCCTCCTCTCTCTTCTCTCCCCTCTCTCTCTCTCTCTCCCCTCTCTCTCTCCCTCTCCTCTCTCTCCCTCCCCCCCTCTCTCTCTCTCTCTCTCTCTCTCCTCTCTCTCTCCCCTCTTCTCTATCTCTCTCTGATCCCACTTCTTTTATCCCTGCTTCGGAAGCGACAGAGAAAACGGGAAATGAGGGTATTTAAGTTTGGCAGAACCTTTAAAGCAACGACGATCAATAATTAATTGAGTAAATCATGCTCTTAGCCACAAGGCGAATCCACTACAGGACTACGTGTCAGGGTTCTTCTTCTTCTTCTTCTTCTTCTTCTTCTCCATTGTACCTTCCTCCTCCTTCTCCTCCTCCTTTCCTTCTTTTTCCCCTTCTTCTGCTAATCTACTTCTTCCTCTCCTCAGTCTTCTCTTCCTTTTCCTCGCCCTCCTTCTCCTTCTCCTCATCCTCTATTGCCTCCACCTGTTCCTCCTCCTCCTTCCTCTCTCTCTCTCTCTCTCTTCTTCTTCGATCTCCCCCTTTTCTCCCTACTTCTTTTTTTTTCTTTTTCTTCTTCTTCCTTCTCCTCCTTCCTGTCTTTTTTCTTCCTCCTCCTCTTCCTCCTCCTCTTCCTTCCTCTCTCCTCTCTTCTTCTTCTTCTTCTTCTTCTTCTTCTTCTTATTTCGACCGCCTCCTCTCCTTGTTATGTTCACAGACTATTTATGTCAACTTTACATTAGTACACATATAAGCTGATGACGGAAGAAGGAAAAGAATAGAAGTTGTGCAATAACATTTCGATAGAAAAGGACAGGAGTGATAAAACTTCGTTAGTTGATAGAGATGGTAAATGTAAAAACATTTTGAAGTGTTAGTATTAGATGTTTCCTCTCTCTCTCTCTCTCTCTCTCTCTCTCTCTCTCTCTCTCTCTTCTCTCTCTCTCTCTCTCTCTTCGAAATCACTCGAACATTAATCGTTCTGTGTTGTTGTCATTGACTATCATTTGTGGGAGACAATCGTGAAATATGGGCATCATTCATTTTCAGTTCCAAAAAAGACGATCACCGAGAATTCCAGAGACAACTCACACTGTTGATACATGTATTTAATCTCATTCGAATTAAGTCTAGACAATGTGAGCGGAGCACAGTCCACTTTACAAACATGATGAACGTTTTGGGCCTTCATTGATCCATGAGATTCGTGGTACTGAAAAATAAAACTGAGAACTTCAGAGTTGTTGGTGTTTAATCTGCCCCCCCTCTCCCCCCTTCCCCCCTGTTGCACGTATTATAAATGTCAAACACAGACACATTCCATGAGACGCCAAAACATAGACCGTAGTGTATCAATGAACACTGAGGGAGTGCGCTGCTTCATTCATACGCATTTAGGCATGTGAAAGCACAAGTGGCACGAGAAACATCAAGAGTGAAAGCTGAGAGCTGTGAAAGAATTAATGTTTTATTATTTGTCGCCGTGGCATGGAGAACATAAAGTGGAAAATCTGGGTGCCTTGAACTATGTACGAGACAGGAAGGTTTTATCGATTTGTTGACAGAACTGATGCTTTGTTGTCATAGCGGCACGAGGAACGTTAAATGGAAAAGCTGGGTGCGTTTGAAAGTATGTATGAGACAGAAAGGTTTTTATCGTTTTGTGGAAAGAATTAATGCCTTGCAATGGAAAGCGCTTCAGAATTGTTTCTGTACTGTTGATTTTAGCGTTATACAGTACGATATTGTTTAAGGTGCTCAGCTACGGTGGTAATGTGAAGCAGCTTCAAAATTGTTTCAGTTATGTTAACTTTAGCGTTATACAGTTCGATATTGTTCAATGTGCTCAGCTAAAGTGGAAAAGTGTACAGTTGACAGTTTTTCAATCTTACATTTACTGACATGAAGTTTGCAAAAATTGTAATGAAATTGAAAATTGTCTCGGTTCGTGTGTGTTGATTTACTTAAGAATTCCAAAATCCCCGTTTATCCTATTTGTTACCAAAGTTCCTGTATTTCTTATTTTTTGAATCAGTCGTCAACATCTTAAAAAAAAACTCTTCACAAGATTGCAGTCCCCTGAAAAAGAGGTCCACACAGTACGTGTATATGTCTTCATTTTGCAATTTCAGTCTGCACTTTGCGTCAGTCCCACAGCATTTGAACGTTTGTGCCAGTAACTAAAAAACAACTTCCAAAAATCATGTGTAGAAAATAAAGGTTGAAAAAAATCAGAGCTCCCCCTCCCACTCCTGCCCTTTCCCTCCCTTCTCTACCCCTTCTCGCCACCTCCACCAGTCTCCCATTACCTCCCAGCCTCAGAAACCAGCATGTAGGCTGGCGGAAAACGTGATGCAAAATGTCTTTAAGGATGCTTAGAAGATTTTAAAATAGAAAAACAAAAACACAAAAAAAAAACAAAGAAAAAGAACAAAAATCTACGTTTCGGTCATAGACCGTCTTCAGGACTTGTCACAGTCCCTAACATGATGTTATTCCACTCGAGTACTGGCTTGTTCATAACAGTTGTTGCTGACGTTGTTTTCAAAGAAAGAAAACAAAAGCCTGCGTACCAACTCGGTTTGTTTTCTTCCATATTATATAGTAAACACACACGATTTTTTTTTTTTTTTTTTTTGGTTTTGTTTTCCTGACGTTAAAATGCGATTCCGGATCAAAGGGCGGATTCCACCACACAACACACACACACACACACACACACACACACACACACACAAAACACACACACACACACACATGCACACACACACGCTTGCACACACGCACACACACACACACACACACACACACACACACACACACACACACACACACGCATGCATGCACGCACGCACGCATGCATGCACGCACGCACGCACGTACACACACACACACACACACGCGCGCGCGCGCGCGCGCGCTCGCCACCACACACACACACACACACACACACACACACGCACGACGCGCGCGCGCGGAGGCTGAAATCGATCGATTGGCTACGACAAAATAACTATGAAAACCGATAGTGAAAGTGCTTTGGTTAGTGACTACAAAACCTGTGTGTTATGAGGTGTGACGATCGTTAACTGGCAAGCAAACGTGAAAGGGAAATGCGTAGGCCTACGGACAACGGTGAGGAAAACCAGCTAGTCAGAGTCTTTGTCATGGTTGTTCTCAGCGGCACTGAAGAACTGAAGGACTCGTCTTCAGTGTCTGACACGAAGGACTTCAAGAACTCTCCACCGACGAAGTCCATGTTTTCCGCCGACTTCCGGCACTTTCGCCCTCGCGCTTGTGCACATTGTAACTTCTGTGTCCTCTGCCGTCAAGTCTGCGTCTGTTTTGTTGTTGTTGTTGTGTTGTTGTTTTTAAACCTGTAGTAATTGCCGACTGCTGCGATTTTTGCGACGGGAAAGTTCGTCGTGCTGAATACGCCATCATCAGACCTGCGCGGCTGCGCTTTTGGTGATTCAGGTCGACGACCTCCAGTTTGCAATCCGCTTCGTAGCGTGGTCTCCGAGATGATCTTTTTGCTAAGGCCACTGTCGTAGACTTGGCTTCTGGACTTCGGCATGTTGGATCGATCCCTTAACAGGTACCCTCAGCTTTAACTCGTGTTAGCATTCCTATACAAACAGCAATTATTTTCCACACAGAATCGAAACTGGAACGAATAGCTACAACTGAAGGAACTGCCGTGATAACTGCGACATCAAACCCACGACGACAGTAACAAACGTCAAAAGGTAGGAATCAACTTCTGGTTAGTGGCTGGTTTGATGGACAGAATCCATCTTTCAAACCCACGACGACCGTAACAAGTTGTGACGGGTGTGTCTACTGTCTGGCTTAAACAGCACCTCCCGTGAAGGTCATCCCACGCAAGCCTCATGAATTAAAGAGAGGGAAGTCATTGTTACAGTACCACACCTTTCCGTATCACCTGTTCCGGCATTCTCTTCTGTCGGGGAGAGGGGGATTCCCATTTAATGAATATCGTCTGCCCAACATGTGTTAACAATGTGTGTGTGTGTGTGTGTGTGTGTGTGTGTGTGTGTGTGTGTGTTGTGTGTGTGTGTGTGTGTGCGCGCGCGCGCGTGTGTGTGTGTTTGTGTGTGTGTGTGTGAGAGAGAGAGAGAGAGAGAGAGAGAGTTTAATGCTGATATTTTCTCAGGAAGTACGAGCACATGTATAATAAGACACAGCAGATTGGTAGATATTGTTCAGACATCTCTAGCCACCCCATGCCTAAAAACATCACTGAATCGAAAGAGCTGTAAATTTGCAGTTAACATTTCACCAATATCAGTTCAATAAGACAAAACTGTACTAGCCGCCGTGACGAAGTGGTTAGCGTCGCGGACTCGGCTAGGAGGTCGTGGGTTCGATTCCCGTCAGAGCCATGTGGGTTTTTCCGCCCCAACCGGCTCCTACCCAGAGTTGAGTTTGTTGAGGGCTCAATTGGGAAGACCGGGACGACGCAGTCGAGTTTCATTCACTTAAAGGATGTGTCTCTGAGAGTGTTGCTCAAATTTCCTGACCAACACTGAAGGTGTCTGTATCTCTCGGGCCTGGTTGACGCTGGGATATACTATGAATGTAAACGTAGAGTACAGCTCTGTCATGCAGTCTAAGACCGGAATGGAAATCCATAGCAGCATCTTCATTATTCTCATTTTCATCGATCAGCATTAAAAAAAAGTCGCAAATTCTGTGGCCCTTTATGCCCTGCTCTCATGGTGACCTCAGTTTCGATGTCCTCTTCACGTATGTGGCCTTGGTTTGATTCTGTCGGGGTCACCGGTATCGGTAAACTCATCTGGGCTGTCGCTGGACGGACGTGGTGGCGTCCTCCGGAGGGAAAGCTCACTCACGCCGGCTCCGCGACTAAGCAATTACTGTCGTTAGTAAGGGGATTAGAAGGTGGTGTCCTTCGTATGTTGGATCAGAACAGGCGCCACTGAACACCGCCGAAGTGACTTGGCAGCTGTGCATTGTCTTCTCAGGTGGGTTGCCTCTTGACGACTTGACGTTGACTGCTCCCTGTGGATTGCCGTGCCGGGGCTGCAGCGGGCCGGGCTGGGCTGTGACTTGGACAGGGAGTCGGAATGAGCGGCGTGGGTGCAATGCCACTGAGGTGGCACAGAAGATGGAATAGCTAAAAAGAAAAAGAAAAAAAAGAGAAAAAAAGAAAAAAAAACTGTCATTTTCTCAATGATTTCGATGGTTTATACACTGACCAAACAAAGTTGAATTATATCGTTTGTAAATATTGCAAAAAGTATTAAGCTTCATTTACTCTGACCAAACAAAGTTAATTGATGTCATATGTAAATATTGTAAAAAGTACTAGGTTTCATATTGTCAAGATCAAACGACTTAAAGCCTTATCGACCAAGCTGAGACGGAGATGAACATGAATATACAACTTAATATAGAACTAAGACAAATCACATTTAAGATGCGCAAAGTACATCGGCATGCATAGCAAGTTAAAACGTTACTTACGCTGTCGGTCATGAAAAAGGAACTGAGATCAAAGTGTCTACAAGAAATAAAATTCTGAGACGAACTTTTCACCACAAGAAGCATGCAGGTGGCCACTGCCTATTTGATTCAGTCAGCAGCGCTAATCAAAGCCAGGATACTTCATACTGCTGCTATAAATAGCACAGACTTGGGGCAAAAGGAGAAAGTGGAGAGGTGTAGGCATCGAAGGCACTTGCGAGAGGGAGAGAGGAGTGAGAGGGCATGGCAAGGTGGAAGGAGAGGGGGTAAAAGGGAAGGGTGGGTGATAGCGCTGCAGGGCACTGAAGAAATAACCGCTCAGTACGTAGTCTCTGAAATGAGAACGTGTCGCGTGCTACTTCCAGTGCTGACTGACTTGAACAGTGTGTGTGTGTTTTAGGTCAGGTGTTGTTGGAATCACATCTACATACCCCTGCCCTTCCCGCACCCAGTCTGTGCCTTGTCACCCGAATGTTGCATGGGTTCATCATAATGTGAGGCAGACAGACAAATTGCTTTTCTTGGTGCAAGTCTGCTACTCTTCCGTGCCCTCTCAAAGGCCTCGCCAGTCGCCAGTCATTCGAGACACCTCAGTCCCGGTTCTTCCAGTCGCAAT
>CM065723.1:76347754-76360254 GCA_033310375.1 Conus canariensis
GAGGAAATGATTCCGATGTTATTGCGAGGTATTCCTGTTTGCTGTATCTCATGTGATGTATAAAGACATAAAAATGTACATTCATAAGCTTACGGCATCAGTATCTATGCCGTGGTTGGTTCATTTCGAATCCAAAACCGGCGAAAGCTTTTAAGATCGTCAGTGAAAATGAAACCCGTGATCCTGTCATGGCGTTTCTGTCTTGCTGCGGATACTGCGCTGTGGCTGCTTTGCGCGGTTTTAAGGCAGATTCAAAATTGCTTCCTACTGATACGGACAGTGCCCAGAGAATGGCTGGCGTGGGAAGGTTTTTGGTCAGAGGTGGTTGCTATTTGTGGAATGGTAATTCCACGGGCAGTTCATCTAAACAGGATCCAAACTGAGTGTGTTTGTGTGAAGACGGAAGGGAGTGGGCAACGGATGGGAGGTAGGGAGAGGGAGGAAGAGGGAGGGGAGGGAGGCGGGTAGCGCATTGATTTTCAACCCGTTACTTACATTGTTGTGTACAACACTGAATGTACACACCCTTATCTGTCTCTTTGTTAGTCTGTTTGTCTGTCTGTTTATCTGTCTGTCTGTGTGTCTGTCTCTCCCCTCTCTCTCTCTCTCTCTCTCTCTCTCTCTCTCTCTATCTATCTATCTATCTATCTATCTAATTGTGCATAAAGAGTGCGCGCGCGTTTACGTGTAGGAAGGCATCTTCGCATTTGTGAACGCGCGTGCGCATTCGTGAATCTAGTAGACCTGTGTGGGAAGATGCACGCAATGTGTGCGCGCGACCACTGGCCTCTGTTTCTGAACGAAACGTACAGTACTTTCGACAGTACCCCACGGGTTGTCACAGACGTTTCGGATTCTGTACGCGTAACTGACGACAGGAGATCAGTTAGTTATGCTTTTTCTTTAGTATTTACAGCCAGGTTCTGAGCCCTAAACGAAAAAGAAGAGCCATCACCTTGTATCACCTATGTTGCAATTATTTTACCGACTGAGATGGCATTTTAATTACCTTAGCACTGCCTTTACACAGTGCTTTTATCAATGCTGTCAAACACACAGGATTCTCAGAACAACTCAGGCTATCGAGAAAAAAAAAACAATCCAAAAAGGAAACAAACACTAAAAGCAGTTGTGACATGGTGGCTGAACTACTGGCATCTTACGACATGACATTTGACATAAATAAATCATATATAAATAAATCATATATAAATAAATCATTTATACACAGGGTATTCTCCTTGATTTCTCGCTCCCAGATATATATAAAAAAATCGGAAAGAAGTTCTTGAAAAATATTTAAATGCCGTTGAAAAAAAAAAAAAAAAAAAAAACCAATAGACGCCATGTAGGCAAATACACATAGCAAAATGGACAGCTGGTAATACCAATACAAACACTCTGAGCGGTGGGATCGAAGTCCTATTAGCTGCGGCAGACACTAACCCCACCACCTCCTACCCCTACACACACACCCCCTCCCCCACTCCTGCACGAGTCCTTCGGATTAGATTTAAAACTGAAGTTCGTAGGTTTTAGACAGTCCTAGCTGAACCCAGGTCTGACGTCACTGATTGCAGGACGCTGGCTGCGCTTCAATAGAGAGGCCCTATGCGCTGAGAAACCTGCGCAACCTGTCGGTGGACCTGTCCAACGTGGAGGACTTTCGCCTTCTGGCGCTGCAGCCGCTCATCGCGCAGACCAGAGTCTCTGGCACGTCGGGAAGCCGCCTGGCTCGAACGGTGAGTCTGTCTGTCTGTGTTTGTTCTCTCTCTCCTCTCCTCTCTCTCTCTCTCTCTCTCTCTCTCTCTCTCTCCTCTCTCTCTCTCAAACACCATACCCATAAAAAGACACGCTTTCAGGATGGTCGTATTGGACTCATACAGCCCCATGACATGCCGCCCAAGACTGAACCACGATCTACAAATACGCGGCCACTGACCATACCTCCTCAAGCTTTAGTGATTATCTTCTGTGGTAATTATGTAATGTAATTCTCTTCATGCATGCAGCAAAGGTGACGATGACCCTTGCATTGCTGATATTCAGTGTACGTTGCTGTTGTTTTGAATGTGTTTTAACGCCTGTTTTCTTATGCATGTGAGATTGGCATTATTTTTGTTGCGTCATTTTTTTTTCCTCTCTTTCGAAGTCTCGGGAGAGTTTCATGAGGAAATGAAATTTGCCTTATCATTTTTTCCCATGGCAACGTGTTCTTGTATTCGCTTATGATCTTTATACCCAACAAAAGACGCTTTCTCGGCTTTAGGTCAACGGCTGTTGGGAACACACGTCTGAATATGTCACCTTCACGAACCCACGGACTAAACGGGAGAAAATCGTGTTGACTGACACAGAGAATGAGTTACTAAACCAAATGTAGCACAGTATTGCCCTATGCTTCTCAGCAACGCACCCGGTTCGAGACTGACAGACTTCATAGGACATGACTCTCACATCCTACCCTTTGCCTACCCACAAACCAACCACAGACGACCCTGACCCTGACCCACTTCTCTAGCTGTTCCTTCCCCATGCTCACGTGCAGCACATCCAGACGTGGATGTCCAGCGTGGGCTGGACGGTGGAGGAGGACCACTTCCACGCCGACACCCCTTACGGCAGACGCCCCTTCACTAACGTGGTGGCCACCCTGGACCCCTCCAAGCCCCGTCGCCTGGTGCTGGCCTGTCACTACGACTCCAAACTGATGCACGGCATCCGCTTCGTGGGCGCCATTGATGCCGCCGTGCCCTGCGCGCTTCTCATGGACTGCGCGTGGCGGCTGGCCGACTTCTTCATGGCTACCAAGCGATCCGATTCGGTAGGTGTGGAGTGGTCAGTTTGGTGGTGGTTGTACTTCATGCCTCTTCAGCAGAGTTTGATGTCAGCCGATAAACACGCTGTAAAATCACGCTTGGTAATCAAGATTGAGACATATAAACCAAAACATCAACACTGAGACTTATAAACCAAGATATCGACATTCAGACTTACAAACCAAGATATCAACATTGAGACCTATAAACCAATACTTCAACATTCAGACCTATAAACCAAGACTTCAACATTGAGACCTGTAAACCAAGATATCAACATTCAGACCTAGAAACCAAGATATCAACATTCAGACATGTTAACTAAGAAATCGACATCGAGACCCATAAACCAACATACCAACATTGAGAGTGATAATAGCATAGCAATTTCGGACTGAGGAAAAATGTCTGCAGTGTTGGTAAACCGTGGATCATAATATGGCTAACATTAATGTTAAGACTTTTCGCCTTGTAAACTCCTCGGCGTTATTGGACAGTCCAATGAGTTATGGTAGTGCAGAAGCATGTCCTTGCAGACACACGTGACGTCACGAGAGAATCATTGTGTGGTGTGTGTATTCTGATATGTGCGTGCTTGGGGGTGTGCGAAAAAATGGGTGAGGTAAGGGGCGAGAGCAGGAAATAAGAAGAGGGAGGGGGGGGGGGGGGTAAGGAGTTAATGGTGTTTGTTTGAGAGAAAGAGAGTGTGTGTGTGCGAGAGAGAGAGAGAGAGAGAATGAGAGAGAGAGAGAGCACACGCACATGTGTGTGCACACGTGTACATCCATGATATTTATTTACTTAAGCGATGTTCATTTCGAAACAAGCAGAATAGAGATTTCACAAATGAACGAAAGAATTACTGATTTATTATTTGGTGTTTCCCACCCTTTCTTCTTCTTCTTCACTTGAACAGTTTTTCACTGTATACGCCCTTCCAGGTCCACATACAAACATTCCGAAGATACCAACAATAAGAAGTGAGAGTGATCGAACCCTTCAGTTTAACCAAAAGACATCTGACACTCACTGAAGGCAGATCGGTTTGTACAGCTTTGAAGGGGTTATGCTTTGAATGGACTTCAATGGTGTCATCCCTTCATCTGTGTCATCTGACCTGTGTCGTGAGATAGAGAACAAGATAGCCAGTTTGTATGTGGACATCTGGTCATCTGACCTGTGTCGTGAGATAGAGAACAAGACAGCCAGTTTGTACGTGGACATCTGTGTCATCTGACCTGTGTCGTGAGATAGAGAACAAGACAGCCAGTTTGTACGTGGACATCTGGTCATCTGACCTGTGTCGTGAGATAGAGAACAAGACAGCCAGTTGGTACGTGGACATCTGGTCATCTGGCCTGTGTCGTGAGATACAGAACAAGACAGCCAGTTTGTACGTGGACATCTGGTCATCTGGCCTGTGTCGTGAGATAGAGAACCAGACAGCCAGTTTGTACGTGGACATCTGGTCATCTGGCCTGTGTCGTGAGATACAGAACCAGACAGCCAGTTTGTACGTGGACACCTAGTCATCTGACCTGTGTCATGAGACAGAGAACAAGACAGCCAGTTTGTACGTGGACATCTGTGTCATCTGACCTGTGTCGTGAGATACAGAACCAGACAGCCAGTTTGTACGTGGACATCTGGTCATCTGACCTGTGTCGTGAGATAGAGAACCAGACAGCCAGTTTGTTCGTGGACACCTAGTCATCTGACCTGTGTCGTGAGACAGAGAACAAGACAGCCAGTTTGTACGTGGACATCTGTGTCATCTGACCAGTGTCGTGAGATAGAGAACAAGATAGCCAGTTTGTATGTGGACATCTGGTCATCTGACCTGTGTCGTGAGATAGAGAACAAGACAGCCAGTTTGTACGTGGACATCTGTGTCATCTGACCTGTGTCGTGAGATAGAGAACAAGACAGCCAGTTTGTACGTGGACATCTGGTCATCTGACCTGTGTCGTGAGATAGAGAACAAGACAGCCAGTTGGTACGTGGACATCTGGTCGTCTGGCCTGTGTCGTGAGATACAGAACAAGACAGCCAGTTTGTACGTGGACATCTGGTCATCTGGCCTGTGTCGTGAGATAGAGAACCAGACAGCCAGTTTGTACGTGGACATCTGGTCATCTGGCCTGTGTCGTGAGATAGAGAACCAGACAGCCAGTTTGTACGTGGACACCTAGTCATCTGACCTGTGTCATGAGACAGAGAACAAGACAGCCAGTTTGTACGTGGACATCTGTGTCATCTGACCTGTGTCGTGAGATACAGAACCAGACAGCCAGTTTGTACGTGGACATCTGGTCATCTGACCTGTGTCGTGAGATAGAGAACCAGACAGCCAGTTTGTTCGTGGACACCTAGTCATCTGACCTGTGTCGTGAGACAGAGAACAAGACAGCCAGTTTGTACGTGGACATCTGTGTCATCTGACCTGTCTCGTGAGATACAGAACCAGACAGCCAGTTTGTACGTGGACACCTAGTCATCTGACCTGTGTCGTGGAATAGAGAACAAGACAGCCAGTTTGTACGTGGACACCTAGTCATCTGACCTGTGTCGTGGATTAGAGAACCAGACAGCCAGTTTGTACGTGGACATCTGTGTCATCTGACCTGTGTCGTGGAATAGAGAACAAGACAGCCAGTTTGTACGTGGACACCAAGTCATCTGACCTGTGTCGTGGAATAGAGAACAAGACAGCCAGTTTGTACGTGGACACCTAGTCTGTCTGCCCCATCCTGTCAGAAGCACGCTACTTTCCCCCAACGACGATCAGAACACCCATTAATATCAGGGAAAGGGTTAAAGAGATCGAATGCTACGAATGAAATGGGAAGGGGGGGGGGGGTAGCAAGAAACTTGTTCCTTCTCCCCCCCTCCTCTCCCATCTCCTCCCGTCCTCTTCTTCCCCCTACTATCCCCCCTCGCCTTATTTCTTTTGTGCTCACGTGTTTTCTTCTTTCTATCTGTTTTTCTTTTCTTTTTCTTTTATGTGTCTTCTTCTTGTTCTTCTGCGTACGCAGGCTGATACTCCTGCGGACACTCCCTGTATAGAAAGGCAAGGATTAATCCCATCTACCCAACAAAGGGAGTGGAGTTTTGTGTGTATGACCATTTTTTATCCCGCCATTAAGGCAGCCATACTCCAACTTCGGGGAAGGTGCGTGCTATGTGTAACGTGTCATCCATACCAACGGCCAAACTGGCCTTCTCTTGGTGATGGGATTTTACGTGTGTTGAAGATGTTATGCGTGCGTTCACACACGGAACCTCGGTTTATAGTCTCATTCGAAGGACTGTATGGGAAATGGAGTCAGAACCAATGTTAACTCCGAGGGAAAAATCCCCCTGTACCGAAACGGCCCGGCGGAGAATCGAACCCGCAACCCCGAGATTACGAGTCCGGCGCTCTACCACTGAGCTATTCCGGCCCCTTTTTATGTGTCATCTTCTGCACCAAACCCCCTCAACCACCCTTCTCCCCTCTGCCGGTGGCATTGCTTTCACGTCTCTCATTCGGACCGCCCCATATACAGCCACAGCCATGGTCGTCCTGTCTTAGCACTCAGCACACACAATGCACTAGGAGCAACAAGTACGTGGCCACGCGGCACCCCACCAGAGGAGACGCCGCATTGCATGCTGCCGAATCGCTTGGGTGGTGCTCAGTGGTGCTTGTTCTGAGCTAGCCAACACACGCTGGACGCCACATGCCAAGCCTGTGGTCTTACTGACAACAGTTCATCACTTTCTCGCGGATCCAGCGTGAGTGAACGTGCCCTCCAGAGAAATCCATCACAGCAAGCCAACGACAGTCCCTATGGGCTAGTCAGTGCTAACAACTTTTGACCTTTTTGACACGGACACACCTTGGGCATGGATTTGGAGGGGTAATCTGAGCTGATTAGAGCAGCAGAGCAGAGCATGAAGAGTCACATAGTTTGAGACTTTGTGAATTGTGTGTGTGTGTGTGTGTGTGTGTGTGTGTGTGTGTGGTGTGCTGTCTGTCTGTCTGTCTGTCTGTCTGTCTCTGTCTGTGTGTATGTGTGTGTGCGTGTGTGTGTGTGTGTGTGTGCGTGTGTGTGTGTGTGTGTGTGTTGTGTGTGTTGGTGTGTGTGTTACTGTGACCAACGAGGATGAGGAAAACAACATTAATGTCACGGAATTCCATTCAGTCCTGAGCTACATGACAAGGCTGTAATCCATGAACTTCCATCAATGATGTATACCGGCGTCAACCGGGCCCGAGAGACAACAGAAAGCAACAGCGCTGTTCTGAAAGTGTAAAGGACGCTCTCCAAGACTCATCCGTTAATATAAGTGTACGAATCTCCACTGTGCGGTTCCTGTCTACCCTTGTGAACCCATAGCACGCTATGTGACAGGCGAGAGTGATCAGGCACAGAACAAATGCCTGTCTGTCTGTCTGTCTGTCCCTGTCTCTGTCTGTCTGTCTGTCCTCTCTCTCTCTCTCTCTCTCTCTCTCTCTCTCTCTCTGTCTCTGTCTGTCTGTCTCTCTCTCTCTCTCTGTCTCTCTGTCTCTTTCTCTCTGTCTGTCTGTCTGTCTCTCTCTCTCTCTCTCTCTCTCTCTCTCTCTCTCTCTCTCTCTCTCTCTGATTGCATGACCGCCTTGTTTGTTTGTTTGCTTTATTACATTATTTCATTTCAGTGCATGTTGTAGTCCCTACTCAGGGCGAGGACTGGATGTAAAAAAGCGCGTCAGTGCTTATCTATTATCCTCGTAAATAAAGAATTTTGTCTTTTGTTTTTTGTCTCTCTCTCTCTCTCTCTCTCTCTCTCTCTCTCTCTCTCTCTCTCTCTCTCTCTCTCAAACACACACACACACACACTCTCTCTCTCTGTCTTTTTCTCCCCCCCCTCTCTCTCTCACTCTCAAACACACACACTGTCTCTGTCTCTGTCTCTCTCTCTCTCTCTGTCTGTTTCTCTCTCTCTCTCTCTCTCTCTCTCTACATTAAACGTTGCTGTCTCGTCTCCCTTCTCCCCCCCCCCCCCCCCCCCCCCAGGACCTGACCGTGCAGTTCATCTTCTTTGACGGGGAGGAGGCCTTCGTGAGGTGGACTGCCAGGGACTCCCTGTACGGCTCCCGCCACCTGGCCCACAGGTGGGCCACCACCCCGGACCCCCACCGCCCGCACCTCACCTACCTGGACACCATCGTGAGTGGCCCGCTGCTGCTGTGTCCTCTACTGTCGCTTCCTCTGGGGTGTGACTGACTGACGTCTTGGACATGACGGTGGTAGATATAGGACGGGGCTGGGATGAGGTGTGGAGGGGGTCGGGGAGGGGGGGGGGTTGAGGGTGGATGGTGATTATTGAGGGTGTTGGGTGTGGGGTGGGGGTGGGGGGCATGTGGACATAATTGTGGTGATGCGTTGTGGTGGGAATTTGTGTCAGTGTGTGTGTGTGTGTGTGTGTGTGTGTGTGTGTGTGTGTGTGTGTGTGTGTGTGTTAGTGTGTGTGTGTGTGTGTGTGTGTGTGTGTGTGTGTGTTGATTAAAATGTAATATGTGTGTGTGTGTGTGTGTGTGTGTGCGCGCGCGTGCTTGGGAGTTTGCGTGCGCACACGCGCGCGCGTGTGTGTGTGTGTGTGTGTGTGTGTGTGTGTGTGTGTGTGGATGGGTACGTATGTTTGTGTGTGTAATATTAGAAATGTGATATATGCGTGTGCGCGCGCGCTCGCACGCCGTTTGTGGTGGAAATGTGTGTGTTTGAGTTTGCGTGTGTGACTGTATAAAAATAAAAGTGGGTTGTGAGGAGTATGCATGCGCGCGCATCCTAGGTCTTTATATGTGTGGTACACGTTTACACAGTATCTCAATTCTTTCAGTTAAACTTTAATAGAGTATTACTAAACCGCAAGATACAACATGACATAAAAAAAAATGCTGGAACATCGCAATGTAAGAATCCAATGTTAACACTTTACAATCAAAATGTTACGAACTTTGCGTTTTGAAACATTCAGTATCAGAGAACCCGTGAATGGTTTGGTTTTTTTTATACACAGCGTTTAACAAATACCAGAATATCTTTTCAACGCTTGAATGGCATGGCTGTATTAGGTATACTCAGGAAATGTTTTCCATAAGCAAACCATATGTAATAGTCTGCTATTTATCTTCAAAGCTTCAACAAATTTCGAGCGAAACCCCCCCCCCCCCCCCCCCCAAAAAAAAAAGATACGGGCTATTGCAGGATAAGCAATTAACATGAAGACTTTTCACACTATGAGAACAGTATAGAGTTCTGTTGATCCAATATGGAATGCCATTGCATCATATCGTACCAACCCCAAAAGGCCGCGACAGACGCATGAACAACAGTGTTGCTGAATCTGTCTCGAGTATCCTTCAAAGCATTTCAGTTAGCTGCGAGGAATTCTTGGCGAAGTCCATCTCCATTCCAATGTTAGTTATCATGGGCGCATGCTGGAAATTTTTGTAATTCTATAGCCGACACAGATTTACAAAATCTTTCGGATGAATGACTGATCTGCTTCTAGCTAGGAGTTTCAACCGCTGGCCAGTGTACACATGTTTTGATCCGTCCGCTTCACGCTCCACCCGTGAGGTGCTTCCAGGGCTCAGATCCATTCCAGCAACGCACAGATGGAGCATCGGGGTTCCACGCCTCTCACTGGGACCTTCTCAAACAGTTTAATTTCATGTTTAGCTGGAACCTGTTCAACATAGGTCAAGGAAGACAAACGAAAACAAAAATTAAGAAAATGATGCTGAGTGTTCAAAACGCCATTGGAGCCTCGTGCACTGGTAGTGGTGTCCCTGGTTTCTGGTTTTGGTTTGGTTTTGGTTTGGTTTGGTTTGGTTTGGTTTTGGGTTTGGGTTTGTATGTGTGTATTTTGGGGTGTGTTTTTTACGTGTGTGTGTGGGGGGGGGGGGGTCGGGGTTTAAGGGTGTGGGGTGTTTGTTTTTTGTTTATTTTTGGTAAAACCTACATTAAACCGTCGGCCTGATATTTAAGAGCTATTAGAAAACGGATGTAAATAAGACTTGAAAGAACTTGAAAGAGTATTTACCACTGACCAGATGAGGATGACGTGTAAACTAATGTGAAGCTAAGGACAGGTGTTCTCAGTGCCTTGTTCACATGCACATGTCTCAAAAATGCCATTAAATGTATCGTTAAAAAATAGAAATACATGTTTTAGTTTGGTTTGAAAACAGTTCAGAAGGAGAAACCCAAGATTTGTTTTCGTTTAAATGCATTTCATTTTTTTTCTAAAAAATCATTAAAAGATAGGAGAGACAGAGAGAGAGAGACACAGAGAGAACACTATAGCAGAGAGAGAGAGAGAGAGAGAGAGAGAGAGAGAGAGAAGAAGAAGAAGAAGAAGAAGAAAAGAATAATCATGATGTCTGCCTCTTTGACTGGCATCAAGGTGTTAACTTCGATACTTTCTCCGCGCACGACTGGGGTTTGGAAAGGATCTTGCCGCCCAACCTAAACGGAAGGCAACTACTAGATATGAACTAACTGAAATTAGTCATTTTCTTTCTTTTTTTTCGCCCTCTCAACAATACTTAAAGAAAAGAAAAGTTGCCTGTAAGGGTTTTTTTAAAATTTTTTTTACGGTATATGGTTGTCCCATGACACTAGAACCCAGGTCGTATCGTGACGGACGGTCGGGCAGTCCCTGTTCTAAGTCATGCGCAGCAAGGCAGTATTGTGACCGGTTCAGTCCTCACGTTTTCCATTGTGGACTTTTTCTAGAACGTCCACCCTACCCCCCACCCCCCACCCCCCACCCTACACCCCCGCTCTGCCCATGCCGGTGGTCTTGGATTGGTAGTCATGAGGAAAGGGTCCGACGACTTTCGCCCCGTGGACTCCCCTCTCTCTCTCTCTCTCTCACCCCCCTTCCTTCCACCCTCCCTCCCTCCCCCTCCCCCCTCTCTCTGTCTTCTTCTCTTTCCACGTGGGGATTGATCGCGAGCGAACCATCAATATGCACGGGCTAACCGACTCAAGAAATGTGAATCCAAAATCAGGTCTTATCACTGAAGTGCAAGCGCATTGACCTCTGCTCTTCTTTATGCGCCAGAAGACTATGGTGTGGAGTTGCGTGCATTGTGTGTGTGTGTGTGTGTGTGTGTGTATGTGTGTGTGTGCGAGTGCGTGCGTGTGTATGCGCGTGTGCGCGCGTGTGTGTGTGTATGTGATTAAGTTGTGTATATGTTTCAAGGGGTTACTATCAGGTTGAATCATTAAACGTACAAATTTGCATTCGTTCCATTGTACACAAACAAGAAAGTGTGACCGCCTGACTGAAGTCCACACGGTGAAAATCCACGACCTCGGGCGCAAAACATGCTTGTCCCACCAGGCAAGCTTACGGAGAGAAGAGGTATTTGTCTGCTAGCGTGGTCTTCACTTGCTGCTGCCTGACATTACCGTTTGCAAGGCTCCCGCTGAGGAGAAGCAAAAATTCCCGAAATTCTGGGAGGGTCCGGCAGCATGCTCCCTTCCCCCCCCCCCCTTACCTATTACTCCCCTAACCCCTCTAAGTCGGAACCCATCATTTGTCTTAAGAGGCTGTATTGCACGGTGTTCTCGACAAATCCATCACCTCTGAGAGCCACTTGATCCACAGCTGAAACGTTTGGTCTCAAGACATGGCGAGCTTGTTTCTCTTGTAAATACAGCAATATTTGGATGTCTGTCGGCCTCGTTGTGTAGGCCTCCAGGGTAACTGTGTAGGTGTGTTGTTTCAGGATCTGTCTGTCGGCCTCGTTGTGTATGCGTCCAGTGTAACTGTGTAGGTGTGTTGTTTCAGGGTCTGTCTGTCGGCCTCGTTGTGTAGGCCTCCAGTGTAACTGTGTAGGTGTGTTGTTTCAGGATCTGTCTGTTGGCCTCGTTGTGTAGGCCTCCAGGGTAACTGTGTAGGTGTGTTGTTTCAGGATCTGTCTGTCTGTCGGCCTCGTTGTGTAGGCCTCCAGTGTAACTGTGGAGGTGTGTTGTTTCAGGATGTGTCTGTCGGCCTCGTTGTGTAGGCCTCCAGGGTAATTGTGTAGGTGTGTTGTTTCAGGATGTGTCTGTCGGCGTCGTTGTGTGGGGCTCCAGGGTAACTGTGTAGGTGTGTTGTTTCAGGATCTGTCTGTCGGCCTCGTTGTGTAGGCCTCCAGGGTAACTGTGTAGGTGTGTTGTTTCAGGATGTGTTTGTCGGCCTCGTCGTGTAGGCCTCCAGTGTAACTGTGTAGGTGTGTTGTTTCAGGATGTGTCTGTCTGTCGGCCTCGTTGTGTAGGCCTCCAGTGTAACTGTGTAGGTGTGTTGTTTCAGGATAGGTCTGTCTGTCGGCCTCGTTGTGTAGGCCTCCAGGGTACCTGTGTAGGTGTGTTGTTTCAGGGTCTGTCTGTCGGCCTCGTTGTGTAGGCCTCCAGTGTAACTGTGTAGGTGTGTTGTTTCAGGATCTGTCTGTCGGCCTCGTTGTGTAGGCATCCAAGGTAACTGTGTAGGTGTGTTGTTTCAGGATGTGTCTGTTGGCCTCATTGTGTAGGACTCAGGTGTAACTGTGTAGGTGTATTGTTTCAGGGTCTGTCTGTTGGCCTCGTTGTGTAGGCCTCCAGGGTAACTGTGTAGGTGTGTTGTTTCAGGATCTGTCTGTCTGTCGGCCTCGTTATGTAGGCC
>CM065723.1:76367754-76392754 GCA_033310375.1 Conus canariensis
CTATACTGGGCTGTAAGTAACATTCCTTCACCTTACCATCACACACGCACACACACGCGCACACACACACACTTTACCATCACATACGCACACGCACACACACACACACGCACGCACGCACACATACACACGCCCGCGCGCGCGCGCGCGCGCACATACGCACTCGCGTGCGTGCACACTTGAATTCTCTCTCTCTTTCTCTCTATCACAAACACATGGACACACACACACACACACACACATAACACACACACACACACACACACACACACACACACACACACACACACACACACCAAACCGACGACAAAATAAAGTGATTCATTTTTCCTCATTTAAATAAACCCTTGCAACTTGTCTGCAACGTGTCTACTATTGTCTCGGGCTTGACTGACTCAACCCGTCTTCAAACGCACGAACTTTCAGTGGTGGTAATGAATGAAGAGACCGACGTTCTGTCATCGAAAAACTCTTTAGGGTCATCGAAAAACTCTTTAGGGGTCATCGAAAAACTCTTTAGGGGTCATCGAAAAACTCTTTAGGGGCGTATTGTACACAGACAGAAGTCTGCTCAGGAATCGTGATCGGTTAGCATGCCGTTCAAACTTCGGCTGTCTATGAACAAGATATCTTGAAGAAACTGCGGTTGATGATTTCGTCATTTGTTTATTAAATTTTGTTCCCTGATTCTGACAATCAACTGTTTGTTTGGAGGTCTCGTGGAGGGGGGGGGGGGGGGCGGGGGGGGGTCAGTCTGTCCAGAAGGAGAGTGTGGAGCTGAATGATCAGAGTTTTGTTTTGTTTTGTTTTTCAATCGCTGCAATAAGTTGACGAGCAGAGGGGGGGGGGGGGGGGGGGGGGGGGATGGTCGTGTCAATAGATGAAATTAGCTACGGATCCTCGTTTAGTAAAGAGACCACGCGTACAGTCAACACAAAGTTGTGTTCTAGGTGTGGGTGGGATATCAACTGGTAACTCGCACATTGTCAACAGTCTTTGGCAAAACGACTGCTGGTGATATTTCCCCCTCCCTCCCTCGTCTGCTGACGTCCCGTGTTTATCTCTCTAAGTAAAAGATGAATCGTTTAACAATTGCTTTCAGGACACAACGATCTCAGCACCGGAAACCATCCAATAAACAAACGGGCATATAGTTGTCTGTATCTTTTAATCAAGCGAACGGGCACATGATTAAACTTTTTTTTAACCTGTTGATATTCGTCTTCATTCCCCAGACAAACAAAATGAACAATGCTTTGTCCGCAGACACGTTTCTTTATCCTTCATGTTTGTTTTGTTTTCTCAAGTAATCTTTGTCTCTCAAGCAACAAAACAAAACAAAAAACCAAATCGTTTGAGTGAGAGACCGAATGAAACAGAAAGCAGACTTTCTGTACTGGTAATGTTGTGTATGATTTGATAGACTGAAGATCACTGTAGACAATCGGTTTTGCTGCTTTTGCTTAATATCTTGTTTTGTTTTCTTCGACATTGATTTCACTTCATGTTGTTTCGTTTCTTTTGAATTTCAGAGCAACTTCCTGTTCACATATGATACATATCGCCCAACTGTTCCCGGCTATATGTAAAACTCAAAGTGCATTTGCTTCAAAATAAATGTCACCGAATTGAAAGCCTTACAATCACTCGCATGTTCTCAGGGTGTATATGAACATTAACCAAGGATTAAGCAATAAGAGCAACCATGTAAGTCACCAACGGCCCCTGGTGTGAATGTAGGCCTCAGCAAAGCTGGAATCCACCTTCCTGTGAATCATGATCTGTGTAGCAACCTTTCAGAGGAATAATCCAGTGTCCCCTTTGTAGAATGATTTGATTTGGTGTTCGTGTGTGTGTTTGGAAAATCACGATGACCTATTTAAGCGCATTTGCTGACCTGGAAAGGATGCGCTTAATGTTGATGATCGGACGGGACACCTGTCCACACACACACACACACACACACACACACACACACACACACACACACACAACACACACACACACACACACACACACAACACAGAGTACTGACGATGTAAAAATAAATAAATAAATAAAATAAATAAACACATGGCGAAAAGATTTTGTTGATGACGGTTTCATCGTCTTGTGCTCCGTCGGAGCAAAAATAGTACGCCTACGGAGGTCGGGGGCAGTAGTAGCCTGTTCTTCCCAGATTGCCCATTACCCAGTCCTTAAGCATCAATCAATATCAAGTCGTTGTAAGGCAACGGGCCAGAGGAGTCACTGCGCTGTTGCCTGAGTCACTTCAGTGGTGTTCAGTGCAACCTGTTCCGATCCAACACACGCAGGACACCACCTACTAAGCTTCTTACCGACGACAGTGATTGCTAAATCGCGGAGCTACCCCTCCACCGGAGAGCGCCACGAGTCCATCCAACGAGAATCCCTCCGTGAACTTGTACTGATGATCTTGTGTGTGTGCGTGTGAGTACCGCGCGAGCGTGCTGTGTGTGTGTGTGTGTGTGTGTGTGTGTGTGTGTGTGTGTGTGTGTGTGTGTTCAACCAACATGAAATTGCTATCAAGCAGGAATTTAATTCATGGAAAGGAAACAAAGTTCTATGTCAAATTACAGAAATATATACAGCTGGAAGAATGAAAAGGGGAGGGGGGGGGGGATATTGCTGGATTGATGCTTAAGGACATTGCTGATAATCCTCGCTCCCAAGAGTAACAAATAAGCAAGATTGTTTTCAGTCTGGCCCTTCTCCCTTCAAGGACAAAGGAAAGTAATGCAGGAAGGCTACTACACAATGTATGATATGATTCTACATTATATAAATTGATTATACCAAGTAATGATTCATATTCATATATGACAAAACTCACGTACATTCGCGCACGTGCGCGCGCGCGCGCGCGCGACACAACACACACACACACACACACACACACACACACACACACACACACAATGCTCTCCCGCGCATACACATACTTAAGCTAGCGCTGCAGCCGACCAACACTATGAGACTGTAATTGTTGTTGGAGCAAGCGTTGACAGCTGGCGGAACTTAACAGACAAAAATAATACTCTCTTCACTGCAGTTGAATTTCTTGTGGTCAGCTATTCATAATCATTGTTTTCTTCTTTATCTTTTGACACACTAGCCTTAGGAGACCAGCGCTGTCATGTTAACCTCAATATTCAATCGCTCAAGACACAAATATGGAAACGACGCTTAAATCAGCAACACCTTAACACCACCTGCCGGAGATTAGACAGAAGACACCAGCTTGTGATCAAGCATTGGAGATTCAAACTGAATGCTCATATTTGACTGTTCTAGGCCCGAAAGATACAACTCGTGATATACAAACTGTCTTTTCTCATGCTTTCATTCGCGCAGGGTACGGTGTCAATTACTCTTACAGCTTCATCATTGAAGAAAGTAAAAAAAGAAAACCAAACTTTCTGTAGCGAATGTGGCAAAGGATGAATTTTTCATAGAAAATTTTCTCTTTTAACATCGATGTTGTCAGTCAGACCTTTGGAAATCAGGGGGTGGGGGGGGGGGGGGGAGGGGGGGGCTTCAGTTACGGCTCACTTTTGACAACATTATCGACAACTATCAAGAAGAAAAAAAATTTCAGCTTCCGTGTAAATGAATACGAATATGAATATCATCACCAAAGCTGGGGGCGAGCACAAACACATTTCTTCATCAGTAACCCCACCGTCCCCGATGCACACACACGCGCACGCACTCACCTCGTCTTTTTCATCTACCCCCCCCTCCCCCCCCCCCCCCCCCCCCCCCCCCCCCCCCCCCCCCTTCTTCTTTTGAAGCGCCACCTGTTTTCAATTGCCAGTCCCTGCAGACACATCACAACCTCACTTTACTCCCCGTTTACAATGCCGCCAGCAGCAAACACTACATGATGCGTTGTACTTTCACTTTTATGTGGCTACCGACTTGATATAATGATTTCACATACTTATCACATATTATTACTCAATGTTTTAAAGTTGACAGAGTCGACTTAGCCACGTATGTATAATACAATTGCAGTTGAATTTCTCTTTACGAACATGAATACTACCTCTCTCTCTCTCTCTCTCTCTCCCCTCTCTCTCTCTCTCTCTCTCTCTCTCTCTTTTTTTTTTTTTTTTTTTTTTTTTTTTCATAATATCAAGTCAGATAAATTATCTGTACAGAGAATATGTGTGAATGCGGAGAAGGGAGGATAAGGATATAAATGCGTGCGTGCAAGTTGATGGAAGTTAGGATGGATCAGTGTGCGCATGTGAAGGGAATGGTTGTTGTGTGAGAATGATTTTGTTATAGAACATAGACAGGAAACACAAATGAGTGATGGAAATGGAAATAATTTTCTGATGTTGCTTAGCTGTGTAGACACCTAATTTGCAGTTTTTCTTTAGTTTTCTTTTCTTCTATGCAAAAACAAAAGACATTGTACCCCCTTGACAAAAAGGTTATTAGCCAATGTCAATAAAAGATGTCAGGTCAGTGTCAGTCTCTCTCTCTCTCTCTCTCTCTCTCTCTCTCTCTCTCTCTCTCTCTCTCTCTCTGTGTGTTGTGTGTTGTGTGTGTGTGTGTGTGTGTGGTGATAGATAGAGAGACAGACAGACACACAGACAGATATATAGACAGACAGACAGACCGATAAGAGAGACAAACAGACAGCCAAAGAGAGAGAAGTGGGAGGTGTGGTGGGAGTGGTAGTGGGGGCGCGTGGGAAGAGAGACGAACAGCCGGACAGACAGACGGAATCGACTATGGCGAGACACAACTTCCATTTTACTTTCTTTCTCTACTTCCTGCCGTAACAGACGATACTATTTCCGATTCACACACACACACACACACACACACACACACACACACACACACACACACACACACACATGCGCGTGCATGCATGCACGCACGCGCGCGCGCACACACAACTACACACAAAACATGCGCACGCCCGCCCGCTCACACACACACACACACACACACACACACACACACACACACAACACACACACACACAAGCTATCAAGCTATCTTGGTTTGAAAAAAGTCGCTGCGTTTTCTGAAACAACCGATTAACAGTCGAATATCGATTCTGCTGTCTGAAAGACGTGTGCCGAGAGATGCACCTAAAGCTTAACAAATCCGTTGTCTGCAGCTTTTGGTTTTGCCAGTGTGTGCCGGGATGGAAACTTGACCGAAATGCCAAAGACTTTTGAAAAATAAATAGGAAAGCAGGCGGAGTAGTGGACAAAAGACAGCGATACGTACTTTACATCACGAATTGTCGGTTTGGAATTAATCGTCCCTGGAGACAATTTATGCCGGAAATGACGGCCAATAATTGTCTCCTCGTCACAACTGTTTCTAGCTACAAACGGTATCTAACCTCACGGCAGCTTGTGTTGACCTGGTACAGATTGTCGCCCCACACATTTTGTGTCCGTTGTTTTATCTGTCCGTCTGTCTGCTCGGCCGTTTTTTTGTTCCGTTTTGAACAGTAGGCTAACTGACCTGTCAATTTTCGTTTGAAAGCACATTTCATAATGTCCATGATGCCGATTAATAACAGGAATAGTGGTCTGACTCATTTAATATAGCGCTGTGCCTTGATGTTGATGATTGGAGTCGATTGCATGTGGCTCTACTATATCAAACTGAACGTGTTCAGACTCTATGTCTTATTTTTCATCTTTCTGATGAATCGATGCAAAGAATTATTGGATCCCATTTTCCGCCAAATTAGACTCTCTCAGCTCTGGGTGTTCATGACTATTTCGCCGAAAAAAAGCAGGGAGAGGGAGAGGGAAACTCTCTCTCTCTCTCTCTCTCTCTCTCTCTCTCTCTCTGTGTGTGTTGTGTGTGTTGTGTGTGGTGTGTGTAAGGGATATAAACGTGAAAATCTTCAAAAACCTTGAGAGGTTTTAAAGAAACGTGATGCTGGTATTTGGGGATATGGAGGATTTGACAACTTTACCCCAACCTTAAACAAGGTGATGGCTATCAAAAAGTCATCCGTCTGAACGCTGGACTCGCATCTGTCACACACCATTCTCAAACCCTTCCACCCTCTCCAAGCACATCATCACCCCCATTAAACAAACTGAAACAAACATTTTTCTCGTTCCCACGGGAAACGGCTCAGACACGTAAAGCACAGTGATGCTATAATTAAACTGTTGAAATCCGGTGGTCCCGGAAGTCCTGAATGAAGCTGCTGAATTCCCCGGATGAGACTCTTGGGAAGGAGGTCAGTGAGGTTCTCGTCACAAGCATGTCATTTCTTTCATTCGTTATGCTGTTGTACATTTACTGTTGTACGGCTGATTTTGCTGCCGTGTCAAAAGATCAGGGCCTCTGTTGACCTCTTATCGGAGTTCGTTTGATTTGTTCATTCATATGTACAACATTTGTATAAACACTCAGATCAAGACACTTTTCAAGGGTACATAGTGTACCAACATTTGTATAAACACTCAGATCAAGACACTTTTCAAGGGTACATAGTATACCAACATTTGTATAAACACTCAGATCAAGACATTTTCAAGGGTACATAGTGTACCAACATTTGTATAAACACTCAGATCAAGACACTTTTCAAGGGTGCATAGTTCAGTCAAACTGCACTCTTTCTGCTTTGGTGCTCTGAAGATATGACATCAAGGGTGCCTCATAGTCCCTGACACTCATACTAAGCTTCGCTTCATGGAAACCTGTCAGGGGTCAATAAAACAATGAAGTCTACACGATTATGTATGTATGTATGTATCATGATCTCTGTGTCACCTGGGCTCCAGACCGTTGTAAACACCGCAGACGGTAAAATATAAGAATGAAATTTGAAATATGTGCAAATCTCGAGATGTGTGTGTGTGTGTGTGTGTGTGTGTGTGTGTGTGTGTGTGTGTGTGTGTGTGTTGTGTTGTTGTTGTTGTTGTTGTTGTTGTTTTAATTGTGCACTGGTACGTGAACAACCTACTCGCCGATTGCCTGCTACTCTCACACCAGTTTTCATTAAAAATGAGTCAGTTATCTGCACATGCCTGTTGTAGCGGGGTTAACAAAGCTTAGCACGTTGGAACCATGAATCAACACGGTGCCCCTTAGTCACAATGAGCTATGGAACAATTTAAAGTGTGTCTTTTGTTGTTGTTGTTGTTGTTTGTTTGTTGTTGCAATGCTGTGCCGAGCGACAATATGTGCCAGAGGCAACAATTAGTACAGTTTTTATATCAGGTACAAACCGTCGCCGGCGACAGTTTTTACCGAGGCGAAAAATTTGTGCCGTGAAATATGTATAACAGGAAACTGACAAACGACAGGCTCGTGACAGACGAAACCCACAACATGCCGACATCGGCGGTAAACGGTCAGAGGGAAGTGGAAGGTGACACTGTATCCCTGAAACGTCATCAGCACATGTTCCCGTGTGTTTTGTAAATGACCGAGGGTGTGTGGAGATGGGATGGACCTTGGAGGTGGGGGAGGGTCGTTCGTGCGTGCTGGCGGAAGCGAGAACAGGCTCATGTCTGTGTGCGAATTAAAGCCGTTTTCAGGATTCTTTCTCGTTTGTTTTTCCCCCAGTTAATTCTATGGTGTGAGGCGTACCTTCTTTTATATTTTATAGTATTTCAGATCCTGCAATGGGAAATGCTCAAAGTCAATGTGGATTAGTAAAGTGTTACGGCAGAGACTGAAACATTCTACAGCGGTACTTTAAAAAAAAAAATACAAGGAAACGCACAAAACAAGTTGCAAAGCAGCAATAGCTTTGAAACAATGCTACATGAAATGAAAGACAAAACTGACGACTGTTGGGTTTGTTTGTTTTTTTTAGAGGGCGGGGGGTGCGGGGGGGGGGGGGGAGGGGGGGAGAGGGGGGTGACAGATGTGTCTTCTTTAGATGTCAGAAATGACATGAAGATGCACATTAGTAACAAATGGCTGTGAACAGTATAATGGCCATGCACTGAGAAAAACGTGTGTGGAGGAGTGAGGCAGTTCAGAAAAAGAGCAGAAGCAGGGCATGTAAAGAGCGGGAGGAAGGGCAGGTGGGGGTGGGGGTGGGGGGAGGGAGGAGAGAATGGGCAAAGCTGGTCGGGGGTGAAGGGTGGGTGGGAGTAGTAAATTGAATCGCTTGTTGTGTGACAGCGAAGTGAATGAGATGAAAATGTACACAGAATGAACTGTGTGTTGGAAGGCCCACCGACATCTCAACCTTTCACAGAGGGATGAGATGAGAAAGAAAAAAACAAACAAACAAAAAACGGAAGGAATTCGAAAAACCAAGACAGAAAAAAAAGGCGCAGCTGTTGCGCACAAAGTGCCGCACTTACACAAAGTGCCGCAATTACACAAAGTGTTGCAATGCGATACTTTGTGTTCTATTTTACTCCCCTCCCCAGCACAAAGTGTCGCACAGCACAAAATTTAACTTGCGACAGTTTGATCAGTCTTACCAGCACGAAGTGTCGCACGGCACAGTTTGATCAGCCTTACCAGCACAAAGTGTCGCACAGCACAAAATTTGACTTGCGACAGTTTGATCAGCCTTACCAGCACAAAGTGTCGCAAGCACAAGATGTCGCAATGGCACTATTCTGTACATGTATTGAGTGAACAAGTGAGTGATGGTAGGTGAAGAGAGATACAGTGAAGGTAAGACAGACAGACAGAACAGACAGATCGAGAGGCAGAGACAGGACAGAGGTTCATTCATTCATTCATTTGTGCGTTCATTCGAAATCTGTGATTGATAGGAAATAACTCTGTCAGTCTGTTAACAATAACTATCATTGGTGGTGAGACACACAGCTCCGTGTTTGAGCACTCTGTGTTCATCAGTTTATTTTTTGAAACGTGCATGGGCCGAGAAAAATAGATTACACCATCATGACCGCAAACAGACAGCTTAGTCTAGAGCGTTAGCCCTCGAATTATTTTGATGGCTTTGGGCATCTGTGCGGACAAGTGGGAATTTCTTTAAAAAAGGGTATACATTTCGTCTGCTTAGAGCTTTTCAAACATATCGACAGATGGTTGTCACTCGAGGCAGACGATTTGTAAATCCCTACTCGAGACGCAATCAAAATTAATTGTGTGTTATCAACGTGTCCGTTTTGGCGAAGTTGCGGTCCCTGAACGCCATTTTCTTTTGTGGAGTGATGGGGATATATGCCAAAAGGGGGCGGGGGTGGGGATAGGAGCTCTGCAGCAGACCGAACTCCTGAGGTGTCAAATTATGTAATATCCGGCACTGGCATCAAGTGTATGGGCGCCTCAATATGGCTTGGACTCAGAGGCTGTGATTACTTTCCCCGCCATAAGACAAGCCACTGAGTACTGTGGTTTCACTGAATACCAACGCATTAAAATATAATCCCCTATTGTTTTAAATCAACAAGTTTCAAAAAGTGTTGTTATGTCACTGAGAGTAATTGAGTGGGTCAATAGTTTACCAATCTTATATCTATTGCTTTTCTTTGAATGACGTTTGAATTATTTCGGATGATTGTTAGACAGTGATGAATATGCAGCATTAAGCGTATTGATATGAAATTAGTTGCATGGTCAGGACTCGTTCAGTAATTCTCAAAAGATCGCATTCGTTGCATAAGGATAGAGGAGAGTGTGTGGGGGGAAGAGGAGGGATGTATGTTAATTGTAATTGGAGAATATTTTAATTGCAACCATGTGTATCTCATGGGTGACAAGATTTGTGGGTCGTACACATTATGTCCCTAGCACAATAAGGGGCTTTCCTGGCACAAACTGTCGCATGTTCCAAAGTGCGACACTTTGTGCAAGTCTTCTCAGCACAAAGTGTTGCACTTTTACACAAAGTGTCGCATGTGACACTTTGTGCAGTTGCGACACTTTGTGCCGCAACACGCAGCTGCATGCAAACAGCTGCAGAGCTCAGACTATAGAGAAAAGTGTGCGTGGGGGGAAGGGGAATGGGAGAGGGTTGGGAGGCCGAGAAGAGGAAAAAAGAGACCCACAGAGTGTGGGAGAGAAAGACGCAGGCGTGTTACATGTGAGAAACCCTTTCATACACAGTTCTTAGAATGTGTGATGTACTACAATGGATATTAACATAAGCAAACAGTACTAGAATGGATATCAATATAAGCAAGCATCATATTAATGTAAAGAGGAACTGTTCACACACGGCTGTTTTTTTATGTCGGTTTTTGTTTGTTTGTTTGTTGTTTGTTTGTTTGTTTTCCCCTGCTTTAGTAAATGGCACATGTCATGACCCACTCTCTTCTGATTTATCATCCAAGCACACACTACGAACTGTGTCTGTGTGCACAGTGGGTATGTCTGTGCCTGAGAGGATGTGCAAGTGAACGTACACAGGCACGCACGCGCGTGCACATGTGTGTGTGTGTGTGTGTGTGTGTGTGTGTGTGTGTGTGTGTGTGTGTGTGTGTGTGCATGTGTGTGTGCATGTGTGTGTGCATGTGCGCGCGCGATCAAAAACAAACAAACAAACAAACAAAGAGAAAAAGAACGAAACCGGCACGATAGCTTGTATGGCTGTAGAAACGAGTCTTCGTTTCTCCCTTAGCTCTGTGAAGAGCCACTGGGGCGCCTCGCTTAAATACTGTTCACCGGATTATTCCAGCTCTGTTGGTGCCGTGCCAATGCCCAGCTTTCTGTTTTCTCTATCTCTCTCTCACTGATATCCCGTTCAAGTATTTTCTCTCTCTCTCTCTCTCTCTCTCTCTCTCCTCTCTCTCTCTCTCTCTCTCTCTCTCTCTCTCTCTCTCTCTCTCATGCACGCACGCATGCACGCACATGCACACACACACACACACACACACACACACACACACACACAACACACATATATATATATTATATATATATATATATATATATAAACAGTACTAATATTGATCTATAGCTTCCTTAAAGTGGTCGAGTTTTCTTTGTTGTTCTTTATTATATATATATATATATATATATATATATATATATTATATATACAATTATAAACAAAGCTTGCTCTTATGTCTTAGATTGAAGAAATAGGAGGAGATAAGCATTCATATCTGCAGTGGTAGGTAATTCTGCCTAACAGTATGTGCTTGAGTGGGTGAATGGGGAATAATAAATGCTTCTCAAAATGAGCCTTCAGCAAGCTTATAGTCTCCAAGGAGGAGACATTCTCCAATGGGGAGGAAACTCACTAGCATATAACTCCTGGTCAGATACCGATATTTCGAAACCTGATTGTTTCTCCTCAGTGACCGCGGAAAGTGTAATTTGACTCCTCTGCCTTTTCGGTTTTAAAACTTTTAGAGGAGTCAAATTACCACTTTCCGCGGTCACTGAGGAGAAACAATCAGGTTTCGAAATATCGGTATCTGACCAGGAGTTATATGCTAGTGAGTTTCCTCCTTCAATCTAAGACATAAGAGCAAGCTTTGTTTATAATTGAATATTTTTTGCAGTCATTGCAATACCAAGCTGCTCTGTAAGTTGCGGGAAAATGGTGCGGTATTTATCCTTGGAATTTATTAGTTTTATATATATATATAATATATATAGCAAAGGTGGGCCAAACCATACATCCGCAGAAAACCCAAATACTAAAAATTAACACAGTCAGTCCACACGCTGTGATGCCAGATCGAGCCCCACTGGAAGAAGTCAGCAGCTTCACCTATCTGGGCAGTGTAGTCAACAAGCAAGGGAGAACTGATGTCGACGTGAAAAGCAGAGTAGGGAAAGCTAGAGCAGCCTTCATCACTCTGAAAAACATTTGGAAATCTGGACTAATCACCACCAGGACGAAACTCCGCCTCTTCAATTCTAACATCAAATCTGTCCTTTTATATGGATCAGAGACATGGCGAACCACAAAAACCACCATGCACAAACTGCAGACCTTCATTAGCAGCTGCCTGCGAAAGATCCTCCACATCCACTGGCCAGAAACCATCAGCAACAAAGAGCTGTGAGAAAGAAGTAACCAACTGCCAGTAGAGCAAGACATCCGTAAAAGAAGATGGCGGTGAATATGACACACGCTCCGAGAGCCACCAAACTACACCACCAGAAAAAAAAAACCCTGACCTGGAATCCCCATGGCAAAAGGAAGCGAGGAAGACCAAGAAACACCTGGAGGCGGGACCTGGAAGCGGACACCAGGCAGATGGGTTACAGCTGGGGCGAATTAGAAAAGATGGCCCAGGACCGTGGTCGTTGGCGTGCAGTTGTTGATGGCCTATGCTCTGGCAAGAGCAATGGGCCTAAGTAAGTAAGTTATATATATATATATATATATATATATATATATATATAATAAACACATATGAAGGGTGCGCACCTGCACTTATGTGTACATACACTGACATACATAAACATGTGGACACATGTAGAAGAAAAATTACTGTACCGCCGAACGAAAGAGACAAATTCCACTCCCATTTTGCGCCCCCCCACCCCCCTCCCCACGCTCGCGCCCACACACACACACACACACACACACACACACACACACACACACACACACACGCACGCACGCACGCGCACACACACACACACACACACACACCACACACACACACCATGAAACCATGTACACACACACACACACACACACACACACACACGCGCGCGCGCGCGCACACCACACACACACACCACACACACACTACACACACACACATGTGTAAGCTGAGAGAGGAGAGAGAGAGAGAGAGAGAGAGAGAGAGAGAGAGAGAGAGACAGGAGAGAGGAGAGAAGAGAGACGTTACCTGTTTCTTGTTATTTTCATTTAAAGGCAAAGGCTGAGCTACCCTGGGTTTAAATAGATCAGTAGGATCACCCTGTCTCCCATGGAATTTTCAGGCCAGCGATCAGGGTAGGGGGGAGGGTGGGGGAAGGGGTATGGGGAGGGAGGTGAAATGGTACGCGGTCCTACGCATTGCCAAGACAAATTCGTCCGGGTTTCAGCGAGGGAGGGCGGCAGTGTGGGGTGACACAACCATCGTCGGGCACGTCATTTCCTGATAAATGATACCAAAACTTTTAGCAGACTTTCCAAACAAGATGGGGGACTGGGCAGTCGGTAGGATGACGGTAGCCCGTTTTCTGTGCCTGCTTTTGTGTTGCTGCCATTATGTAGTGACGGTAAGAATGAATGAAAATTGATGTGCATGTGCGTGGCTCAAATCATGGCTACTACACCGGCAGCTTGGTCGACAGAGTAATAACATTCGCTGACATAGTCATTTTCATGATGGTAGAGCTGAGTAAACAAGCCAGAGGGCATGACCATTGATTGATAAATGTCGGAAGCAAGGCAGGGGAAATTTCTGCCAGAGAAACAAACCATATATAGATACAGTTCTTCCTGCCACCTGTTGTCAATACTAGGAAGAACATGAGGAAATTAGAATGGAAACCCTTAGAAGAGGAAGAGCTTTTATTAAACCAAATACCTTCTTCAAAGGCAGAGCAGAACTAATTGATATCCCAATGGAACTAGTATTGAATAAAAGTAGCACCAGGAGTGGCGGTCAATCTTATGCCATACCTGCATCAAATATTGACAGCCATTTACATTCATTTTATACTAGTTCTGTAAGGCTGTGGAACTCACTGCCGGGTGCCATTAAGATTGCCACAGATGCAGTCTCTTTTAAAAATCAAATTGATACGACAGTCATGAGATCTGCATATTGACTAATTTTTCTATTTTAACTTACCCAGATATTTTATGGTTACCTAGGCCTTAACCTGGCCATTGTTTTTATCTTTTTAAATATGTGTGACCCCTTGTTGCCAAATTTTGCTCCAGGGGCCAACAGGCTGAGTCGCACTTTCTTTTTTTAACATGCACGCTGGTGACTTACTCATTTTTGAGTGAACCAGTTTTTTAGGAAGAAGAAGAAGAATGAGACTCTAAACCAAGGTTCCGTGTGTGAACGCACGCACATCTTGCACACACATAAATTCCCATCACCAATTTCGGAAGAGAAGGCCAGTTTGGCCATTGGTATGGATGACACGTTGCACATAGCATGCACCTTCCCCGAAGTTGGAGTATGGCTGCCTTAATGGCAGGATAAAAAAAACGGTCATACACACAAAAGTGTCAGAATCTTCAACTCGATGAAGGTGGACACTCGAAGAAAGGAGAAGTAAATATATCAGTGTAGGTACATATCCTGTTTTAAAAAAAAAAATCAAAATGCAGAAACAATTACAGCAGTTTTGTTTACATTCTGAACTTTCAGAAGCAATGTCCAGGTGTAAGATTTTAGCTTTCTGTAAAATTCTGTTATCGATCAGTACAGTGTAGTCATCTGTGATCACTTAACTTCAGCCATGATTGTGAAACTGAAAATCTATTGACAGCGACACTTTGCTGTCTGTTCTCAGTTCCTTTGTATTGATCAGTCATTTTTTTTCCTGAGTGTCATTTGCCACCTGTTGTCAATATCTTTGTTCTGATCAGTAATTTTCTGTGTTGTGTGTGTGTGTGTGTGTGTGTGTGTGTGTGTGTGTGTGCATGTATGTGTGCTGGATTTATTGGTGATGGTTTTTTTTTCATTTTGGGTGTTCAGATACACACTATGATGACATGATTGAGGAATTCCACTTACATTGTCTTCTTTGTCCTTAATTCTAGGGGGAGTCACTGACTCAAGGCACCACACTGAAGTTTCAGCATGCTCACCCATTTCTGTCGGTTATGTGCCAAAGTCTCAGCAAATGGTTTCCTCAATTTCCATTCTGTAGTGTTCTCTGAACATCTTTATTTCAGCTGGTTCCTTCGTCTGCCTTCTTGAATAGTTTCCTGGACGGTTATTACAGAATGGTCATGGGATCTTGTCAAAGGTCCATACTAACATAGTTTTCTTTTCTAACTGAGGTCAGTGGAACATCATATGGATCATTGTGTTGCTTAATAGTTCAATACACTTGTTCATTCATAATAGTATCCATGCATCTGATGGTTACTAGTTAGTATCTTTGATAATACCTCATTTCCATGAAGCTGTGATTCAGTGCACACACATGCTTGTAGGCCTATGTGTTTGATAAAGAGAGAGAGGGAGGGAGATTGTGTGTATGTGTGGTGAGTGGTGTGTGTGTGTGTGTGTGTGTGTGTGTGTGTGTGTGTGTGTGAGTGTGCGTGTGTGTGCACGCATGCCCATTTGTGTGTCCCTGTATGTGCAAGCCCATGCATTCATATGCCTGTGTAAGGGCGTGCATGCATGTGTTTGTAGTGTATGTTTACCTGCATTCATGTGTCTACAGATAGGTGTGAGTGTGCTTGTAAATACATATAATGCACATCAATATGTGCATGAGCGCCATACTTGGATGAATGAGTTTATGTGTGCGTAAATGCACATGTTTGTGTGTATGTGTTTTGTGTGTGGTGTGTGTGTGTGTGTGTGTGTTTTCAAGAGAGAGAGAGAGAAAAAACAGGGGAGATTGAAATTAAAGGGGGGGTGGGAGGACGTGGCAGGTTGTATGTGTATGAATGTTCAGATGAGTGTAAGTGTCCATGTATATGATATGTCAGTGTATGTGTATATGCTGTATAGTTCAATATTGTAATGTATCTGTTTGTATGAAGATGTAATAAAATGTTCAATAGAATGATGAATGACATACACTCTTCCTTCCTTTCTGTCTCTTTGTCTTTTTCTCTGTCTCTCTTTGTCTGTCTCAGTGTCTGTCTGTCTGGCAAGTGCTTTATATTAGTGCACTTATTATTCATACAGTAAGGTGTTTGAGGTGAATATTATATATACACCAATATTTTCTGTATGGTCGGACTTTCACTACCTGGCTGGCTCCATGATATGTTATGGATGATACCCTCAGAATGAAATGAAAGTTATATCCATGTGATCCACTTTTGTGATGTCATAGTGATTATCATTTTTTTCAATTGCAAGTACACTGTTGTGAGTGTTTTACCATTGAATGTCAAGTTTTGGTTGACAGGTTGTTTTTAAGTGTGTATGTGAGTGTTTTACCATTGAGTGTCAAGTTTTGGTTGACAGGTTGTTTTTAAGTGTGTATGTGAGTGTTTTACCATTGAGTGTCAAGTTTTGGTTGACAGGTTGTTTTTAAGTGTGTATGTGAGGGATGAAGAAGGAAATGAGTGTAGAAAGATCGAGTGATTAAGAATGGATTTGTTATCAGATATATTTGTTATCAGTGATGAAAAGATATGAATTAGAAGCACTCCTACTCCTCCTCCTCCTCCTCCTCCTCCTCCTCCTCCCCCTCTTCCTCCCTTCTCTTCCTCCTCCTCCCCTCCTCCCCCTTTCACCCTTCTTGTTTGTGCCCTCAAACCCCTTCCCGTCCTCCTTTCTCCTCCTCATCTCTTCTTTCCTTTCTTCCCCTCCATTTTGTGGAATGGACTGGATGTTAGTGGACCTCTTAATCCAGCATTTGGTGACCTGAGCTGTCTGTGTTTAAAACAATGGTTTGCCGTCGCTGTCAGGAAAATGTCATCGGCTTAAAATCATGTACAGTTCTGGATTCCTCATGACCTTGAGTTAAACAACAGAGCCAGTGTGCCATTCAAAGCTGGCCTGACAGAAACCCAGTGAGGAGAACCAGAGTGCCCATGGAGTAGCATGGTCCACAAGCATATCTGATTTCTCTCAGCTTCTTTCTGTCTTGTATCATTTCCCTTTCTTTTCTTTCTAACCTTCTTTTTCTTTGCGTAGTATTGCTTCTGTGGATGTGACTAGTCTTTTCTTCCCACTGTATTTATCCATGCTCCTATATATACATTTCTCTTCTCTTCCTTTCTCCAGACAGTAATTTGTTATTCTGACGGAAGTGAAAACTGGTTAGCAGGACAAGCTTTGCCTTGTGTTATGTGGCTTTCTAAGGACAGCATTATGTATTATGTGATTATCGTCTTCCTCTTGGAAGTAGTTGCTTGTGTATGCATGAAATGAACAATTGAAGGAGAAGGAAAGCAGGGGGGGGGGGGGGGGGGAGTCAGTCCGTCAACTAGTGGATCCTGTTGCCACATGAATCTGGAGAGTCAGCATGTACATTTTATTTCCTTGAAACAAGATGATTCACACTTAAGACTCAAGATTTAAGTCACTTCAGAAAGAATTTGTCATGCATGGGTGTGTGTGCTATAGCGTAAAAAAAAAAAACAATCAACATTCACCCTGTTTTATCAGCAAGTGCTTGCAGAGTTTACATGCACATCTTCAAACTCTTAATGTGCAAGTAAACACATGTATCAGAATACAATAATGAAGAGGTCCCTGACAGATGATCCATCATTGATGGATTTAATCATATTTCAAGTATTGACAACTATAAATCCCATTGTTTTGATCAAAAGTTTGCGGTTGAAATTTGTCATAGGATTGACTAGTTACAGTACTCGCTGGTAATAACAGACACACAGGCACACAGATATGTTGGGTTTATGATATGGCAATAGCACGATGATAGATATGGCCAGTTGCCCAGATTGAAGTGCTGCGTCAGAAGGGCATTACATGGTTAAGCATGTTATGTGCGTGTGTATGTGTGTGAATATATGCTGAGTGCTGTAGCTCGAACAGTTTATTTTAGGAAATGGTTTAGAGCCCAGCTTGCACTTTTGCAGACAATCAACACATGAATCCAATTAAAATGGAACCATCATCTTTTCAGAAAAATTGCACATCTGCAAATTGAAAAGAGAGAAAGGGAAATGTGAGGGGGAAGCTGGTTATTCAGTAAATTTAGAACAGCTTACCCTAGGTATCAGGTTGGCATATCTTGTTCCTAGGAGCATCAGGGGAGTTTTCATTTCGATGTGTTATTGTGGGCTTCAGATATAATTATGATGTATATGTAACCATGGATTCATGTATGGTATCAACTAATCATACCTACGCTGAAAAGGGAGGAACTCCAACTGTTTGATTCTAGGCACAGAAGGAGAGGCCCCTGAGAGAAGTGACAGATAAGCAAGCTCTGCGCTATCTAGCTGAGGAACTGGCAGACATGGATGGGTTCAAGCAAGACCAGTTGAAACCCATACTGATTGAACGGATCTCTGACACGCCAAACAACAAGAAAGTCAGGGAGGTAAACTAGAATTGTTTTCTTATGCTATGTGTAGCTTGTTGCATTATGGCTTCGCACAGCTGGGACTTCATATTAAGCTAAAAAGAAATAATGAAAAAAAAGGGGGTCTTGTCATATGTGTGTGTAAGCTGTAATGACAACGTTTTTGTCAGACTCAACAAATGACTGCCTTCGAAACACTCTGAACGTTTGCATCAAACAGGCCAGTTAGAAAGATGGCATTGTGGCATTGCGGAAAATGTGCATTGACTATTAAAATCAGTTTCACACAGGACACTTTCTTTTGTCCTCGTCCCCGTCGCTAGGCATTGAGTGCTAGTCTCTTTGACGAGATGATCACACAGCTCCTCTTTGCAGTTTGCATTTAATAAGATATTTGTGCAGCCCATGTTCAGTAGACCTTCTCTGTGCACCTAACAAAATTGTGTCACAACTGACTTTCAGTAATGCATTTGCACATACTTCACTTATGCAGTGGCTATACATGAAATAGGCAAAAAGTCCTAAACCTATCCTTATATCATCAAGTAACAAATAATCATGTAAGTATACTACTTATTGCAGAAGAAATGTGTATGGCATACATATGATATAGCAGTGTGACTTTTCTGAACAGCTGTGCTCTTGCTTGCTGAATGGGATCAGTGGGTCATTTTGAAGAAGAGTTGTGCGTGTGTGTGTTTTCTGTGTGTGTTGGCCTTTGTTGAGAGCTTTATCTTTTTATTTTGATTGGTTGGTAGTGGTGATGGTGGTCATGGTTATTACAGGCGAACCTCTCCATATTGATTAACCCCTGGATAAATTGGAATTTACCAGCAATTCTTTTTAAATGCCAAGAGAAAAAGAAAAACAATATATATAAAGAAAAGGTGTTTAAATGGAGGAAATTATAATGAGAAAATTGATTACTAGGAAATTTTAGATTATTACATTTCATGTATGTATGTGCATGCACATGTGCACATGCACACACGTGCATGCATGCATGCGTGCGCGCACACACACACACACACACACACACACACAATCATTTGGTTTTAACTCAACTATGTTTTTTTTTTTCCACTTTAAGCATTTCCCCACCTAAACCAACCTTTTGCCCCATCCCTCTTTCCCACCTCTATCTCACTCCCACTTATGTTCAAAATCAACATGAAAACTATGTTTTTCATTTGAACATTGATTCAAGTTTAACTACAAACATGTAAAACAGGATAAAATTGTCTTTGAAATTTGACTCAAAGTTTAACTACATGTGGGAACTATAATACACACACACACACACACACACACACACACACACACACACGTATTTAAAAAAAAGACATGTGAGCAGACAGTTGTTTTCATTCATATATTTTACCCTGGTAGGTGTCTTCCATTTTCATGTTGTGAACTCGTGACCTGAACAGTACACCTTCTATATATAATACATAGAGCAAATCAGCTCTTAAACTTTGTTATTACAAAATAATTTAAAAGTAATAAAGACAGTATTTAGGCAGCATCACGTTAAACATTTGAAATCAAAGATAGCTACTACAAGTATACGATGTTCGTGTAGAAAATTGACACCATGTTTGTGTGTGTGTGGGTGTGGTGTGGTGTGGGGTGTGTGTGTGTGTGTGTGTGTGTGTGTGTATGTGTGAAATAAAATCTCGGCTGCAGCAGGCACCAGGGCACAAAAATGGTGCTGGTTGTTGTAAGAATTTGATGATTTAGAAAAGAATGAAGAAATTGAAATGACAACACTGCGCATTCTGTCCTCTCAGAATGTTTATTTTTTTAATCCAGATCTGTGCTTTAAAGAGGCTTGATCAGGGACATTAAGATCAGAAATAAACAACAAAACACAATAGAACATTTTTTATCTGAAAGCAGAAGTCAGTAGCAGACAGTTACTCTTACTGACACTGAAAGAAAAATATGCGCATGCACGCACGCATGCGCGCATGCACACACGCACGCGCGCATGCACACACGCACACACACACGCACACGCACACACACACACACACACGCACACGCTGCTGCATCATGGATAAATTGCAAGCCCCAGTTATGTTTAACATAAAGCTTATTCAGTATATGTATTTTTTCATCATAGCATTTGCTCAAAGTTTAAATTTGCACATCTGAGAGACATAGAAAGATAATTAGTCTTTATGTTCATGAGAATTATCTCTATTTCATGAATCTCTATTTCATGATAAAAAAGAATTTACAAAGTTTTGGTACAGTTTGAATCATATTTCTGATTTTTGCATATATTATCACATATCTGTTATGACCAGGGAGAGGGGATGAGTCAGCATTGGTGACAGGACAGTCATGTTTTGGCAGCAACATTTATAGTTTGGCTAGTAGAGAAAAAAGTTTAGCAGTCTTGTTGAGCACCTCAGGCTTACAATGTGGAGCCGAATGCCAAGAAGATCAACAGTCTCAAAGCATTGAGAGAAAGAAATCAAAATGGAGGCCCAGAAACTTGAAACTGTGAACTGCTTCAAAAGCTGAACCACACATCCCAGCCAGAATGACACAGACAGCAGCATGGCGGAGGAAACTAAACACCATCTGGTGTGACAAGGACATTTTCTTCACATCAGAAATCAGGCTCATGTATTTCTTGGTCATCTCCATGTTTCTGTGTACATGTGTAGTTTCAACATTCACTGCAGATCTCCACAGATGAATCTGAACCTTTTCACAAAATGCTTCTCATTACATGAGGTCATTTATTTATTTATTTTGTTTTTTGTTTTAGTCACATCAATCGTTTACATTTACTTATTAGTAATTTTTCTTTTCTCTTTATGTATTTATTATTCCCCAGCTGGCAACTTTCCCATAGGGGATCAGTATTCTAACCAAAGAATCCTTAGCAGACTTCTGTCTGCACTCCCTGGCCACAAGGAGAGCTAGATATTCCTTTTACAACCCCCAAGGTTAAAAAATAAGCTAACGACTCGGTTCAAGCCAGGCGCCCTTTCCTCCTGCCTGGCAACATCTACACTGCCCAACATATCGGGAACACACCCATCCTACAAATCAGTGAGCTTCTCTTACCAGTCACGATCCTCAGCGTTCAATCAATGACAAGAAAAAGCTAGGGATTCAAACACTGTTTACAGTGTTTGAATTTACCTATGGTGTTGTTTTCTCATCAAAAGTTGAAAACATCACCTGCACATATACACTGTCTTGAAAATAGTAAAGTCTTTTGGTGTTTTTTTGTACTCCCTGTTCTTATAGAACAGGGAGTACTTTAGAATGGGAACAAAGAAATGCTGTCTGTGGTTCTGTCTGTCTGTCTGTCTGTCTGTCTGTGTCCGTGGTCAAAATGTGTTCCACTCGCTCCAGACAAAACTACTGGGCCGATCTTTCTGAAAATTTGTAGGTATGTTCATTATGGGCCACGGATGATGCCGGATGTTTTAGTTTACCGCTATAGCCATTACTAACGGCTGTAACAGCCTATAACGGTTTTTCTTCTTTATGGAATATCTCAGAAAGTACTTGGCCAATTTATAAGCGGTTTGGATGATCTCGTGACAAATCGGAGTCTCTGTCCATATGTAAGTGATGTAATGCTGAAAATGGATTAAACAACCGTTAAAAACTGTTATTCTGCCGCTATTTTCTTATATATAGGTGGATTTTAATGAAATTTGGTATATAGAAAGATAATCACACACAAATGGCACTTCTATATAGTGTTTCAAAATTTGACCGTTAAAAACCGTTATTCATGACATATTGTCCGATTTGGATGAAATTTGATATGTACACAGGCTTTAGCCCAGTGAGGACTACAATACCGGTTTCAAAAGTGTATACCGGTTATGTAACTGTTAAACCGTTATTTTGCCGTTATTTTTTTATATATTGGTGGGTTTTAATGAAATTTTGTATATAGAAAGGTTATCACACACAAATGGCACTTCCATGTAGTGTTTCAAAATCTGACCGTTAAAAAACCCATTATTCTTGACATATTGTCCAATTTGGATGAAATTTGGTATGTACACAGGCTTTAGCCCAGTGAGGACTAAAATACCAGTTTCAAAAGTACATCGGTTAAATAACTGTTAAAACCGTTATTTTGTCTTTATTTCTTATCTCACAAAGCACTTGGCTGATTTATAAGCGGTTTGGAAAACTGGGAGTACGTTTATATGCTACGCATCTTGGGGTTTTTTTGCATTGTGCTCTTTCTTTTCTTCCAGCAGATGTTGCATGATGAAGATTTTGTTTCTTTCTTTGTTTGCCAGCATATCATAAAACAAATGGAAAACCTTGGGTGGGTTGTGGAAAAAGACAGCTTCACAGGCAACACTCCCTTTGGTCGTAAAAACTTCGTCAATGTCATCGCAACCTTTAACCCCGGTCACCCTCAACGCACAGTTGTGGCCTGTCACTATGATTCCAAAGACATGCAAACGGAGAAGAGGACGACCTTCATGGGCGCGACTGATTCAGCAGTGCCATGCGCCATCATGCTGGAAACAGCCAAGCAGCTGGACTGCTTGCTGACCAAATCCAAAGGGAGGAAGGAGAACGTAGCGGTGAGTATAGCCATTGTGGAATGGTGATGAGTTGTTTTCATTATAATTGTTGAATTTAAACTGCATCTTTGAGTCCTGTCGTTTAGGATGTGGGAAGTGCAGCGATTGGGGAGGGGATGTGGGGGGTTGATTCTGTTTCACAAATACTGTTCAGGGATTGGATCTTTGAAGAATTCTTAAATTTCTATCCCCCTTTTTTTTCGAATCAAATGAGACTGGAGAAAAAAGTGTGTGTGTGTGTGTGAGAGAGAGAGTGTGTGTGTGTGTGTCTGTGTGCTGTTCTGTTTTATTGAAAAGATAATGAAAGGTATATTCTTAGACGTCAGTTTTTTCTTAATACCATCGTTTCGTTTAGCTGGCATTGTCTTATTCTTATGTTCATAGGAATTAAGAGAAATTGGCTTTATCTTTTTTTCTTGCTTTCTTTCAATTTTGTCTCACTATTGAAGAAAACATTAGTTTTATTCTTATCCGTGTATCTAGTTGCAAAGCGAGAGGACTGCAGGCGGAAATCTAAACAAATCTTAAATAAATGTTAGCGAACCGCCCAGAGAACATGGACAAACGAGTCACAAGACGAAACACAACGCGTTTCGACCTCTTAGGTCTTCATCAGGTGAGACATAAACGAATAAAACAACGAAAATTCACTTAGCTTTGATCGCTTCAGATCACTTCACAGCATTCAACGCCTTCTTCCTTGCGCTGAACCCTGTGAAGTGATCTGAAGCGATCAAAGCTAAGTGAATTTTCGTTGTTTTATTCGTTTATGTCTCACCTGATGAAGACCTAAGAGGTCGAAACGTGTTGTTTCGTCTTGTGACTCGTTTGTCCACGTTCTCTGGGCAGTTCGCTAACATTTATTTAAGACTCATCTGTGTAATTAATGGCCATTGTAAAAACCGCTGGAAAAAGCAAAACTTTCCCGTCATCCTGTCCACTCCAAAAGGTAGACACTACCATGAAAATTGAAAACCTTGTTCCCTCCATTTTTAGTTTTTGTTCTGTTTGGTAGGCACCCAGTCTGACCTTGCAGTATGTCTTTTTTGATGGAGAGGAAGCCTTTAAACGCTGGTCAGATCAAGATTCTATTTATGGTGCTCGCCATCTTGCCAAAATATGGGAGGAAAACACGCTGCCTTCCATTGTAAGTACCTGACACATCTTCTTTCTCTCTCTTTTCTCTCTCTCTCTCTCTCTCTCTCTCTCTCTCTTCTCTTCTCTCTCTCTCTCTCTCTCTCTTATTTTTTAAATCTGAATATTGTCTCTGGATTTGGTGTTTGTGCTTCTGTTTAACTTTTTTTTTACATTAAAGTGATGTAAGACAAGAAGTGAAGACAGTGTGTTGTGTGCGTGTGTGTGTGTGTGTGTGTGCATGCTATCGTACGTGAGCATGTGTGCAGCTGTGTATGTATGGGCAAATGGTGTATGTGTTCACACATGTACGACTATGTCTGAGTGTGGTTTTTGTTTAGATGATGTGTCTATATTTTAACTCAGATGTAATGAATACACAACATGATAAGAGGATGAAGGACAAAGGGTGCTTAAGATATTCATGAAAAGAGGAATGCATGCAGATTTTGTTTGCATGATAGAAATCTAATGCATTCCAACAACTGTGGAATCATCAGAGCTGGACAAATTCAGTTGCCCGGTCACCAAAAGCAGGTGCAAATGTGGGCAGGTGGGTGGATTTCAAAAGTGAATAGCCTGTCGGGTGACTCAAAAATTTCTTATCTGAATCGACCATTTTAACATGAGAATTTCTGAAATTCAGTGCTTTCATCTTAATCTTAGAGTTACCTTCAGTTTCATCTTTTTGAATGGCTGCCTAACAAGCTAATAGAGTGAATGTAAACCTGCTGGCTCCATAGACATTGTTATTTTCAGGTGTACTGTGGTTGATGTTGTCTGGTCTTATTTTCTAGTGAGCTCAGTTTGCTATGTCTCTGCCTTTTTTTTTTCACTTTGACACTGAAGTCTTCACTGTAATAAAATAACGTGAAAACACAGTAACAATCTTTGAAAAAATAGTTTGAAAACAAAGTGAAGATGGTGAGGTTAGGTGGTAAGAATCAGGCCTGAAGTTTGCTGTCTGCATTGAAAAACATGATATTATTATTAACAAATTTGAAGAATAGCACTGCAAAAACAGCTGCCTGGCCAGAATATCCTACTAATTGTAAACTCTGTTTGCTTTCGATTTCAATGTTAGCTGCCTGTTTAATAGATTTCAGTGCTTGCTACCTATTAAAAAAAAAAAAAATATATATATATATATATATTTTTTTTTTTTAATATATATATGTATGTTATATTAACACATGAAA
>CM065723.1:76397754-76450254 GCA_033310375.1 Conus canariensis
GTAGATTGAAAGAGGGTGCAGAACAGGTTGTAATCAAATGTAGACTGAAAGGGAGAAAGAGGGTGCAGAACAGGTTGTAATCAAATGTAGATTGAAAGGGGGAAGTGATAATGAGAAGAAGAGGTGCAGAACAGGTTGTAATGAAATGTAGATGAAAGGGAGAAAGAGGGTGCAGAACAGGTTGTAATTCAAAGTAGACTGAAAGGGAAAAAGATGAGGGGTGCAGAACAGGTTGTAATCAAATGTAGACTGAAAGGGAGAAAGAGGGTGCAGAACAGGTTGTAATCAAATGTAGACTGAAAGGGAGAAAGAGGGTGCAGAACAGGTTGTAATGAAATGTAGATTGAAAGAGGGTGCAGAACAGGTTGTAATGAAATGTAGATTGAAAGAGGGTGCAGAACAGGTTGTAATGAAATGTAGATTGAAAGGGAGAAAGAGGGTGCAGAACAGGTTGTAATCAAATGTAGATTGAAAGGGAGAAAGAGGGTGCAGAACAGGTTGTAATGAAATGTAGATTGAAAGAGGGTGCGGAACAGGTTGTAATCAAATGTAGATTGAAAGGGAGAAAGAGGGTGCAGAACAGGTTGTAATGAAATGTAGATTGAAAGAGGGTGCAGAACAGGTTGTAATAAAATGTAGATTGAAAGAGGGTGCAGAACAGGTTGTAATGAAATGTAGATTGAAAGAGGGTGCAGAACAGGTTGTAATGAAATGTAGATTGAAAGAGGGTGCAGAACAGGTTGTAATACCATGTCCACATTTTCCACCACTGATCCACTCCCATCTTGCCTTTCTTCCCCTATTCACTCTCAAGTTTTTTACATGGACCTAACAGAAAAATATTTACAGCCTCTTCTCCAATTTGTGTCCCACACCTTCCCAGTTTTATGTGCTGAGGTGTTTTGTGTCGGCTTTGGTTCAAGTTTTATTAGAATTCCCTTGCAGCAGAGGGGGGAGGGGGTTCAGAGTAATCAACCACCCAGAGATTACTTTTTATTTTTCTATTAAGTTGGTAGTAGAAAAATCTTGGGGAAATACATACTTAGTGACACTTTCTGTTTTCTTCTTCCAAAATGGAGCTTCAGTGGCTTCAGGTACAAACTTCAGAAGTTCACTTTTCCCCATATCAGGTACAGATTTTATTTAAAAAGCAGTTACAAACATTGTTATCATAAATGTATCATTGATGTGGAGTGATTATTGTTTACAACATTTTATATATTTGTGCCATGAAACTGTGGCCTTAAAAGAACAGGAAAGTGCATTATATACCAAGTATGGTATTTTTGTCATGGAATTGGCAAGAAATTTTTGATAGCAGTGTTTGCAAATTTTTAAAGCTGAACATAAGCCAGGTGCTGTAGAAATAATTCTGTTTCATCAGAAGAAAATTTCATATGCACAAAGATTAACTTCATCAGCTGTAACTGAGTGGATTTGTTTAGTATTGATAGTAACTTAACTTTAAAGTTTAGAAAACAAAAAAAGATGGATGAGATTAGTTCGCTTTGCCCCCCCCCCCCCCCCCCCCCCCCCCCCATCCTCTCACTTGATATTGTTGTTTCTGGTGTTGCTTTGTTTTGCACAATGTTCAGAAAGGAGTGACAGTTTTTCTGACATCTGATGTTGGATTGATGAATTTGCAGAGGAACTGTCAACACCCACCATCGGAAATCTTAAACCATTGAATGTTTAATGGGAATTTTTGTGGGGAGGTGAATAGAGTATAGATAAATATCTTTTTAAAAAATGGGAAAGGGGTCTGTGTATCTTATCAAAATAGTTCTGCATTTGATTTTAAGAAGCTTTTTTCTTTTTCTCAGAAGGACAGTTAACGAAATGTAATACTCGAGATCGTAATCTTTTCTTCAGGTTTCATTAATCCACATACATTTCCCTGGATGAAGAGTATTGTTGTAAGTTCATATCTGGACAGCAGTGACCAAAGCAGAACTCTGTAGCAACATGGCTATCATCCCCTGTCAATCTTTGTGTCCTCTTTTAGTGATCACAGTTTCCATTCCCCCCTCCACATCCTTGCCTGTGGTGAATTTGTGTCAAACGTCATTGGAGTTGATGACTACATGAGGACTGTCATTGGTTAGGTTTGAATTCCCCATCCTTCTTAAAACCTTTTCAAGTGCTGGAGCTTCAGCCTATAATTTTGAGTGGTAAAGTAAACAGTTTGGACTTTTTTTTTTATTCCCCTTTTGCAGAGAAGAAGCTACGCAGCAATAACCTGCTTACGGATGGGCACACAGCAACCATATTCAAGGATGTCAAAATACCAGCTGGCATTGAAGATGATCACATTCCTTTTGTCCGTAAAGGTGAGACAATCCGTAAACCTCATGTCTTTACACTTCTGGAAAGTTGGTGTTATTTCACATATCGAAGTTGGTGTTATTTCACATATCAAAGTTGGTGTTATTTCACATATCAAAGTTGGTGTTATTTCACATATCGAAGTTGGTGGTATTTCACATATCGAAGTTGGTGTTATTTCACATATCGAAGTTGGTGTTATTTCACTTATCGAAGTTGGTGTTATTTCACATATCTGCACATAACTGTTAAAAGGGTGTTTCTGTAAAGAAAGTTTGTTCGAAGGCAGTGCTATTTCTGTTGTGATTTCTCTGCTAGAACCAGTCTCATGGTGAATCGATTAATGTTGTCAGAGACCCAGCATATCTCATAATGTTTTTGAAGGAACTCCACTGCCTGTCTATACAGGTAGTGTCCGCAGGAGTATCAGCCTCCGTACGCAGAGAGAGAGAAGGAACAGTAATATGTATATTTATTGTCAGTTATGTTTCATAAGTTCGTGTTCTACACCTGGCTTGTGTGTCAATGTGACAGGTGTGGATATTCTTCACCTGATCTCAGTCCCTTTTCCCTCCGTGTGGCACAAAGTGCAGGATGATGAACAACACCTGGACTATGCCTTCATCAACAATTTCAGCAGAATCTTCCGTGTCTTCATGTCTGGCCTCATGCACTTGGAGCCTGAAAATATTGGTTGTCGGAAATAATGGGCTGCCTGTAGTTGATGTTCCATAATGACTAATGGTGGGTAATCTTTTTTTTTTTTTTTTTGCTGTCCCAACCTCTGCGCCATCTCAGAGGCAGTGCGCCCACGCCGCTCATTCTGACACCCCGTCCACAGCCACAGCAATGGTGGGTAATCTTAGTAGAGTTTTGTGTCCACATGCTACAGACAGCAGCATTGCTTTTGTTTGCTTTAGCATCTATTTTTTTCATGTGAAATAATTTACTGAGTGAGTGGGCAAACGTGAAGATGAGACAAAAAAAAATATTTGAATGGCTGTGTACAGAGTAGTGTGCCAAAATATGAAATGATTTCTGTCATTTTTTTTCTAAGAACACATTGTATCTTCACTCTCTCTCTCTCTCTCTCTCTCTCTCTCTCTCTCTCTCTTTTGCCCTTCCGCTCCCCTTTCTGTCTCTCAACTTGTTTCACCTGGTTGAGCATGTCACCACATTGTAAGCTCCTCCCCAACTCAACTTAAACCCCTTCTTATCTGGATTTTCTTTCAGTGTGTGTTATGTGTGTGTATCTGTGTGTGTGTGAGAGAGAGAGAGTCAACCTGTAAATCTTAGAACTTCCAAAGTACATTCCAGACATGATTTGTTATGTCCTCTCTCGCTCCTCTGACCATTATTTCCCATTATTTATTCTTCAGGGGTTGATGCCATTTTCTTTTTCAAACTACTGCTGCAGTGTTTGAAACAGACCTTGCAGGAGAGCAGTCTAGATGATGGATGTTGTATCTACAGAATGCATTCTGTCTTTTTCTCCCTGGACAAGAATTGTTTATTGTGTAATCAAATTTGGCAGCATAAATGACCCAATTTTGAAGTATCAGAGCCGCTATGCTGTTGTTGTTTTTTTCCAGCTTGGTTTCTTCCTTTGGTTCTGTACCAAAAACCATTTCTGCATATCCTAGCACTCAAAAGGGTGACAGTGACCAGTATTAAAAAATGTTGGCAGGATTGGACAAATTCAGTCACCTGACTGCCCTAGGCGAGTGCAAATGCAGGTGGGCGACAGGGCTTTGAAACTGAACAGCCTGTCAGATGACTCAAAGATGTACTACTGTCTGCTCTTTTCTTTTTTGTCTGCAAATTTTTTGAAAGCCGAGTGCTTTGATTTTTATCTGAAATGGTCGTCAACTTTTGCATTCTCATTCGCCTGACTTCAAAATTCCCACTGGTTCCACAGTTACTTTGAGTTGCGTAGTAGCCACTGGTTCCACAGTTACTTTGAGTTGCGTAGTAGCCACTGGTTCCACAGTTACTTTGAGTTGCGTAGTAGCCTACAGTTGATGTCGTCCAAGTGGCTGTTATTTACCTGTGAGCTCAGGTGCTATGTCCTGCTCCATTTCTTTCTCATTTTTGCACTGGAGTCTTTCTCTCCAGTCTAAAAACTTCTCTAAAACCTTTGTTTTGTTTTTAAATATGTTTGAAATCAGTAAGCAAAAGTAGGGGGGGGGGGGGGGGGATGGAGCAGGGTTAAAGGACAAGGGAGTGGCAATGTTTGTCAGTGATGTCTGCAAATTTGTTCAAACACCATGACTCTAGTTGAGATGTCTCAGGATCTTTCATTAGATGTATGTTTCAGTAGATGTTGTATGTTCACCTGAAAATTCTTTGATTGACATTTCCCTGGTCTGTCACTCAATTTGGCTGTACCTTTTAAACTACTGCTTTACAGCCTGTCAGATGACTCAATATGCTCGTTCTCATTCAACGCTTCTTCCTTGCGCTGAACCCTACGAAGTGATCTGAAGCGATCAAAGCTAAGTGAATTTTCATTGTTTTATTCGTTAATGTCTCACCTGATGAAGACCTAAGAGGTCGAAACTAGTTGTGTTTCGTCTTGTGACTCGTTTGTCCACGTTGAAGACTAAGAGGTCGAAACTAGTTGTGTTTCGTTTGTGACTCGTTTGTCCACGTTCTCTGGCGTTTCGCTAACATTTATTTAAGATTTGTTTAGATTTCCGCCTGCAGTCCTCTCGCTTTGCAACTAGATCTACTGCTTTACATTTTTACTATAGTTTCTAAACTATTGCTTTACTTTTTTCACTTTTTCATTCAACATTGGTTGATGAATTGAGAGTTAAATTGTTATATTATGAATTTTTTTTTAACATTTTTACAAATTGTGTGTGTGTGTGTGTGTGTGTGTGTGTGTGTGTGTGTGTGTGTGTTGTTCTCCTTTGCAATAAATGTCTGTGATTTCTTTTTCTGATATGGCCCAGTGCTGACAGTTGGGTTGTGAGAAATTAAAAACCCAAGACAGTGTGACATAATCTTTCGAAAAAAAGCCAACATCTAAGACAGTTTTGTGGCATTGGATTTGATTTAATAGGTCCTGGATTTTTTTGTTTGTTTCAGCTTTTGTTGTTGCTTTTCTTCGATTACCTGAATGTAGTGTACCACAAAAAAAGTCAGCAAAGTCCAGGTTTCATTTGCTAGAGGAGCATGCACATTGATAGCACTTGCCATTTGAACATCCAATCGACATCATGTACAGAGTAGGATGCACTACTGATAACACTTGTCATTTGACATCCAAAGATTGGCCTCTGCCACTGTTTTAACACAACAACTGAAACTTTTCAAAGAGTGGGAGTACCATAGAAAATGTGTTTATTGCTAAGACCTGTTTATGCGTATGATTTCATCACATTGTTCACACCTTTAGTGGAAATGGGATGATTACAGCAAACCAAAGAAAAATAAATGTTGAAAAAAAATCTCGAGACCAAGTTTGAGAGCAGTAGTTGCACTTGCGGTGTGTAATCTTTGTGTTTGTACACTATGATCAAAAAGCGACAACTCTGGCTAACTCGCACGCGCAGATTGGCACCTGGATGACACTGGTACAATGTCAGGGACTACAGGCTCTGAAATACCAGACAAAAACACCAGGCAAAAGAGTCTGAATTCGTGTCAGAGTATGCTGATGAATTAGTTATGAAAGTAATTTGTATTGGTAGAAACTTTTTTTTGAAGTAGGTACTTAAGATCAGTATCCCTCTACTGTCACCCTCTGCCCATGTGATGCACACACACCCTCCTTCCCTCACTTTTACAGATATTTTGAAGACGTGTGGACACATTTTGTAGAAATACGCTCTTTTTTTTTGTGGAAAATACACCAGTAGCAGTTTTAGGGTAAACAGGTCTGGAATTGGCAGTACAACTGTGATGTGAGGAAAAACAAAACAGAACAAAAAATAACCAAGAAAAGTCTTGCGAAATTCACTTTTTGTCTGTGCAGTACATCACTAACATTGCAGGAGCTCTGAAATAGCAATTGTCAGTTTCCCTCTAGACTTGGAAGTTTCACTGGTACACTTTTAGTACATTGCACTCAGATTTAATATGGTGTTCTTAAGAGTGTTAAACTTTTGGGTAGAAATTTTTTTTTTAAACCTTGCTTTTACTGTTTTGGTGCCTTCATATTTGTGTGATGAAAAGACTCATTTTTTCATCTTGTGTAAAAGTTGTAAGGTGACTTTGTAAGCACAGGGTTGCAGATCAATTGGATGTTTTATCATGACTCTCTCGTTCTCACCTTTGACCCTGATTCCCCACTCTTAAGTGCTCTTGACTCAGGTTTTCATCCCTTTTGAAAGAGGGTTGTAGAAGATGGTGTATGATACTGTACGTTTTTTTCATTCATAAAGGTGAGTGTAGAAAATCAAAATAACTTAGAGCATTCCACATGTCTTTTCTTATTACTGTATTCCACTTAACCTGAATTGTATATTTTCAGGCTTTTGTTTGTTGGTTTGTTTTATTTGTTATTTTCACAGAGTAATAATGACAGTTACTGCAAGTATTAGCTGTGTAATAGGTTTATCTCGCTGCATTTTCTTTAAAAAATGTTGATAATTTGTACACAGATAATTTTGGTACATTTCTTTTATCTTTTGAATTGACATTTCTTTGCAGATTTGTAGAGGCAACTGCAAAAACAGACAGACAGACAAACACAGCCAGGAAACACCAGCAAAGCTCAATTCCTGTCTATGCAACATATCACTAACACTGCAGCAGCAGCTGTAAATAGCAGTTTCCCTCTAGATCTGGAAGTTTTGCAGGTAACCTTCATTGCAATGTACTCGGCTTTACTTTAATTAATATGGTGGTCTCAAAAAGCAGTAAAGTTTTGGCTAAGAATTTTTTTTCTTCTTTTCTTTATTGTTTGGTGCCTGCATATTGATTTCAAGAAAAGGTAGATCTAGTTGCAGAGTGAGGCGACTGCAGGCGGGAATCCAAACAGATTTTAAATGTAATTAATAGTGCACCGCCAAAAGAAATGTAGATAAACGAATCACAAGAGAAAACACGACGCGTTTTGACCTCTTAGGTCTTCTTCAGGCAGATACAAAACACTCACGACAACGAAAATGAACGAGCAGACACGTTTTTGTCTTGCGATTTGTTTGTCTATGGTTTTTTTTGGTGGTGCGATATTAATTACATTTAAAATTTGTTCAAGATAAGAGTTTGATCTTTTCATATTATAACCTCATGTAACTATTGTATGATCACATAAGACTCGGCTGCAGATCAGTTAGGTGTTTTTCATGATTCTCTCATTCTCATCCCTGCTTCCTGTTCCCCTCTTGAAGTGCCTTTGACTTGGTTTTTCATCCCTGTTTGAGAGAGTCATTGAATGGTGGTAGAGTTTCAATAATGCAGTATGTTTCTTAACTCATGAAGGCGATTAGAATTCAAAATAGCTGAAAGCATTCCAAACGTTTTCCATTTTAGATATATTCCACTAAACCTGAACTGTGTATTTTCTGGGGTGGTTTATTTTCAGCGAGTGACGAGAACTATTGCAGTATTAGCCTTGTTAGCTTTGTTTAGATGCATAGAAATAATAATGATAATTTGTGAAACAAAAAAAATGATGGTGATTTCATATTTCTTTTAATTCACACTTACATACAAAACTGTCGATGCAGCTGCAGTGTGAAAAAGGAAAGAAAATACCCTAGAAAACACTTGCAAATTTCATTAGTGAACCCTGTATGCTTAGATACAACATCACTACAGTTTTCACTTTTTTTTTTTAACCAGTTATTTGTTATACAGTGGTTCTTTTGACCCATGAAATTGCAACTTTAACATCCAGGAAGTGAAATTTCTCCGTGTTCTACCTCTTGGGCAAAAAAAAAAAAAAACAACGAAAAAAACCATGCAGCTACGAAAGTAGGAAACGTTTGTACTGCTTGTATATCATGGAACTTTTGACCCCGTCATCAGTGACTTGGTTTAAGTGAGTTGATGACACGAATTTAACTAGTTGTTTTTTCTGTCAACCCAAGTGTCTCTATGGAAGGCAAGATTTATCTTCCCTGAGGGACAAAAAGGGGGATGTCATGTGAGCTTATCTGTGCCAAATGTTTACATGGATCATCTATGCACAAATATATTTTCTCATAGATAAATAAAGTAGAATTGTATTTTAAAAAAAAAAAAAAGTAGAATTGAGTTAAATTGAATCATGAATGAAAAGTTTGATTTTGTGATGTGAAGACAAATTTTCGCATGTGCTGTGTAGTGTTTATGTCCACAGACATATTTGCATAATGGCTTAAATGTCTGATGTTCATACATTTTATTTGGGAAATGATATTTGCTCTCAGTTTCGCATCTTTTTGGCATCTGAATTTGTGAATCGCTTTATGATCAGAATGTGCCTTTCAGAATGAATAGTGATTGTTGTGCTTTTGTTTAAAGTTTGCTTCAATTTGTGTGCAGCAATTTGTGTGTACATAGCATATGCATGTAACTGCTGTTTAATATATACATGTAGCAATTTGTGTATACATAGCGTATGCATGTAACTGCTGTTTAATATTTACATGTACATTGGGCCATTTCCTGTGCAGAATGCTTTTCGAAGACTAATTTTACTCACAGTTCCTGCACTGTTTTTAGCTACTTACAAGTGAAAGGGGTCCTCACCCATAAATAGCATGTTTGGGTTGATCGAGCGTGTTTCGATGTACGTGTTACTTTTCTTCTGGAACTCGCTTGTATCCGTGTTTCGGGTCGTGCAATTAGCCAAATCGTGACTCACCACGGAGATTGCCGAGCACAGTACGGAAAGAGACGAGAGTCGGGGATTCCGCAAGTGACGTATAAATGCCAAGACTACCATGAATGAAAGACATGTCCCTAAAAGCTTTCACTATGAGGACATAAAACTCAACTATTTTCCGGCGATAATGGCAGATGCTCCCAGCTACGAGTCAAGTTCCAACGAAGAGGACATCGAACGTGAAATTTTCACTGAAGTGTATGGAGTTCAGCCGTACCAGTTTGAACCTACAGCTCCTTGTACAGTACCACCTCCCTCACCATCAGACGCTTGTGTTTCTTTCCAGGCAGTTCGACATTATTTTTACAGGTTGACCATATTATGTACATGTACACGCATACGCACGACACAGATAGTACATGATATACACATGCACATACATACATCTGTTCACACACACACACACACACACACACACACACATTACCGTAGTATGTAAATAACTTTAAAATGATTATGTGATAAACCACATTTTCCTTCAGTTGTTTAGATCTATCAGATAATGCCTTTTCCGTTGAACAGGAGTTTGTCAGCTACTGCATCATCACACTAATTCTCTTCCCTGCTGCAGAAATCTTTTCAGTTGCTGTTCACTTTCAGTCCCCCCCACCCCCCAAACACACACACACACACACACATACCCTTTTTTACATTCCTCATTTTCAATCTCACTCCCTCCGCTTAAATTCTGAAGTTCCACAATGACAATTAGAATCTGAGGGGTCTTCTACAATATATTGCAGTCAAAGATTCTGGCTGTTATTTTAAAAACTGATGCGTGACGTGCCGTACATCAGATCTAAGCTGCAGATCTAAGCTCATTATTCTCTTACTCACCAGGGCAGTTTATAGCATACAGACATACCATACCTGCATATATCTTAAAATGCACACTAAGTCACCATCCTGTATCCAAATACTGATAAATAATTCACTTACTAAAGCATATGGTTGTTGGGCGGAAACTTGAACTTGCAGGGGTGCCTAATGTTCAGCAATGTCCTGAAAAATAAAAACCCAAACTATTATTCACTGGAGTCCAACAAGTTGTCATTTGTGGACATAGACACTTTCTTGTTAATAAGAATCGTAACTTCAGTTTTGTTGGAAACAGTAACAGCAGGGGGAAAAAAATCAATCACAAACATGCAACAGTTTCAGTGGCAGCAGGCAGTGTGACTGACTGACTGCCACTATGACAGTAACAATGTATGTTTCAGTCTGATGCCAACACTCAACAAAAACCAACAACTATCTTTACAACCAACCATACACTGAGAATGAAATGAAACACAAAAAGATCAACCACCCATTCCACAAACCTTACCTTCTTTACGTCTCTGAGTTTGGCTCTCTTGACACAATTGGTGTCACTGTTGCGTTTGAGGCTTGCACTTGCAGCTGGCGAATGAACAGAGAGTGCTTTAATACATTTTTCTGTTATAATAGTTGGCACAGCATCCTCTTTCAGCTGTCTTCGGACCCTAATTCCAGCTTCTACCTTTACCTTCCAGGTGTGTTGGTCTTGGAAACTGTGCTCTTTGAAGTGACGACCGCAAATGCCATGGTAACTGTCCCGAAGAACAAAATCTTTCCTCGTTGTGGTGACAAAATTTATCCACAATCGCCTAAACTGGCTGGAGGCACCTGAAAAAGCATGAACGCTTACTCTTTGCTTATTTCCTGATGAAATTCCGCAACCAGACACAGCACACATTCGCCCCATCTCACTTCAGCCGAACACGAAGAGCGACGTGGCTTTTCTACGTCATCAATCGGGAAACCCCCCTTTTATCGAAATCGAGGCTCTCGTTCCTGTTTCAGCCTCTCGCTTTCCCAGTCCGCAGGAAATGCTGCTCTCACTGCAAGATGAGAGCACAGGCGGCTGATTCGGGGCTGGGTTTCGCAATACGACCACATACAAAAGCCGTGTATTTGGTCAGAATAGATTTGTAAAAATGGGTGAGAACCCCTTTAAGAATTTGTGGTCCTTAGATGCACACACACACACACACGCGCGTGTGCACACACACACATACACACCTCTTAACATTCACACACATACACACCTCTTATATTCACACACATACACATTGTTCTCACACACACATATACCACTCTTACACACACACACACACACACTGAGTGATGCCAATTTATTGTCTGCTTAATCTTTGGTTATGCTGAAATACTCTACAACACTGATAAACAGGCAACAAATTTTTCATCCTCCAAAAAATAATTGTAAAGGATGGATGGTTGAAAAAGTTACACACTCACACACGCGCGCGCGCACACACACACACACACACACACACACACACACACACACACACACACACACACACACACACATGTGCTCCAGGATTTTAAGGTGCTCGGATCCAATTATTCACAGAGATCTTGATATTCAAGAATTATCCATAGAGATCTAGTATTTATGTGTAACGCATATATTTAGTTATACTCAGACCAACATGTAAACAACTGTGTCTGGACCTCCAGGTACACAAAGTATACCTATATGGATTCATAATAGAACCTTTGAATGCATAAGAACTTGTGCAGATATTGGCATTTGTTTATGCTTGGAGCTATGAGCACATGAGGAGTTGCTGGTGTTTGGGCCACAGTTCAGTAGATTTCAGAAGGCCAAGTGCAATGAACTGTTTTATTACTGCTTTTGTTCTATTGTAGCTAGAGCTCAGAGCGTGTTAGTACATGGATTTAATTATAACAAAAAATTAAAGCATGCACAGACAACGTCTGAATTTAGATTGCATGATGACTGGAGGTGCTTGGAGTTATGAGGAATGAGATATCTCTGGGACATAGTTGAAGACCATTCATAAAGTGATCGCCTATTTTCTGTAGAAACACGGTTGTAAGGTTGAAGTGACAGAATTCAATGTCACTGAAAATCTCATCTGAACTTTGATTAAAAGCAAAGTCATGTGCTTCAAAAGATGGATCTTTTATTGGCCTGTGCTTTTATTTCTTTTTGTCTTTCATTTGTCCATTCTTCTTCAGCCCATCTTTTCATCTTCATGTGGGAAATACTTACGCTGTCTGATTATGAAGATGAATGGCATGAAATAGTTGTGACATCTGCACAACAGGTATTTTTGTCGCACAGGAGAATGGCGAAAGGGGATGTACTTTACCACTACGATGACAGAGTATTGAGATAGGCGGCCAAAAATGGCAGTTTTGTTCAGCACCAGCATGGTTCACATTGACAATGTTCTGTGAAAGCATGAATAGGAACACTTTAATAATTTGCAGTCACTGGATGCCAGGTTCCTCAAGATCAGTGGATAAGTTTACATCCATACATATGATGCAGTTTTCCTGTGTTTAGATACATGTGTTCATTAATCAGATTGCTCAACTATTTGCTTTGATGAAAGTGTTGAAATCTTAGACAGTGTCAAAGTTTCTATACAGATAGTTTGAAAACTAAGCAAGTTGATACACATGCAAGGTAAAATGATGGATGATTATTTTACCGGTACATTTAAGTTAACTCTGTTTGGTATGTACATGTAGGGGAGAGAAGCACATTTGCTTTGTAATTCACATTCAAAGTCCAGTGTTTTTCGTCTTATATGAATCCTTAACTATGGATTAATTGTTCAATGCGCTCTGTCCTCTTTGAACTAGGGTAAGTCATGTACAGGTTTCCCATATCCCTTTTATGATGAATTGTAACTTTTGGATTTGACAACAAAAGTTTGTAATGTTTGGAATGATATTTTTTTAATGGCTTTGTGCTTTCAGACCTGGTCTAAGGACCCCATTGCTATGGATTTTGATTGTTGATTTTTTTTTAATATTTCATTTAAGTTTGGTGCTTGAGAATTCATGCGAGTGACAAAAGAAACTGTCCAGCTGGTAACAGGGTATCAAGGTGTAGGTATTGTGAGTGTGCACTTTTGAACAGAAATCAAGGAAACGTTGTACTTACTCTTGGCCTTTGTGATCGTCTTCAGGCCTGGTTTTAGCTGCTGGAATACAAGAGGAATCTTTTTTGTTTGTTTGTTTTTGATTATGTTTGGCTGACAAAATTGTGTTGTTTGAATTTTTGTCGTGTAAATTTTTAATTGAAGGCTGCTGGATACTGCTTAACATAGGGCAACAGTTGTCTGGCCAGCATTATTTCTTAATGTCAGGTCTGTGCAAACCACGGTCCATATGATCGCAGTTTGAGTGCATTTGAACTTCTTTCAGTTCCTTGAAAGAGTAAGCTGTACTTAACACAATAACAGGTGGTTTTGTCTACCTGCTGACCGAACTGGTGAAGTAGCAGCAAAGTGCTCAGGTTAAAGGACCACTATATTTGATCATGTTTGAAGTTGAAGTTGTGTTTCGGAAACTTTTTTTTTTTTTTTAAATTTCTTTTACAGTTACATGAGCAAATAAATGGTTTATTTTTTAACCATTCCAGTGCCTTTACAAATAAAGTTGGTTTTGATCAGTGAAAAAACGTGCGTTCAGATGGCTGAATAGTGTGTGTGTGTGGTGTTGTGTGTGTGTGTGGTGTGTGTGTGTGTGTGTGTGGTGTGTGTGTGTGTGGTGTGGTGTGTGGTGTGTGTGTGTGTGGTGTGTGTGTGTGTGTTGTGTGTAATTAGGACAAACTTCAGTTAAAAGCAGATATCACGAGCTAAGGGCAGCAGCAGGAAATGGACACCTTGCACACATCCAAGCTTGTGATTTGAGCTCAATGTCCTTTACCTGCGCCTGACAAAGAATACACAGTAATGGTGATGATGATAGTAACTATGAATAGTAAAAGTAATGCCAACAATGATTTATTGAAAATTATTTATTGTGCGACACACAGACACGCACACACGCGTACGCGCGCACACACACACACAGAAGCATTATTCCCCCATATCACTCATTTCAGCTCCATATCCATAGCCACACCCAACCTAGTCCTGCCACAGCTGCAGCCAAGGAGCAGTCCATGTCAAATTTTCAAAGAGGCGACCCACCAGAGGAGACACTTCACTGCTTCCGAGTCACTTCAGTGATGCTCACTGAGCCTGTTCAGATCCAACATACTGATGACATTAATTGCTTAGTCATGGAGCCAGTGTGAGTGAACTCACTCCTCTGTAGGGGCCGCCAGGTTCCCATGAACTTCTCTATACCATCGACCTGCCAAGGGTGGAGAAGAAATGCAAACTGATGCCACAATGAGAACAGGGAATGAAGGGCCACAGAATTCTAGACTTCTTTCGATGCTGATTGTTGAGAAAGATGAAAAAGATGATGCTATGCAATTCCAGTTTGGTCTTGGAATATATGACACGGCTGTACTGTACTGCCTTACTTTAAAATCGCATTGTCACTCAGGCCTGAAATATACAGATGCATGTGGTGTTGGTGAGGAAATTTGAGCAACACTTTTGGAGATGCATCCATTATTTGGATGAAACTCTATGGTTTCAGTCTTCCAAATTGACTCTTTAATGAACTCAACGCTTGATAGAGTCTACTGGAGGCGAAAACTCTAGAATTGAATAGCTTCAATGAAAATTAAACTCGCAAACTCCCGGCTAAAAATCCACAGCATGAACCGCTGTGCCACAAACACCGGGATATTTTATGAAGTATCTAAGAGTACATTTAGCAGGAAGAAAGTCTAGAAAGACTTTGACACCAGATCTTTTGAAGAAACTCCACTCAGACAACTGTTTCAGGACAGAACTCCTTACACTCGAAGGGAACCAGGCCGTATCTGTATCATGACTCTTAGATGATGCTCTTTTGCTGCCAGATTTTGTTTGTTTGTTTTGTTTTTTCTTCTTTTTTAATTTTTTGATGGGCAACTTTGGATGAATGGGCTTTTCAAAGCATTGAATTTTAAGATGGATGTCTTGCCCATATCGCTATCAGACACCTTTCTAAGTAAGGAAATTTAAGCCTCATGAAGTTCACTTCTGTTCATCTGCCAGATCCAGCTGGAAGTCTTTTCAGCTGCTTCTGCCTCTGTGTTTGCCTTCAGAGTTCTAAACCTCTTCTTACCAGAGATCATAGGCTGATGAGCCCACAAATCCCCTTGCGCAAGTATTTATGGCAGTACTTTGGCTTGGAAGGCAGATACTTCAAGCATGCTGGTTAGGCTGGTATGCTTTTCAGTCGTACATGTGCACTTGCTCCAGTCTGCTTTCATGTGGTACAGTGGTGCCAAGCAAATCAATTCTTTAAGAACTGGGAGTACAAAAACCGTCTCTGCCTCCTCCTGAACTCGATTGTTTCACCGTCAGTCGCATGCCTCCATTCACCCACTCCAAAACCGAGCGGTCCTCCTCTGTGTACTCATGCTGGAGCTTCTGAATATCTGATGCCATACTGTGGATTTTGATACTGCTGTGTCTCTAAGTTCCTGCTATGTCTACTGCTTAACCATTTGCATGCCATCTATTCCATTCCATGAATTCAAGCGGATTCCATCGGTCTGAGATAAGCTGTCAGAGCAATTGTGATTCATTGGAGTGCCTTTCCTGACCACGGTGTACTCGCATGTACTCACTCTAGTGGTTCTTCTCTGGCTGGCTGTACGCATTATTTCCACTCCTGTTTCTCTGTCAGGTGCCATTACTGCATTTCCCCTTCTGGCCTATGTCTGCTGTATGCATTTTCACTTGGTTCTTGTGTGTCCTTTACCATCTATTCAGTTCCTCTCCTGGGCTGTGTTGCTATTCCACATGGCTTGCTTGTGACTCCACTGCATCTCCTAGTCTGAGTCATGATTTGCATGCTTCTGATTTCTCCCAGTTTCCCAGGTGTGAATTCAAAGGCAGGTCACATACAGGTCTGAGATGAAGCTGATGCTCAGTAGGTGCCATATTCCTTCCAGCTGGACTTCATGAGTGCCTTTTTCCTGTGTATCCACTGCGCCTGGTGACTCGGCTGTACTGCCATCTCTCTTTTCCTAGCTTCCTGGTTTCTTCTGCTCCTGGTGACTCGGCTGTACTGCCATCTCTCTTTCCTAGCTTCCTGGTTTTCTTCTGCTCCTGGTGACTCGGCTGTACTGCCATCTCTCTTTCCTAGCTTCCTGGTTTCTTCTGCTCCTGGTGACTCGGCTGTACTGCCATCTCTCTTTCCTAGCTTCCTGGTTTCTTCTGCTCCTGGTGACTCGGCTGTACTGCCATCTCTATTTCCTAGCTTCCTGGTTTCTTCTGCTCCTGGTGACTCGGCTGTACTGCCATCTCTCTTTCCTAGCTTCCTGGTTCTCTTCTGCTCCTGGTGACTCGCTGTACTGCCATCTCTCTTTCCTAGCTTCCTGGTTTCTCTTCTGCTCCTGGTGACTCGGCTGTACTGCCATCTCTATTTCCTAGCTTCCTGGTTTCTTCTGCTCCTGGTGACTCTGGCTGTACTGCCATCTCTCTTTCCTAGCTTCCTGGTTTCTTCTGCTCCTGGTGACTCGCTGTACTGCCATCTCTTTCCTAGCTTCCTGGTTTCTTCTGCTCCTGGTGACTCGGCTGTACTGCCATCTCTCTTTCCTAGCTTCCTGGTTTCTTCTGCTCTGGTGACTCGGCTGTACTGCCATCTCTATTTCCTAGCTTCCTGGTTTTTCTGCTTCTGGTGACTCGGCTGTACTGCCATCTCTCTTTCCTAGCTTCCTGGTTTCTTCTGCTCTGGTGACTCGGCTGTACTGCCATCTCTTTTCCTAGCTTCCTGGTTTCTTCTGCTCCTGGTGACTCGGCTGTACTGCCATCTCTATTTCCTAGCTCCTGGTTTTCTTTGCTCTGGTGACTCGGCTGTACTGCCATCTCTATTTCCTAGCTTCCTGTTTCTTCTTGCTCTGGTGACTCGGCTGTACTGCCATCTCTTTTCTAGCTTCCTGGTTTCTTTCTGCTTCTGGTGACTCTGCTGTACTGCCATCTCTATTTCTAGCTTCCTGTTTCTTCTGCTCTGGTGACTCTGCTGTACTGCCATCTCTATTTCCTAGCTTCCTGGTTTCTTCTGCTTCTGGTGACTCTGCTGTACTGCCATCTCTTTTCCTAGCTTCCTGGTTTCTTCTGCTTCTGGTGACTCTGCTGTACTGCCATCTCTCTTTCCTAGCTTCCTGGTTTCTTCTGCTCCTGGTGACTCGCTGTACTGCCATCTCTTTTCCTAGCTTCCTGTGGTTTCTTTCTGCTTCTGGTGACTCGGCTGTACTGCCATCTCTTTCCTAGCTTCCTGGTTTCTTCTGCTCTGGTGACTCGGCTGTACTGCCATCTCTCTTTCCTAGCTTCCTGGTTTTCTTCTGCTCCTGGTGACTCGGCTGTACTGCCATCTCTCTTTCCTAGCTTCCTGGTTTCTTTCTGCTCTGGTGACTCGGCTGTACTGCCATCTCTCTTTCTAGCTTCCTGGTTTCTTCTGCTCTGGTGACTCGGCTGTACTGCCATCTCTCTTTCCTAGCTTCCTGGTTTCTTCTTCTGCTCTGGTGACTCGGCTGTACTGCCATCTCTTTCCTAGCTTCCTGGTTTCTCTTCTGCTCCTGGTGACTCGGCTGTACTGCCATCTCTTTTCTAGCTTCCTGGTTTCTTCTGCTCTCTGGTGACTCGGCTGTACTGCCATCTCTCTTTCCTAGCTTCCTGGTTTTTCTTCTGCTCCTGGTGACTCGGCTGTACTGCCATCTCTTTTCCTAGCTTCCTGGTTTCTTCTCTGCTCCTGGTGACTCGGCTGTACTGCCATCTCTCTTTCCTAGCTTCCTGGTTTCTTCTGCTCCTGGTGACTCGGCTGTACTGCCATCTCTTTTCCTAGCTTCCTGGTTTCTTCTCTGCCTGGTGACTCTGCTGTACTGCCATCTCTATTTCCTAGCTTCCTGGTTTCTTCTTCTGCTCTGGTGATCTGCTGTACTGCCATCTCTCTTTCCTAGCTTCCTGGTTTCTTCTTGCTCCTGGTGACTCGCTGTACTGCCATCTCTATTTCCTAGCTTCCTGGTTTCTTCTGCTTCTGGTGACTCGGCTGTACTGCCATCTCTCTTTCCTAGCTTCCTGGTTTCTTCTGCTTCTGGTGACTCGGCTGTACTGCCATCTCTATTTCCTAGCTTCCTGGTTTCTTCTTCTGCTCCTGGTGACTCGGCTGTACTGCCATCTCTATTTCCTAGCTTCCTGGTTTCTTCTTCTGCTTCTGGTGACTCTGCTGTACTGCCATCTCTATTTCCTAGCTTCCTGTTTTCTTCTTCTGCTTCTGGTGACTCGGCTGTACTGCCATCTCTATTTCCTAGCTTCCTGTTTTCTTCTTCTGCTTCTGGTGACTCGGCTGTACTGCCATCTCTATTTCGTAGCTTCCTGGTTTCTTCTTCTGCTTCTGTATCACCATGTCTCTCTTTGCTTTATCCACTGCTCCTGATGACTCGGCTGTACTGCCATCTCTATTTCCTAGCTTCCTGTTTTCTTCTTCTGCTCCTGGTGACTCGGCTGTACTGCCATCTCTATTTCCTAGCTTCCTGGTTTCTTCTTCTGCTCCTGGTGACTCTCCTGTACTGCCATCTCTATTTCCTAGCTTCCTGGTTTCTTCTTCTGCTCCTGGTGACTCTGCTGTACTGCCATCTCTATTTCCTAGCTTCCTGGTTTCTTCTTCTGCTTCTGGTGACTCTGCTGTACTGCCATCTCTATTTCCTAGCTTCCTGGTTTCTTCTTCTGCTTCTGGTGACTCGGCTGTACTGCCATCTCTATTTCTAGCTTCCTGGTTTCTTCTTCTGCTCCTGGTGACTCGGCTGTACTGCCATCTCTATTTCGTAGCTTCCTGGTTTCTTCTTCTGCTTCTGTATCACCATGTCTCTCTTTGCTTTATCCACTGCTCCTGGTGACTCGGCTGTACTGCCATCTCTATTTCTAGCTTCCTGTTTCTTCTTCTGCTTCTGTATCACCATGTCTCTCTTTGCTTTATCCACTGCCTGGTGACTCGGCTGTACTGCCATCTCTATTCCCTAGCTTCCTGGTTCTTCTTCCTGCTCCTGGTGACTCGGCTGTACTGCCATCTCTATTTCGTAGCTTCCTGGTTTCTTCTTCTGCTTCTGTATCACCATGTCTCTCTTTGCTTTATCCACTGCTCCTGGTGACTCTGCTGTACTGCCATCTCTATTTACCTAGCTTCCTGTGTTTCTTCTTCTGCTCCTGGTGACTCGGCTGTACTGCCATCTCTATTTCGTAGCTTCCTGGTTTCTTCTTCTGCTTCTGTATCACCATGTCTCTCTTTGCTTTATCCACTGCTCCTGGTGACTCGGCTGTACTGCCATCTCTATTTCCTAGCTTCCTGGTTTCTTCTGCTTCTGTATCACCATGTCTCTCTTTGCTTTATCCACTGCTTTTGACCATCCCTTCACCTCTCTTGACTCCATCCCCTGTCTGTTAGTCTGTGTGTGTTCTGTAGTTTCCTTGATCTTGAGGTTTTCCTTTGCCACGCCCACTGCTCACTGAACCTTCCATTTTGTGCCAGTCTTTAGCTTGGGCTGGATTGATCTCACAACCTTGTCTCACAAGTCCTCCAGCATTGTTTGTACCTTGCTTTGTACCACGGGAAGATGGATTTCAGGGGCTTTTCAGCTCTGCATGGCGACAGTTGATTGCAAGGATGGTGAGACCAGGTGGGACATTTAGCCATTTCCTTGTGTATATGTTGATTTTGGCATCCATTTACTGCACTTCACTGGTGCTAATTATGTATATCAGAGGAGGCCAGAAGAGCTACGAAATCAGTGTATACTGTAGACACCAAATCTTGTAATTGTCAGGGAGGCCACAATGGTCTATTCGCTGCTGGCTGTCCTCTACCATTGGTTGATTAATCCTTCCTCCCTTTATGACTCTCACGGAGTCATCGTATCATGTTCCCAAGTTTGTGACTGGTTCTGTGACGATTGGAATAGCTTGTCGACTACCGTGGACGTTACTGCTCCAGATACTTTTTCTCCCAGCAGTGTTTCCTGTTTCATCTTCCTTGGTGGAAAGGACGGTTATGCCATCCATACAGTTTGGGTTTTTTTGGTGTTTTTTTTTGGAGGGGAGGGGGGGTTGTAGAGGGGACATTTAGTATCCATTCCAGAAGTCTGAACTTGAATGGCAGATGGTTTGGTTTTTCTTTTTTTTTAGATGACTTTCATTGTCAACACAAACAGTATTGAAGGAATTGTCATGCCAACTGTCATAGTTATCCAGTTTGTTGTATAATCCTTTGTGGAAAACCTCATTGAGAAGCCATTGAAGTACTTCTTCAGCATTTCTGGAGAGCCAGCTGAAACGTCTTGAGCTGAACTGGTCCATATGCGTTTGCCAGATCGAGCTACACCACGCCGAGGTCCCTTCTCTCTGCCTTAAATCTTCAGATTGCGTCTCAAATTATAGCGGCAAGGTCTACACACCCAGATACTCCCGGAATATCTACTCTGTGGATTGACACATCCAACACGATTTAACCAGCCCTACAGCTGTGACAGAGAAGATTTGGATGTCCCTCAAGTTTTGCTCTTTAGGAATGTAGGCCCTACACTCTATCAGCGATATTTCATTTGTAGTTGAGCTTCGAAGTTCCTCCATGCTGAGCTTGTCAGCTTTTGGAGCCACTCAAGAACGTTGAAAGGAAGCCAGACTCCAGCTTCTGGAGTTTACAACTTTTCAGTGTTGTAGATATAAGCTTATTGCATTCCGATTTCATAAGGTACATTGAGTTGGTTGTTTTGATGAACCTGGACTAATTGTAAGCCACATTTCCTTAGGATTTTCTGCGCGTTCCTTGTCACCCACTCCATCCCGTAAATCCAGCTTCCATTGTCTTGATATGACAGCAATTCCAGACAATGATTTGGGCCTCCTGCTATGTTAATTCTGGGGCCTCTGATGGCATGGTGTTTCCTCTGTGCTGTCCGTCTTTACTCGTGATTGTTTCTCCGTGTGTACCTAATACCTAAGCTAAAGCCGGGACATGTTCCACTGTTTGTTCACACTGACAGGGTGGACACCAGGTTTGAACCTTGAGAGGTGTCGTGTGTCATATATCATTCTAGCTGAGAATCCTTGTGAGTGCGTTTTCCCACGTCCCTTTGTTGGACTTTTTTTTCAATTTCTTTATTGCCATGGTTCCTGGCTTTGCCTTTAGGTTTTGCCCACGTTATTTCTGCCAGCCCTGTCGACTGTTTTGCATGCGTCCGGTTAATTCCCTTATAGTATGGTTATTTTTGCCTTGTCGACTTTCCATCATCTGCCAGTCTTTAGTAGCCTCACGTTTGCTTGATAGCAGTTGAGCGCAATGTTAGTGAATCCTGGTGGTGCATTTCCTTTGGCACTTACTGCTTTGGACTTTCATTGATTCATATATAAAGGGCCGATGGTCAGCCTGAACTGCTAACACCAGATCCTATCTTTACCAGGAAGGCCGCGTGGGTCTATGATAATCCGCAGGCTTTCTTGTGACACTTGCTGGTTTTCTTTCCGCTCTTTCCATTTCAAGGAGTCATTACACCACTTTCAAGAGCTCTTGACTGGTTATCTGTAGCTGTTAAGTTGGCTAGAGTGAAGTTAACTATTCCAGCTTTTCATTTTGCACCGGTATGCAGATGCGTGATTTATTTGGTTTGAAACTGTCTGGACGTGTATTTTTGCTGGGTTTTTTTGTGTGCGAAGACATGTATTGGAGAAAAAGCTCTGTATATTGGTTCAGAGAAATCTCCACCATAATGAAAGTTCCCATGTGTACAAATGACACAGAAAATAATAATGAGAACAATAAGAAAACTGATTGCATTAAATATATCAGGAAATCAATGAAACAACATCAACAACAAGAAAGAAAAAAAAAGAAAAATGGGAGGGGTGAGGGTGGAGAACAGATATAGTAAGATAATTTCATTACTGAAAGTGACATTGCATCATAAATGGCAGTATGTAATTTATGATTGCCCCCTTCCCCTCCCCTCGTCCCCTCCTCTCCCCCCCCCCCCCCCCCCCCCTTTTTTTTTTTTTTTTTCAACCACCCTCGAGTTTCGTTGATTGTATGACCAAATATTAGTCGCTTTCGATCGTCCATCGTAATCCAATTCACAGATTTTGGAACCCTTTTCTGTTGGTTAAAGGACTTTAAGGTTGTTTGCATTTAAAAGATGTATTGAGTACCGAGCCCAGAGTTTTGTCCCTTGTCTAAACTTTCGCTTCCGGTTTGGTATTTTTGATTATTGTCCGGCTTGGTTGTTTTAGCTTCACAAAAATAATGAGTTTCACAAAAGCGAAAGAGTTGATGGAAGAAGGGGACACTGTGTTACTGTACCTGGGATTTGACAGTTTTGTGTCAGTTCAGCTTAAACGTGGAGGTGTTCACCAAAACCGCTACGGGGCAGTCAAACATGAGCGTTTGATTGGGGCGCCATACGGAGTGAAAGTAGACTGCCCGAAAGGTTGGCTTTACCCTTTACAGCCGACATCTGAGCTATGGACCTTGGCTTTGCCCCACAGAACCCAGATCCTGTACACGCCAGACATCAGCATGGTTGTGCTACAGCTTGATCTCAAACCTGGCTCAGTTGTGGTTGAAGCGGGTAAGTTGCAGACCCCTTAGCCTGTACTATGCGATGTCATTGATTGGCGCTCTTTCTCTAGATCTGAAATTTATATGCGTGGTTGGAGCTAGCACTGACAACAACGAGTGGGTTGTACGACAGGATGTCAGGACTTGTACGTTGCTGGAGCCTGCCTAGGTCAGATGTCAATTAGAACATGGTGCGGCTTAGGCAGGGCAGATGTCCCAGCAATTGATGACCGAGATAGTTCCATTCAGCCCGTGAGAGTGCCAGTCAGTAACATCGAGGGGGTTGGGGGTGGATGGGTGGGGTAGGGTGGGTGTGGGAAGAAGGGGCAACAAAACTAGAACTTTAGCAGCATTCAGCATACAAATAATGTTCACCAGAAATACTTAAAGAGGTTTGGGTCTCAACTTTTTAGCAGCACACAAGCAGTGTCCAGTTTAACTTTAAGAATGGATGGATTTTCCAGACCATGACTGTTGGAACAGTCATCACATTACCTGTATTTGCCAGTAGTAAAACAGCAGAATACAGAATTTTTTTAGCTGCCTGTTACAGGGACAGGTTCATTTTGCTAAGAATAATACTAATAGCCGAAGAAGAACAGAGGTTGCTACTTGCATCATGATGGAACATCTATACTAATTATCTAGTAGTAGTAGCATATGCATCACAGAGTTTCCAAGTGCCACACTTTCAGCATAGTTTGCTATGATTTCATTATCAATGCTCTGCTGCTTCACTTTGTAATGAAATCCTATTCCCCAAACCAGAATTTCAGAAATCTTTTTTTTTAAACATGCCTTATGGTCATAGTGCAGCAAGACTGAAACAAAGACAACATCGATATATAGACTGTGACTTATTTTAATTTTCATGAGAAAAAAAAAAAGACCAAGTTCAGTAAGGAGAGGATGAAAAAGCAGAAGAAAAATTGCTAAAGATGATCACAGATTTGCCACCTGATCAGTTGTTTTGTCATAGGCCGTTTTATTTTTTCTAGGTCAAGTAAAAAAATGCATGATAACCGGCAAGATTTCTGTCTTCTTAGCCATACAACTTATTGTTTGCAAAGCAAAAAGCAACGGAAAGTGCTCTCGAGTCTGACTTACAGCATCGCATATAAATATATATATATATACATATATATGAATGCGCCACTTGAATTTGGAATGCTACACTTCAAATGTCAAAATGCTACATTTCATGCTTTTGAAACCTTGGCAGCTCTGGTATCATGGTCATATCAAGTTTTAAATCTATGGTTTTGTGTGTAGTTGCAGTTTTTGATCATTATAATATGCTAGATTAAGCCTGTGTCATTCTCTTTTGGTTCCAACTCGAGTGTAAAGACAGAACTCTTTGTTCTCCACAAAGACAGCATTGTGCAGTCAGCCATCATTGAGTTTTTCATGATTTTAGCTCTGACTGAGCCTGCTGCCGTTGGGATAAACTGACCAAGATCATATTTTTGTCTTCAACAAACGTTCAAAACCAGACTCTGGCAATGTGGAAAATATACGTTTGAGTGTCTCATCAACTTTAATAGATACCCACCTTAGTACTAGTGTCTCTTTTCTTTTCTCAATGTATGTGTGTGTGTGTGTGAGTGTGTGTGTGTGTGTGTGTGTGTGTTTGAATACTCACACTCTCTCTCCTCCACCTCCTCCCCCCTTCCATCTCTCTCTCTCTCTCTCTCTCTCTCTCTCTCTGAGTCTCTTCCATCATGCTCTTGGTCTAGTTAATTATTGCAGAGTTGCTGAACAAGCATGAAGACGCATCCCCCATCTGAGGGCAACACCACATCATCACACCCATCCAACAACAATCCCTATGAATTTATGGATGCCAACTTCTTCACCACGAACACATTGTAAGCTTTGACACAGAGAGGAAATCAAAACCAAGGTCACCACAAAAGCAGGACATGAAGGGCCAATGATCTTTTGGGGCTGGGATAGCTCAGTTGGTAGTGCATCAGATTTATAATCTTGGTGATCCTGGGGTTGCAATTTCGAATCTCTGCTGGGCTGTTTCAGTACAGGGAGATTTTTCCTTCAGAGTAAACACTGGGTCTGACTCCATTTCCCAAAAAGTCCTTCGAATATGAGATTGTAATTTAACCGAGGTTCGTACACTCGCATAACATCTCACATGCACATAAAATCCCATCATAACAATTCAGAAGAGAAGATCAGTTTGGCCATTGGCATTGATGACATGCATACATATAGCATGCATCTTCTATGAAAAAATATGGAAAGAATGACTGAAAAACTGAGCGACTGATATTTCGATGAATGACAAGGGGAAATGACTGAATGCAGTGCCAGCAGGCAGCTCCTCAGTCAGTCTATCCAAGAAGGTAGCTGATTGTGTAAATGAGAGCGCAGATTGTAAAGCAATCATAGCTTGATCTCTAAGGATAGGCAATACATATTCTGGTCTATCTGTATGACCATGCTGAACAACACGTTTATTGACATATTTTCCAATGTAAGTCAGACACTAGAGATACAGTCAACTCAATGGTGGTCAGGAAACTTGAGCAACACTCTAAAAAAGAAACTGTAACTCTTGTAAGAGGATGAAACCCGGCTTTGTGGTTCAAGTCTTTAAGTTCAAGCTCATAGAACACACTGCTGGATAACACTTATTGACAGCCAGGCTGACAAAAAACAAAACAAAAACAAAAACAAATTAATTACTTTTGAGGTAGAATTCAAAGTACAGCTGTGTAGCCTACAATACTTATCACTGCACCCTGTGGCTGGTAAAATAAAAATGCTACTTTTTTTAAGCATAGTTCCAGTTCAGTTATTATACATAGCAGGCCAAACACGGCCATTTCAGACCTGTCATGAAAGTGTGTGTGTGTGTGTGTGTGTGGGGGGGGGGGGGGGGGGGGTCCATCCTGAGAAGACAGACATTAAACAATATGGTAGCTAAAATATTGATGCTATCCAGGCTAAAAAAGAGAAAGCAAGGCCATCCAGGGGACACAAATCATTCTGCTATATTTGATGCCGCCTGGTCACAAAAAAAGAGCCAACAGAAAAGGGCAAAAAACATTCAAATGTGCCTAGAAAATAATAAAACCAGATGGGCAAAAAAGACACCCTGGAATATGGACAGTTAGTGTCCTCTCGGGGGGAGGGGGGGGGGGGTGTTGGTAAAAAGACTGCAGAACACAGACAGTGGAACCGGCTACACAGGCCAAAAAAAAAAAAAAAAAATCAGTGGTTAAAATAGAATTAAAAAATGCAAGAAGAACAAAAGAAAAGAAAAGAAAAAAGAGCAGTCTGAGACAGTGACAGAGAAGATACAGATACTTGAGCAGAACTTGCTGAAGGCAGTTACATGGTTGTACTAACCGAGCTCCTGGCGTTCCCATGGGAGCATTTTGTAAGCATGTCCATGTGGGTTTGTCTGGAATGGCTAAATCCATTGATTTTTTTCTTTAGGGACATGTATATGGAGTATGTTTCATACTTTATCCTCAATAATACTGACGAATGCTCAATAGAACTATCCATTTTCAGGGACAGGCAGTGGCTCTCTTTCCCACGCTCTGATTCGCAGCGTCATGCCAACGGGGCGGCTGCACACCTTTGAATTCCATGCGGAGCGGTGTGCAGCAGCCGAAAAGGAGTTTGAGGAGCATGGTCTGGCAAATTATGTGACGGCAAAGCATCGCGACGTGTGTGCCATGGGATTTGAGCTTGTCCAAGAAGCTGACGCTGTGTTTTTGGACCTTCCTTCTCCGTGGGAGTGCATCGGGCATGCCAAACAGGCGCTGAAGCCAGGTCAGTTCTACAATTGTTCAGTGTTCAGAGTGCAACCATGCTGGAATTTACACCAACAAACTAAGAACTTTTTGGTGCAGTGCTTTTGATCAAACAAATACATTGCGGATAATGGATGTGTCAAAATATTAATACATTTCTTTACCGTCTAGTGACTGGATATTTCATTTTAAAAAAGGAAGTCCCATTAATCTGAATGCAATTTACACCTTTGAAAATTACAACCAAAAAAGTTGTTTCCAGTGGTAGCAAGATTGAATAATCTAGGGAAATAATAAAAGTCATGATTTTCTTTTCATTAAATTTTCACAACAGAGAGATAGAGGGGAAATAATGAGCAATGAGGAAAATAATTACAGCTTATCAATAACCAAATTATTTCCCCTGTGACAACCATTTATTTTTAGGTGCATCCTGGTGATCAGCAGTAGCTGCAACCCATCTCCAAATGTGGTGAATAAAATAGCTTACATGGTGAATTATTTAACACCATCAAGCTTTGCATAGTGATAGATACATGATTTCTACACAAAATTGTTATGAAATAGTGACAGCAACTTTTCCTTTAATTTGTATACCTTAGGACGGTTTTCGCCCTAATTTTTTAATGCTGCAGCTGCTCAGATACTACTGACGGAATTGCAAAAATATTGCAAAGTCTGCATCTGTTTCTCTGGCACTATTTTCATTGTTAACTTCTGTTGCAGGTGGACGCATCTGCAGCTTCTCTCCATGCATGGAACAAGTCCAGCGAACATGTCAGATGCTGACAGAATATGGCTTCACCAATCTGATTACGTTGGAGTGCCTGGCACGCTCGTTCAGTGTCCAGAAGATCAAACTCCCTCACGTTGACTTTGGCAATCAAGGGGAACAAACCACTAACAATGACAGTGTTGCCAAGTTGCCGAAGCTTTCAGGCATTGGCAGTGGAGATGAAGGCGAGATGATGAAGGACACTGGGGAATTGAACACGACCCCTCCGATTCGCCTTGAAACTGAGACTAAAGGTTCTAGAGCATCGTCCACTCACTGCACCAAAGAGGAATCCAAAGTTCGCGAGTTCAGAACAGGTGCCCCTCCAGAGGTCATGCAGGGTCACACTGGGTTTTTGACTTTCGCTACAGTGTACTAAAGATAAGGACAGATGGTGTGTGTGTGTGTGTGTGTGTGTGTGTGTGTGTGTGTGTGTGTGTGTGCTTGTCAGTACAACCATGGGTTAATCTGACAATGAATTTGTTTCAGTGTATGTGCTCAAGAGCAAGGATGCTGAGAATGAAGGGGATTGTGGATCAAAATTGTCAAGAAGAATGGAAATATTACTTGATCACTTTTAACTCACTTGGGTTGCTGAGTTTTCTTCCCTTCTTTTTCCCACAGACCGCCCATTTTTAAAGGTTTATGGGGGGAAAAATCACACACAAAAACACAGGTCAGTAAAGAAATATTAAAACTTTTTCCACAGTATTTCAGTGCTCTGAATATGTATAAGATACTTTTAAGTTTTGTGTTCAACATCACTTTACACTCACTTAGTTTAATTGTATTCATGGAATGTAGTAAACTTGAAAAATGTCTATAAATGCACAAAATAGATAATTTTAATGGTGGAATACTGTCAATAATGCAAAAAAACACGCTAACTAAATATTATAGTAATGGTCATTATTTTGAAAAAGTCCATGGAAGACAGGCACTCAACTTACACAGGCATACAAGGAGCGCCAGAGAAAGGGAGCATGGGGGGGGGGGGGGGGGGGGGGGGGTGTAAGTTCTATTGCCAATCACACATCAGACACTGTAGAAATTCATCCTCACTCATATTGCTAACAGTGGACCTTCCCCTTTCTTCTCCAGTTACAAGACGTATGCAGATCCCCACCCCTCCCCTCATACTGGTCTCTGATGTAGTCAGTGCCCGTCTCTTCCCACCAATTACTTCCATCACTTTCCTCTTCATCTCAGTCAGCTCTTCAATGTGTAAACCTTCAGTATGTAGCTTACAATTGTTCCAGTTACAGTAAAACGCTGAGCCCTGTCTTTGCCTTCTTATTTCAGCGACATTCGACATACTCGTTTGTGATGCCTTTGTTGTTGCCATGTGATTATGAAGTACATGTGTGCTCAGTCGCCTGCATCGACAACACTCAGCACACAGTATCACATGGCCAACTTTGCATCTGATCTTGGGAGACCAAACTATACTTAGCTCATGTCATGATTCAGCTATGTGGGTGCCATGTGAAAAATTTATAAATGGTAAAAATGCTGTTGTGTTTACTTGTGTTCAAGCTCAAGTCACTGGGGGAAGATAAAGCATTTTTTCCCCTTGAGAATTAATCCATGTTAGTGTGTGTCTGAAACCTGATTTCAATTTTTTTTTCCCCAAGTGAATTGAAGCAAGCCTACATGTGACTGTGTGTGCATGCATGTGGGAGTAAAAATGCTGAACAACTGAATAAAGCTGAAAACAATTGTTTCCCATAGTTGCAAATCTTTTGATTTTAAATGTAGTATAAGATTATTGTATAACATTTCTTTCTTTTCACATAAACATGTCCAACCTGCACACAGAATACAGTGGTGATGTCAGTTCTGTCTGTGAAACAGGGGAATTTCTGCCCTCAAGGTAACTCAAAAGTAGTTCGGTTGGTTTTGACAAATTCATAGGGTTGTCTACATGGTCACTATTGCCAAGTGATCAAATTTTAACTCTATGGTCACCCTAGATGGCTTATGTTGATTCAGCTGTTCACTTCCACAGGCAACTTTCATGACTGTATGTTAAGCGGACCGTTTATCACATTGCAATAGTTCTTTACAGCCACTTATGATTGTTATGTGCAAGAACTGATCAGCAAGCTTTCACACCTGACAATGTTTTACATCGATATAATCCATTGTAGTGTTTTGTTGTGGACTGAATGGTACATGGTGGACTTAAGATAATGGTTATTTGAATAGTAGATGGTATTTTTTTTTCTCTTCTGCCTGGCTGGCTGGCTGGCTGTCTGTCTGTCTCTCTCTCTTTATCATGTTTCAAATCTCATTCCATGCATTTTCAGATTCACATCAATGGCTTTGATCAGTAATGAATAATTTTGACACGCATGCATAATTTGAACTTTGGTATCTTGTAAAAGAAGTTTATCAGATATAAACTTTCAAAGATATCCAATGTGATGTCAGCAACAATGCTAACGAGTATTTGGTGCTGAAATAGAAAGCAGGCAGTGAAAGACTTAACAGCAAAATACTCAAAGAAAACTCTTCATAGATTGTGAATTACTTTTTCAAACTTCTCATGTGCCAGTTGAAATTGTGCCGTTGGTACACATTCGACTGTAGAGTAAAATGTGCTTGGTTCACTGACTGGTTTAAATGCAGAAAATCTGGTGCCTGGCATTTTGATAAATGTCTTTTCACAGAGATTTTATTTACAGAATTTAGTAAGGAATAACTTTTCTTGTTGTACAGCGATCTGTTACATGTGCAAAGAGCATAGTGTACACAGGACGACATGGCACAATTTCGCCCAACTGATGGACCAAATATATTTAAAAGAAAAAGGCAAGTATATTTAAGTATAAATCACTTTGTTTGAATCCAGTAACTGGGGTATATAACTTACGTCCGTAAAGCTGATACATGCAGATTGTTATCTAAAGGACAAATATGGTACTAACTTTTGACCTGTCTAATGAACAGACAGAAATAAGGAAGTGGTTTTGCTTTTTTTTTTTTTTAGTTCTCACCATAGAAATTTGCCTGGCTCAGTCAGGGTTGGATTGGTGAACTTGGCTATCCTCTGACAGCTTTCTTGTTTTTTAGCCTTTGGTATTCAGTTTCAGGATACAGCAAGGTTTAATTTACTCTTTCTTGTGTTTGATGAAGACAGAATGCTGATGAAAATGTGCACTTGCTTGTTTTGTTTGTCTCTATTTTCAAATGCTGTTGTGTTCAGGTGGCATTTGTGGAATGTGGCTGCTTCTGTGCACCTTCAACAGACAACACAAACAATGAACTATTGAGTAGAAGCTTTTATTACATTTACAGATACAGATATGTCAAAAAAAAGTAAGTCATTACTTCCAATACAGTGAACTGACAATAGAAGACTGACAATCCCCCCAAAAATGATCTTCATAAATACAAATAATGTACAGCAACTGAATGGGGAGTCAAGTTTGACACCGTACCATTCATGAAACAAGTTTTTCTTATGGGACTATATACATAAATTTGTGCACAAGAAGCAACACTGAGGGGAAAAAAATGCGCAAGAGAGGGGATAGAGAAAAAACTTCATTCACCATTCTTACCATTTGAACAGCAGCAATTGAAGGCCTCATCCATTACAACAATGAAGGGTGCACAGAACAAGTCTTCTTTACACATAAAGAATTCAACAATATTTCTCATATATGTTCACAAGCTAAAAATAATCTTATGCAAGCATGACTCCAAATTTGTTTTGTTTGTTTGAAAACCATGAAAAATGAAAACATTAATGTCCATTCACATCAAGATATACTCTACCTTCTCTATTGTAAACACATTAAAATGAAGAACATACTCCAAGGTACCTTTACCATCACTATTTTAAACTCATCAAATTCACATTTAAGTGTTTCTGACCTTTTGATTCTAATATAATTGTTTCATTGATTATTTGCTGTTTAGGAACAATTTCAGAAAATCGGTGATATAAAAAAAAAAAAAAATCAAATTTTATTTCCTAGTCAGACAGATAGTACCACAGCATATTTATCAAGAATTCTAGTGTATCTATTCTTCCTGGAAGCCTTTGTACACATGATAAGAACACAAGCAAAGAATACTGGACATGTTACTGTTTCAAGACAGCTCACAGTTTTACACAATGAAGGTAGTGGATAAGGTCTTTTATAGTTTGATTAAGATGGCATGTTATACATTTTAGCAATACTTTCCATTGACACTGTGAAGCGATTCCAAATGTTGGACAAAACAAAAACATGTACTTCTACTGTTTTTACAAAAGTGATGAAGGAAAACTAGAAAGCATTAGTTATCTTACTCCTAAAAAAAAAAAGTATACCGTGCAATACTGTTGTATATATGTGATTTGAATAATTCCAGACCAGGAATGCACTGTTTACATCAATTTTTTTTTTTTTGTACAACACCAGTAGGACAACTAGAAACACATACAGTTTTGCCTTTTCAGACTCAGGTGGGATGAGGTGGGTGGGGGTCCACTGATTACTTTCAACTTCTCTCAACAGTGAAAAAGATATATATACTCCCAGTGTGCCAGTGCTCTGTTTTAAGGGAGGGTCACCTTTTCTTTCACTATCTGCCTTCAATACACGTTATGCACCCAGACTCTTGATTTCTGATCTTTGTTGTCGTCTCATAGATGACAGCCTGATAGCTTTTTTTTTTTTTTTTTAAAGGGGGGGGGGGGGGGGGGGTTGAAATTTGACACATGTAGCCATTTTGGATTTTCCCATTATGTTAGTGAAATTGTTTGATTACAGTCAAAGAAGCAAATGTATTTCCTTCAGTATCATTTTGAAAAGTTTGTGTTAAAGCAAATGTATTGCCTTCAGTATCATTTTGAAAAGTTTGTGTTAAAGCATACGTATTGTCTTTAGAATCATTTTGAAAAGTTCTGTTATTGTGGAAACAAGAAAGACTCTTTACTTTCATTCGGCTTCACTCGCATGTTTCTTTTATTTTACTGCATTTGTTAAACTATAGAAGAAGCATTGTTTTGTATTAATATTTGTATATTCAGCTGTTTGGTAAAAGTTGGGCTGGGATATAAGCAACGTTACCAGAAGTTGCACTAAACTGTCTATTTTGATAAAATGCAAGTATTTGTAGCAGTTTTTACAAAACAGATTATTTGACCAATCCTTTATCAATGCTTTTAAGCAACATGGTTACAGATAACAATTCTTCAAAAAGAAAATGAAAGACTGCAACCTGGACATGTAAAAGACTGTGTGGCAAAAACTTGGCTGTGTCTGGAGTTGTACGGGTTTCCCCTGCCAGCAAAACAGTAATGAGCGAGGCTTGCATGATGCCTGCAGCAGTTGGCTTGATGGTGGCATCTTTCGCCAGTGGGCTCTGCAGTCATGAAATACAGGCTGGTACACCCATGGGGATGTTTCCATGAACTGAAGTTTCTTTTCCGTTGCTTCCAGTGGCCATGGCATCTGTCAGAGAGTGGTTATGTCCCTTGATGTCTTAAGGAATGCCCTGTGCATCCCTGCACTCTATGTCGGTGAACTGCAGACTTCCAGGGGTAGTGTGGGATGGTTACTGGCTGGTTGGTTCAGTAGTTGAGGACAGTATTTCTCTGGATCCCTTTGGCACATTCAGGTGTATAGTTTCTTTCTCCAGCTTTCTTGTTTTACTGACAAAGCCTATTTATGCCCTTCATTATTCAGTGACATCTTCATGCATGGGATGGCTGAAGTTGTGTTTGATATTCTGCCCAGTAGGCATTTGTAATTGCCAAGAAATGCCTTACATTAAATTTTTTCACACACACACACACACACACACATACGCACACACACACACAAGTGCACAACCGAAATGGGACGATTACACATGCTCAGTTTGTTGCATACACAAGTCAAGAATTACCCAAACAGGTTCTTTACATAAGTAAGAAAGGCTGAATTTTTCCTTTCCAAGAAACGAATTGCAGCATCTTTCCATTATCAAATCTTGGGAGGGAAGGGGGAAAGCAGTGTGGAGGATTTAAGTAAAAATATGCCTTTGAGCAGACATGAAGATATTACACAGGTATTATTTGATGCTTTCCACTTACTTGTATTAGTTGTAACCCTATTTCTGAGGGCTTCCAGACTGATGACTTTTAACATTATGTTTACCTGTCCGATTGTTCCCAGTTGCCCTGTGTTAAGGTAGAATCGGGGTCACTTGACCTAAATCATTATTTTCTAGAATCAGGTCACTTGACCTAAATCATTATTTTCAATAGGTAAGCTGAATTCTGGGTTAACCAAATTTGATGTTTCAGGGATTAATCCATCTATTTGTGTCAAATGAAATTTCAACTTGATAGTTTTTGTGATGTTAGTTTTTTCTTCTGTCATTTTCTCTTCACATTTATACTTTGCAGCATTCGTCTCCAAGACAGCATAAAATCTTTACTAATACTTTGGAGCAATAGTCTCCAATTCAACTCCAATTCAACATAAGAAAAAAAATCCAATTTTTGTAATACATAGCATCAATCGACAGATGGCGAGTTTCATTCAGCACCAACAAGATTCACATTTTTGTAACCTAGTATCCATTCATATGTTTCTAAAACAGTACACCTTTAGTTATTACGGTGTTCGAAATTACCTTTATTTCCTGTGACAACCTTTAGAGCAACAAGCTGTTCAAGAAACAAGAACAACAGAATCCAAGTACAAACGTGAGGTAGCAGCAGTAGTTCCTGGAGCAAGGACAACGACGCATGGCAGAAGACAATACATTCATGTTTATAGTCGAGTGATGTCCAGTTTTAGATCAGTAAAACAGAAGCTAGAATTTGACAAAAGATATTTAACTCAATGGCCTTGTGGTGTGGCCTAAACTTAAGTAGTAACTTAGCACACTGAATTTTTTTGTTCCTCACATGTAAGCTTCAGTCTAAGAGACACAGGCCCATTAACTTGACCACTATAAATTAGAGACTGAAATCGGAGTAGTTTTCACTCTTGATAGTCTTGTTTTAACATGGGTGCTCTTTCCCTGACCAAGATGGCTGAATGAAGGCAATTCTCAAGTGGCTGAACTTATGACACGTCAAGGACCTGTCACCTAACACTGATGCAGGGAGAAACCATCTCATTCTCCCCAGTGTGTTTGCTAATGTACAGTGAAAACATCTTATGGTAGGCACACATACCTTTCACACAACTTTTGTTTTGCCACCCCACCCCCTTCCTTTCAAATTTATGATTGCTTAACCAACCTGCAGAAAGTTACATGGAGCACTCATGAGAAACATGATAAACTCTTGCATCATGTATAGACTGTATGCTCTAGTCATTCTATGCCAGCCTGTTCAATGTTCAAATTGGAAAAATTATGATACCGAGTCTATTTGTAGTATGTCAATAATTGCCCAGTAGTACATTTTATCAACTGATACTCCTTTGCATCTGTAAAAAAGAAGTAATCATAATTATTCTGTGATAAAATCACTTTGTAAGAACGAAGACAAAAAAGAACTATTAATTATTTTGTTTATTTTCCAGCAGAAGCAAACTGAAAACATGAAGTTGTAAAGCAATCTGAAAATAAGAAGTTGTGCAAAGCAATGAACAATGGATCATCATCATTCACACTATTTGCTTCAACTCAGACCATTTTACATCAAGTACACAAATACTTTAGTAGCCAGAATGCTGTGGGACAACACCACAGTTTTATGGTCCTAGTTTTCCTTCCTAGGTTTTAACTAAAATATGTAAATGAATTGTGTACACATCCGCGCCTCACTGTTTTAATTCTACAACTGTACAACTAAAGTGTCATTCACTGCATTGTTAGAAAAAACTATCCTAAGGAGTATAATAACACAAATCATAACCAAAGTATTTCTCCACCTCTGCTCATGGAGCCTCTCTCAATGCTTGGGCGTGGGGAGGGGATGGAAGGGGACAGGGAACCACAAGCACACAAGCAATGGACAGACAATTGATAAATAGGTCCCTCTGCTCCCTCTTGAAAAAAAAATTCAGATGAAAAAAAAACTCGCACCTGCTTCGGTTGTGATGGCAAAATTTATTAACTGTTCTCAAAATACCATCTTTTTGCTGTACAGGTTTGAACAATGAAACTAATGTTCACAGCCAATGGATGAACACATGCACACACACAAGCTTATCATGACAGCAAAATACCTGTTCTCGTGAAGGCGCTTAAAGATGTTCAATGGAAATATAGCTGATTTTGGTGTGTCAGATATTTACAGTTTCCTGGTACACTATAACTGCATCTACATGCATTCAATGTTTTGCACACATTTATGATCTCCATACATTCTCAAAATACCAGCAAAAGAAACCTAAACTGTCGCATCAGGATAACACATGTGAAGGATAGTGTTGGCAACCAGTGACTGAATTTTTTTGAAAGAAAGGAAACAAAGATTGAACCATTTTTCCATGCTTTCTTATATGCACAAAATCATACATTCATGCAAAAGTCTTTTTCCCATACACAATATCACAATAATCCATTTAAGAGAAAAGTAGTTGCACAATGCTGATGCAAAGAAAACAAAACAGGCAAAACACTCTTCCACATATTTAAACACACATGCACTGAAATACAGATCTCAATCGTCCTCACAATTTTTGATGACGTGTACTACAGTCATTACCACAGACCGACAGAATGTTTGCATTTTCCACAGGACAACGGCACAGTTTGATGATGTCAACATAATGTCATTCTGTCTGATGTTTCATCACTAACTCACAATGTAAAAGGAAGAGATAGGTATGTAGGGAGTGTAGCACAAAGGCAAAAGGGGAGGGGGGCACAGAGAAACTAGAACAGAGGCGAACTGCTTTTCAATAGAAAAATGTCGCACACCTGTGGATCACTCTCTCAGCTACTCTCTAACTCAAGTTATCCCCAAACACGTCTCAGAAATGATAATTTAACAAGCAGCAGACAAAAAGCTATTGACTCATCCAGCACATAACATCAGTGTCAGTGAGAATAACATATTCTTCCAAACAAGCCAAGGAACTGCTTGAAGGATCACTCCATCTTGGACATCTCAAACTTTGTGGTCATCAGTTCTTCATCTGAATCCAGCAATGTAGGCAGTGCTCTGGGAACAAAAGAAAACAAGTTGAAACAACAACAATCGGGTTTAACAAATCTGGCATGCATAGAATTAAACAACAAACATAAATAAGATAGCTTATTAGTTGCATATAATCTATTTTGTGCATAATATGGATAACTTCTTGTGTTGGCCTGTGACTATACAGTGCAAATTTTCTTTGCATAATGTCAGCACGGGGCACCTCCTTAATGTGAGCACAAAGCAAACACTTTGTGTAATGCAAGCACATGGCTAAATGTATCACACACACACACACACAACTCCTTAATGTGAGCACAAAGCAAATACTTTGTGTAATGCAAGCACATGGCCAAATGTATCACACACACACACAAAACTCCTTAATGTGAGCACAAAGCAAATACTTTGTGTAATGCAAGCACATGGCTAAATGTATCACACACACTACACACACACACACACACACACACACACACACACACACACACAAACTCCTTAATGTGAGCACAAAGCAAATACTTGATGTAATGCAAGTACAAGGCTAAATGTATCGCACACACACACACACACACAACACACACACATGCTCAGAGTACAAATACTGAATACTATTTCTTTGTATAATGTCATCATTAAACAGCAATTCTGTCCAATATCTAACAACAATTCCACCTTTAAGTGGCATAGCAATAATTTTACATTTAAGTGGTATGAGATAGATAGAGATCAACAACAAAGAAGACAAAAGAGGCAGAAACCAACATGTGCGCATAAGAGATTCAGAGCTAAGAGAATACTTTTCAATATTTCTTCATCAAAGACAATATGGTATTTTGTTGAAATGCCTGAACCACGCGCCCTTCTACACCCCTATGTTTTTCTGCGTTAAGTCCACCACAGATTTTATGAGAAAATGATAGAGGGTTTCATTCTGCACAGCAGTACTGATCTTTCATCACTAGACGTCAACTACATCACAAACCACGCACAGCAATTTCAGATTACCTACTTTAAAAGACTTATTCTGTGGCCTCACTTCTACAGAAGCACAAGTACAGTGCTTTTTCCCAAAACAATACTTCCAAAGTGAACCTGAACACTTGGGACCGGTCCATAATCAGCAAGCTGAGAGCTCCATCAAGAACAAATAAATTTCTGATGTCCCTGAGTTGTAGACAAAACACTTTCACAACACACACAGAGAAAGTTTAAATGTCGGTTCTCGATCAGCAATCTTATTTCGCCCGCAAACCCCCTTTTTCACATAATCAAATTTCCTCAACCAAAAAAAATAGCTAAAAATCTACAAAATTAAACAAATCTAATTGCGTGAAAGGGGGGTTTGCGGACAAAATGATTTTCCTGCTCTAGAACCGCACATTTAAACTTTCTCTCTGATTAACTAACAGGCACTGTGTTTGGTGGGACAACTTGCAACTCTTCGCGAACAAACGATCTTTTAGGGGCAGGCTTTTTGGAAGAAAGAGTCTCTCTTAAATAATACACGGGAGGGGCTGTTTTCATAATTCTTTCAACTTCATATACATCTACGCTCCATATAGGGTCTGTGGCTCTAATTCTAACATCACCCTCTGCCTCTCCAGGAGCATACAAGTATCTTACTTTTAGTCCAAAAGGCAAGAGTTTCTGATTACCTTGGATGTCTTCAGTAATACTTATTTTTTTTAATTTGATCGCGTTCACTGGCTTAAGGCCCGTTGCTTTAAATTCTTCATTGTTCATGGTGCGTAAGACTGCTGGCAATCTCCTAACCCATTCTGTGTTGCGTGTTTTGTCCATAAGGTCTCTATGATATTGATAGGTAAACAGACGTTCGGCTAGATTCTTATTAAAGTTTTCTACTAGAGCCTGGGAGCGATGGTTGCCTGGAATCCCTCTCTTAACTGTAACCCGATGTCTTAAAAACAACTGATTTACAGCTCCTTTAAACTCTTTCCCATCATCAACCTGGATCAATCTAGGATACTTTAATGAGCCTCGCATGTATATTTGTTGTAAAGCCACAGCCACAGCAGTTGAGCTTTTATCTGTTAAAGGCTCAGCGTCTTTATACCTTGAAGCCATGTCAACAACAGTTAGAGCATACTTAAACTTTTTTCTTCTAACTTTGTCATGTGGAAGATACAACAAGTCCATCTGGTGGGTGTCATTAGGAACTGAGTTAACAAATCGAGGCCTTATTATTCTTTTTGGGGCAGGCAGATATATTTGCCAGATCGCTTGTTTTGAAAGCCAGTCTTTCGCTTCTGATTCAGACACCCTAGCAGCTTTACTCAGTTTATCAATAGCGGCCCTTCCTTTCCAATACCCTCCAGGTGAATAATATATTTTGTACTTTGTATTGTCCATAACAAGGGACTGTTTTTATTACATTTTTAACTATGTTTTTTTAGATTGAATATGCAAGAAGAAAGATTGCTCCCATGGCGCCTATAATAAAGCCTATTTCTACCATTTTCTGATCCTCAGACGGTTCATAAAAGTCAGACAGTTCTGGCGGTGACGATGTTAGAAACTTCTTTCCTGTCACTAAGTAATATTCATTCATTGCGTCATCAACGTCTGTAAATGTGTGCTCTGCATGCCCCTGCTCTCTTAACTTTTTATTAATAAAGTCTAAGTGAGCAATTCTCCTTTTCTCGTAAGCGTCTCTTGCCTTAGCTAAATCTTCCATTGCCTTGTTATGGCGTTCTCTCTCTTCATCAGACCGCAATTTACTAAACATATAATTGCTGCCAGAGAAAGCCAATGCATTAACAATAGCTCCTCCCACCATCAGAACTAATCCAGACATCTTTTTATAAATGAATGAATCTTTTTTTATAAATCAATATTTTTTAGAATGAATCTTTTTTTATAAATCAATCTTTTTTATAAATCAATCTTTCTATGCATTGATGTTTTCTGGGATAATCCCCTGTGCAACAAGAAAGTCTTTTGAGGCAATCCCCGCCGTTATTACAGCTATAACCTTAACAACATCCTCAATGTCTAACCTTCCTAGATCAGCCGGCCTCATCTTAAACATGTTTTTTGCTAACATGCTATATCCTATACTAAGACCGCCGATTACAGCAGAGTGGTAAATAGTATTGATGATCTTTGCAGTGCTCATGTTTTTTATTAACTAAAAAAATAATTAAAATAATCATAATATGAAAGACTGTCTATGTGCTTTTAATCAGATAATCTTTTGTTGCCAGAGCTAAAAATAAGGTTGTGACTAGTTTCGGCGAATCTTCTATCTTTCCCATGTTGGGCGGTTTTATTCTTAACAAACATTTTGCTAGGGTTGAGTAAACTATAACGCCAACAATGGGCACTGCATAATTAACCAGCGTTAAACTCATGGTTTTATTTTTTTATTGCTTTTTAAAAAGGGCTTTAAAATGGATTGTGACGAGCTATTAAAGTGTGAGGAGGCGGCAGACCTCTGTCATAAAGAAAGATTATACTCTCTGGCTGCATGCGGGAAAACCAGGCAGTATTTAGGCGTTGAACTAAGTATCGAACAGATTCAGCAATTGTCTACATCAGATGTTGAGAAGTATTACGCTAGGTACGAGGCACAGCTAGGATCAAAAATGGCTAGATCGGTGGGGCAGACAATAATTAGTTTATATGCTAAGTTAGTAGGCAAGATAGCACCGATTGATTCAGAAGAAGATTTAAAATATGACTTAACACAAGATCCGGTTTTAACCAAGTCTCTAGAATCTCTTGCATGTGACATGTATTATAGATTTGGGACGTTGCTATGTCCATTTATCATGGGATTAATTACTTTCAATCATATTAATTTCAATCATATTAATTTTAATCAGACTAAAAAAAATGAGCGAGCAGGAGAAGAATGTCCCACAAGTGAATTCTCCACAAGTGAATTCTCCACAAGTGAATTTACAGGCGAGTGCCCCACAAGTGAATCCACAACTGAGTGCCCCGTAAGTGAGTGTCCCGCAGGTGAGTAGTGTTACTAAGTCTAAAAATCCTGGACGTGTTGAGGCCGGTCATAAACTAGTTAAATACAACAGACTGCAAAAAGCAAACCAAGCAGCAAAACAAAAATTATTAGATAGTAATACAACATCTGCACCAGCACCGGCACCGCCGCCAACAACAACACAATCAAACTATAAGATGTATTATTATGTACTGGGAGGTATTGTTGTTGGTGGAGGGCTTTTAGTATACAAGCGCCTAAAGCCATACTTAGCAACAAAGTCACAAACCCCCACAAAAACAGTAAAAGAACCAGCTTCTGCAAAAAAAGTACAACCTCCTGCTGTAGACCCATTTTTTATATAAATTAGTTTTTTTTAAATGTGTTGTTAAGTACTGGTTAAGTACTGGTTAAGTACAAGCTAAGTACTGGTTAAGTACAAGCTAAGTACTGGTTAAGTACAGTCTAAGTACTGGTTAAGTCAGTTATAGCAAGTTAAGTGTAAGTTAAGTGCAAGTAAAGTGCAAGTCATGTTAAGTACTAGTTAAGATCTTAAGTTAAGTACTAGTTAAGTACTAGTTAAGATCTTAAGTTAAGTACTAGTTAAGTGCTAGTTAAGATCTTAAGTTAAGTACTAGTTAAGTACTAGTTAAGATCTTAAGTTAAGTACTAGTTAAGTTCTTAAGTAAAGTACTAGTTAAGTACAAGTAAAGTACAAGTAAAGTTCTCCAATGACCTATAGCGTATGAAAGCTCGGGATTAACGTAAGTTCGCTTGTTATTGTTAGAGACTAATGACTTCTTATCAACAGCGGTTGTGTTTACTTGATGAAGAGTAGAGCGCAGATTAACATTTGCGTGATGAAATACTTTGTTTTCAAAGAGAGCCTGCCTGTAGTTGCCGTGACTTTTTTTTTTTGACTACTTCTTTACTTACGCCCTTAGCCTTCTTCATTACAGAAGTCTGGGTAGCAACGCTATACATCTTCGACCGCAGGCCAACATATTCTTGTATAACCGTCCCATTAAATTCATCCTTCATCTTTCCAATCACTTTCTTGTTCACGGTTGAATGTAAAGGCGAATCTTTAGGATAGTCACATGTGTCATACCATCCGTCAGCTCCTTTAGCTACCTCCGCCTCTAAGTCCTTATAGAAGTCTTCAGTTGGGATGTCCATAATAAAACTATCAGTGTCTGTGTAAACGACATTTGATTCTGGGTACAGCGGTTTAAAGTAGTCGTATAGAAATTCAAGCATCAATAACTTTGACAACTCTAGCACGGCGAATCCGATAAACACCGGCTTGTCCAACTTTACATTCTGTTTCTTCATCATAACGCCAACCAGGCTATCGCTAAACCGTCTAAAGTCTTGGTAGTTAGGTTTACAGACCAGCTTAATTGCTTGTTTTTCTTTCGTAACTAATCTTACATCTTTACGATTGTGTACGTTCTCCATCGTCTTACCAAAACAGCTGTTGTTCATTAGTTTAAAAAAGTCTTTTTCTGAAGCGTCAGTAGCTTTAGTTCTAAGATCAGTGTTCTTCATGATGTATGGTCTCATAAAAGGCTCTTGGTCGAAAGTAATTATTCGGTGAACAGCCGTCAGCTTTAACCCATGCCTTAAGTAAAACTGTAACAGTCGATAATGGCAAACGTACTTTCTCTTGTGTCGAAGATTAGGCACGAGTTTAGGCGGTTCTGTGGGACTCATCTTTAATCTTTCTGCTGCTAGAGGATAATCATTATGAAGGTCATGCAACTCTGCGGGATAATCTAAGTCTACTTCTAAGATTAGCGCTATTGGATTATCGGGTGTAAGCTGTGATAGCATACTCAACACGGTAGTAACCTCATGAGGCCCATTTATCATTTTGAAGTTTCTTAATGGCAGTGCCTGACTCATGGCCCACCCATACAGATTGTTGGCATCTAAGTACATCAGATAGTTGGATGGTTTAGTTGGATCATAGTCGTCTAAATACTTGTTGTTGGCCCTGCGGTAAGGATGACAGGCCATGCTAATGCCTCCTCTCAGCCCATCTTCAATCATCTGGAGTGTATCCAGATCAGATATTAAGTCAATCTCAATGTTTGTAGACTTCAAGAATGCATCCCAAGAAAGGCCTGGGGCAGAGATGTACTGTGACGAATCCAGGCCGTAATGTTTCATGCAAGTGAATCTATAATTTTCAAACACATCTGCCAATAAACACACGTCGGCCATCAAGTATTGATCATGATAATCGCCCATTGTTCGACAGTGTAATTCTGTCCAGGCTTTCTGCGCGTATTCATAGTCGGCGTCAGATATGCCTCCGCCTCTAAGCCGGCTGTAAAAGTCTTCCTTAAGCGGCAGCGCCGGCTCGTCAAACCTCTCCCACGAGTCCATGTATTCATAAGCATAGACGCCTTTACGGACTAAAGATGGGTCGAAATATTGTTTGGTGATTGGACAGTCTTGTAGAGATTCTGCTAACTTACTTAAACTTGCCATCAGATGCTGAGCAGAGTCATAGAAGGATAAACAGTCTACAGTAAAGGTCATGTACTTTTCTGAAGACTGCGCAATACAGCTAACCCTCTTACAATCAGAAGTTATTGCTTGCATGATAAAGTGAGAATCATAGCCCCGTAAGTTATGAAAGAAGATTGGCAGCTTCCATTTTTCGGGGTCAACCTTGAGTTGAAGATTGCAACTGTTATGCGCAGCCCCTCTGAATTTCCCAGTAATGTGATCGTGGTCTCTCACTGTTGGGTTTGCTTCCGCTGCTGTCGCGTCTTTACTGTTGGGTGTTAGCTCTGAGCCGCATATCCAGCAGTGTGTGGCTGATTCATAGCGCTTTTGGTCTTCAGGAGCCATCTTAATGCCTAAGAGATTCAGTTGATTGGAGAATTGATTGCGAAGGTGTTTCATCTGCTCCAAAAATCGATTAGCTGCGTCGGGACCCCTGTAAATCTCTGGCTGTGTGTGTGCCCCATCTGACCTAACAGCAACAAATGCATAAGAACAGATCTGATGACGAGATAATATGGTTGTTTTTTGTTCTTGTTGAGGGCCGTAGTACTGCGGCAAGATTGCTTCAAAGTCAGCACAGACTACGTATGGGCTCATTTGCATTTTGCGCACATTCTTAAAACTAACCTTAGACCCTGGTTTGGGCGTAAGAAGTTTGGTTTTACAGTCTACAAAACTTTCACAATGTTTCTTATGTTCAGCAGCTGCCTCTACAGTGGGGATCCTGACCAAACACCTTCTACAAAGCTCTTGTTTAGATTCGTGCTTTGTAGTATAGGCCATAAGTCTGCTAATTGATCTGATTAATACATAATGACTCTTTAGACCGTCTGCAAACAGAATCAGGTCTACATGATTCTCAAGTGATTCGCCTAAAGTAGGAGCTTTGGGAGAGATCCTTAGAGGGGCTAGATTGTCTACTGAATTCCATGTGTATACGTTTACAGTGATTGGCTTGTTTTGCTCTTCAAACTGGTCGATACTTTCTACGCTCACTGGAAAGTTTATGTTATCAAAGTTCAGGCTATCTTTATACTGCCAATAATTAGAAACTCTGTTTGCATTATTTTTAACTGAATGTAAGTGTGCCAAAACACACCACATAAAACACATATTGTAGAATTATGTATATTTAAGACTGCTCGTTTTAACTCTAACTCTCTGGGGAGAGGGATGTAAGAATTGCCGACTATAGGATAAAACTTTGTTTGTCTTAATTTGATTTCAATGACCGTTCCTTCAGACCAACCGGAGCCGCGCAATTTTGCTTCTTCACTTGCATGGTTAAACTGTGTAAGCATGTAATCAGCCCAGCCAGAATTAAAGTCGTGATAGCTGATTACTTCTTTCTGCCTAGTTGAAATCCAGACTAGTATACTATAATCATCGGGGGTTATATATTCAATCTGAATGGCCAACAACACTTTTACTGGCGGGTTAATTTGAAGAGACTCTGGGATTTTAGAAATGGCATGTGTTACGCTTTCCTGAACGTTTGTGGGGTTAATGATGTCCATGACTAATTCGCTGAACATATTGCCCACTGGCTTAGCATCCATCGCTTTTGTGATCATCATTTTTAAGATCAAATAAATAGGTAATACAAAAAAATAAATACTAAAATTTAGCTAATATTTACTAATTTGAGGTAATACAAAAAAAAAAATAAATACTAAAATTTAGTTAAATTGAATAGCTGCTCCTTCAGAGTTAGTAAAAATAGACAATTCGACGTCATCAGGAGCCATAATATTAACTAAAATTGCAATACACTTTATAACTGGGTTGGGCCAAGAATCTGGCATTTTACTGATTACGTTGGTTACACTTTCGCGAATATCTGTGTGCTCAAAAAGATCCGCAATTAATTCGTCAAACTTGTTTCTTAACTCTTCTTCATTAGCCCCCCGCTCCATCATTAACTCTAAGGCGCAGCATATATTTTTAAGCTCTGTAACTACTTTGGTCGTCATTTTTAAGATCGAATATATAAGTAATACAATAATTAAATCGGGCTCGTTTTTGGGGTTAGTTGATCGTTTGCAAGGTTCTGCTTTGCAATGTTCTTTCTGATTGCCTCAGCGTCTACCTGTTGTGAAGTAAAAGTCTTTCTCCATTTCTTTTGGAGGTCGATCTTTTGGCGTCTGTAATTATCGCCGTCAGCCATGGCTCGTTTAAATTCTTCGTCTGTTACTTTTCCATCCAGTAATGTATTGCTTATAATCAGCCTTAATGAATGAAGTTTTGCTGTTGCTAGAGCTACAATGGCGGTGTGCTTTTGTAATTTGGGTGTTAGCTTCTTTAAAACAGCACTTACAATCGTGGACATGGCAACTAAACCCAAACCAACACTCCCAAAAGCTATGGATATCGGCGCCCCAACTCCAGTAGCTAAAAGAGCGACACTAGACCCGGTGCTTAAGCTGGCTACAACTGATGAGCCGGTGATTATATAAGAAAGGACATTTAAAGCTTTAGCATATTTCTTTCTAGTAGCCCTATACTTGTTCAAATCACTTTCTATTTCTTCTTCAAGCTCAGTCATATGCTTTAATCTAAACTGCTGGCCGTCTTCCATTTTAAACAAGATTATTTTTTTAATCCTGTACATACCTTCTTATTAACCCTTCTGGCAGCACTTCATCAACAGAGTAAAACGCAATAAAATCAATCATACTTAATGAAAATAAAATCAAGCACTGTTAGTTTAGTATTGTCAACCATCACAGTGACTTTGTCAGAAGATACAGAAGTGTTTATTTCATCCCCGTTTTTAGTAATAACAATAACAAGCCTAAGAGGCCCATCCAAGTTTTCCGACTTTATTTGTACGCCTCTGATTAACGTATGCTCTGGCAAACTAGGATCAGACTCCCTTGGAGTAATAAATAAGCGAAAAAGCATCGTCATTTTTCTAGGCAGTGATTCTAGTTTTGGATTAAACTCTAAGCCGACGGTGTCACCCCCACTTCAACTAAGGACTTCTTTCTCCGCAGCATATATTCAGAGCCCTGCTTAGTTATTTCAATCTGCTTTTTCTGTTGTGTTCCTGGGACTAGGCTAGCAAGAAGGCGTCCTTCATTCAAAGCTTTTCTAAAATTGTATTTCTTATCAAAGTATACATAGGGGCTTCGTAGTTCAAACTTTAAATTCCAGTTAATGTCAGGAAGCAGCGCCCAAGCATTCTCTCGTTTATGAAGTTTGTATTCGTGTTTGCCAAAATCGTTTGCCCTTAGATTTCTTATCTCTTCCAGGGTAGGATATTGCTGTCGTTTTTTATCTTCAATTTCTGTTCGTTTGTAAACACCATCGTCGGTGTACTCAAATCCATAAACATTTCCTGCCACTCCTATTAGATCAAAGTCAGTTGTATCTGCTAGATCTTTTAGCTCTACTGCAACGCATTTAGGAGCTAGCTCCGCTTTTGATTCTGGCCCTCGAGACATTTTTTAATATAAACAATTTATTATTAAACAATCTGTAATAAATAATCTATAGTAAATAATCTATAATAAACAATCTATAATAAGCAATCTATAATAAGCAAACGTATTGAACTGGCGGGTCAGTCCGTAAGCATAGTTTAGCGTGCTTAGATTTTTCTAGCTGCTCTTTTATTTTTTTTAGCTCATCCTTGTCCCTGATTATATAGTTTTCACTTAAACATTCTTCAAAACTGTCCTTGTCCTTAGTATAGAATAAGATGACTGATTTTAACTGCGATCTAAAGTCTTTTAAGACAGCATTGTATTTTTGAGTTAAGAGCCAAACAGAAACTAATGCGTGTCTTCCGCTAAAGGCTAGCTTAGACAGAGTCCTTCTTTTTTTAACAATGTCTTGTTCGGCTGAACAGTCATCAATAATAAACAGCGTTTCAGTTCCCTCAAATAGCCTATAGTAATGTTCTAAACAGTCGCTTAGCTTGTCAGTAGGATCAACTAAAAATATATTCTCGTCTGTCCAAACAAACTGCCTTTCTTTGTAAGACTTGTTGTGCTTAATGGTTGTGCAGAATATAACAATGTACTCGTAATGAAATCTGTAGACTGTTTGTAACAAATCAAGCACGAAGACAGTTTTCCCACACCCAGTAATCCCACAAATAAGCGAACAGTGCGGGTCTTTGGGCAAAAAGTTTAAACTATCCATCTGTTTTAATAGGCTATTTCTTTCAGTCTATTTTCTTCAATGTTCAGCTGGGCGTCATAAACCACAAAAACGTGCATTTGTATCTGGCCATTCTCCTCCTCTTCCTTATTAATCTGTATGAGTATGCCATCTGACCCTACCCTTCTTCCACTCCCGTGCAGTCTGTTGTCATACGTTGATCTAAAATCCAGCCATAGCCCATATTTGTCTGTTAGATAATCTTCGAGTCTTACATCGTGAAGGTGAAGTTTTTTACACACATGATCGGCTATGGGACTTGTCTGTCTGCCTCCGGCGAATAACTTTCTTATTTCATCAAAGTGTTGGTCAGGTAAAAGTCCAGCTGAATACAACTGAAAGGGCTTGCCATCTACTGTGCAAGACAACTGCTCAATTTTTGGGTTGTAAAACACCTCAGATTCTCTCTGAAAAGGAGCTGAGGGTTCAGTAAATAGCAAGAGAATCCCCTTTAGGGACCTTAAAGAATTGCTTATAGCTATTTCCCAGACAGTGTCTTGCTTGTTTTTAATCGCTAGACTGTGGTGTAAAACTCTTTCAAAGTAAACAACCGCCCTACTTTTATACTGATTTAAGATTATTCTAGCTAGTTCAGGGTTAGTGACAACGTCAAAATTAAGAGAGATGTTACTAACAGTGTATTTGGCTAAGGGATCATCTGATAGAATAACAGACCCGCTGTCAATGAATGTCAGTTCGTAAGTAAGTTTGTCTCTTAGTGCGCCTTGGTAATATGGCTGATGGGTTTTTAACAGTTCAAAATCTAGAGGGATGCAAAATCTGTTCTTAAATGCTCGCGCTATTGCCTGGTCTCCCTCGTCTTCCTTTGCATCTGCAGCATTAAGCCTGTGCTTAAGACCGTTTGGGCTCTGGATTCCCTGAAAGATTTTGTCTTTTCTTTCTATTCTAGGCAGCCATAGATCAGAATAGAGATTAAAAATGTCTGCGCTACTCAGTGAGAAGACTTCTCTACCTTCCAGTTTAATTACCATATTTTTAATGATGGCCCTGCCCAGGTTAGCAACGACAGTAGCATTAGGATCCGCCGACTCAATGTCTATTTTGAATGACAGCCTGGCAGTGCCTGGCATTATAACATCGTCAGGCCCAAGGTCACTAAATCTTTTTTTTTTTTTTTTTTTTTTTTTTTTTTTGCTGTCCCAACCTCTGCGCCACCTCAGAGGCAGTGCACCCACGCTGCTCATTCCGACACCCGTCCACAGCCACAGCCCGGTCGGCCCCGCTGCAGCCCCGGCACCGGCAATCCACAGGGAGCAGTCAATGTCAAGTCGTCAAGAGGCAACCCACCGGAGGAGACACTGCACTGCTGCCGAGTCACTTCGGTGGTGTTCAGTGGCGCCTGTTCTGATCTAACATACGCAGGACACCACCTACTAAGCCCCCTACTGACGACAATAATTGCTTAGTCGCGGAGCCGGCGTGAGTGAGCTCTCCCTCCGGAGGGCGCCACCACAGTCCGTCCAACGACAGCCCCATGGACTCGCCGATACCGGTGACCCCGACGGAACCAAACCAAGGCCACAGACATGGAGAGGACATCGAAATTGAGGTCACCATGAGAGCAGGGCATGAAGGGCCACAGAATTTGAGACATTTTTTTTTATGCTGATCGATGAGAATGAGGATGATTAAGATGATGCTACGGATTTCCATTTCGGTCTGAGACTACATGACAGGGCTGTACTCTACGCTTCCTTTCATAATATATCCCGGCGTCAACCGGGCCCGAGAGATACAGGCACCTGCAGTGATGGTCAGGAAATTTGAGCAATACTCTCAGAAACGCATCCATTAAGTGGATGAAACTCGACTGTGTGGTCCCAGTCTTCCCAACTGAGTCCGCAGCAACTCAACTCTGGGTAGGAGCCGGTCGGGGCAGAAAAACCCACATGACTTCTGATGGGATTCGAACCCACGACCTCCCAGCCGGGAGTCCGCGACGCTAACCACTTCGCCACGGCGGCTGGTAAGGTCACTAAATCTTACTGTTAATATTTCATTGGGCTCAATTGTTGATGAATTATTTACAACGTGCACAGTCTGTCTTATGCCTTTTATGCCGTGGGGTTCCTTCGCTTTTCTGAATGGATCAAGGTCGCAGCCGTATGGGTTCATTTTTTATAAAACAAAAAATAATAAATATATAAATATGGCTGATGAAGATTTTGGCGCGATTGAATCTATTGAAGAAGAAGAAGAAGACGATTTTGGTGCGATTGATTCTATTGAAGAGCCGGGTCCTTCATTGCAAGAAGAACTTGAAGAAGCGAGTTCTTTACTCCCTAGGCAGCCTCAAGATGTGGGGGCGGGCTCTGTACTCCTTAGAGCTCGTCAAGAACTTTTAGGAGTAGGCTCTTCACTCCCTAAAGCCCGTCAAGAACTATTGCGACAACGAATTGAATCATTCTATAAAAGTATAGAGCGGGAGCTGCCAGCCGCGATCGGTCCTGACGATTTTGAGATGGGAAAAGGGGCCATTTGTATGTAAGAACTAGTAAAGGAATGCTTGTACGGCTTACTACAAAACCAGACCCAGCCCAGTTTTTAAGCAGGAGCACAATTCTTAGAGAGCTCCCTGTTTCTGACCAAAGGCGGTTAAACTTTATTAGCGATCTAAGGTCTGAGGCTATTAGTGCTTTACAAAGCATAGTGCGAGAGTTGCCAACACGATCTGAAATAGAAATGATCCCTATTCAAGAATTAACTCAAAGAGCAGATGAACTAGTAGCAGAACTTGAGACAGGTTTTAATGAAGAAACACAGTTAAAAACAATTGCTGGTTCTCAAGTGCCTAGTCAAAGAGAAGGTGAGCTGAGTCCTGATGAAGAAACGGCTTTAAAAACAATTGATGATCCTCCATTGCCTGAGCGCGAACACGAGGTTCTTAAAGCTAGAATTAAGGATCTTGAAGCTGAACTGCGTGACCTCGGGTCTGTTAAGTCTGCTTTAACAACTACAAACGAAGAACTAAAAAACAATTTGAGAAAATTTAATGAGCTAGAGAGAGAGATAAAAGAAGAAGAAAATAAACTGGCCGATGCAGATGATAACAATTTAGGGTTAGAAGAAAAGGCTAGAATACAGGCGAAAATCCAGAATTTAAGGATAGAAAAGACAAACAGGTTATCGGCGTTGTATATTAACAGAGAAAAAATAGATACCCAAATAAGCAGAATCAGAGAAACTATAAACAAAATGATTTATGAAAATACTACGCTAGCAGAAAGAATAAGGACTCTGTTCAGAGAGCAGGGGATTACAATAGTTAGTATATTAACAGCCGTTGGGTTTGCCATCTCTACACTGGTTTATGCACTAACCGGCAGTGCGCCAACAGGGCCAGTAGCTCCTCCAACGCCTCAGCCCGGCAAAAGTTGGATTAGAAAACAATTGCACCATCTGGCAAACCTATTAAAGAAGTTAGCTGTCAAAGCGCTTGATGCTCTGCCTGGCATAATAGGCAGTGTTGTTAGTTGGGTTTTGTCTACCATAGGCAAAGTGGCTGGTTATATGGCCGACCATCTGTGGACGTTAGGAGTGCTGGCTGCTGGTTTAATTTTTAGTGAAATAAAGTATGGCTAATCCAGTAAAAGTTAAAAACACAACAAGAGCTGTCTTTTCACTAGTGTGTCTGTCGGGGTGAGGCACATCAGCGGGTGGGGGGTCGCTTTCTGGGCTGCTTATGACTGGTGGGGGTCGCTTTCTGCAGGTTCTGGGCTAGATACTTTTTTTAAAATGGCTGGCGCGGGCCTTGTGTTTAAACCTTGATTGTGTCCTAAGTTTTGATCATCTCCGGCTATGAGGATTTCATTATTATAATTCTGTATCATGCCAATCTGCAGTCTGAGGTCAGAAGGCAGCATGTATAATCCATGGCCCACAACAAAGTCAACCTTTGACCTAGCATGTGAAAGAACGTTTTGGTACCTTTGTATGCTGGAAGGCAAATCAACAGCAGAGTTAATAGCATCTTCTAAATTGGCTAGAAATTGTTTTCTGGCGTCAAAGCCTGTAGATTGATCCACTATGCTAGACTTGGTCTGTGCTTGCGCTCCTAATAGACACCAAACGTACATGCGTATGGAGTCATTAAGTCTTTGCACTCCTGGCATTGTTAGGCCTTTACTTTCATCCAAGATAAATGTTGCCCAAGCATTGGGGTGTTTTTGTTCTATTGATCCCAATCTAACTTGGGAGTTTGGCTTAAAAGAGGTGTGGCCGGGCCAGCAGTCAAAATTATATTCTCTACGCTGACCCCACAAATACAATGTGCCTAACCCGTGATTGCGGTCTAACTTTTGTCTAAAGTTATTTGAAGGGTTAATGTTAAATTCGTTGCAGATTCTTTCATATGCATTCTTGTCCATTGGGCTGTTAAATGGATTAAATGCGTTGTCGTTGGGGAGGGGTACTTGTAGTTCAGTTAGTATGCGTCTATACTGATAATAAACATGAAAGTTATATACTGACCTTACTAAGAGATTGGGGTGGTATAAATGGTTTGCATATGAAACACCGCAGCCAGTGGTTGAGCAGCAAACTGCAAAATTTAACTGATTCTGGTAAAAAGCCATGGGATGAGTTGACCATGCTGATGGCACTCTATCACTCTTTATTGGAGGATTTAAATATCTAGTTAGTGGGTTTACAAGTCTGACTAGAAAGCCATATGATTCATCCACTGCGATGGTTAGGTTACTAAAGTCCAAAGATTTGGGATCATAAACCCCCCCTACGTCGTAAGTGGCACTTTCATTATATTTAAAAGGCTCCATTTTAAATAGATTTTTTTTAAAACGGATTTAAAAAGGATGCACATTTATATAACTAAACAAAACACGCGTGTGTTCTTAAAGTATCCAATTGACAATAGGCGCGGTGATAGTAGGGTTGCTCTTAGAGAAATTGGTTTTAAAGTTAAGTGGTTTAATATATCTGAAGAAGCTCAGAATAACTGGATTAATATTAGTAACGAGGGGGGCAATCAAATAACTCATGAAAAAATACCAGAAGGCTATTACAACTTTTGTTCTTTAAAAGAAGTATTTATCGAATTAGGCATATTGCTAAAAATTAACGAAGCAAACCTCAGAATTACTGTGCATTTTCCACCAGAAGAAAGAAGAGAATACACTTTTCCTAAAGGCCTTGCTAGGATCTTGGGCTTCCACAGTACTAGCAGATCTTATAAATTTAGTACAAGAGAAGACACCTATCAATTTGAAAGCAATGAACCATCTGATTTTCTCGTGAACCCAATGTTGTATGTCCATTTACAAGAGTTAAAAACAGATACTAATTTATTTGATGGCCATCCATCTACAGTTCTAAGAGTACTACCATCAATTAAGGCGGGGTTTTGCGATTATCAGTTAAGCACATTTGGTGAAAACAGTCGGTTTAAAGAATTAGTTGCGGGGTCTATAAATTCAGTGTGTGTAAAAATAACTAACCAAGATGGAAGGCCGGTTGTTTGTTCTGATTTGTTGGTAGTGCTGGAAGTAGAAGAGCGTA
>CM065723.1:76452754-76600254 GCA_033310375.1 Conus canariensis
GAAGCACAGTCACTGTGACAGGAACTGTCAAAAGAAGCACAGTCACTGTGACAGGAACTGTCAAGCAGTGATGGACACATCTTCATGCCATCTGCCCTAAGAAGCACAGTCACTGTGACAGGAACTGTCAAGCAGTGATGGACACAGGCCTTGCTGCCAATGCCAGGTGAAGCTGAGAAATAAGACACTAAAAAAAAAAAGAAAAAAAAAAAGCTACAGCAGTGTTAGGGCAGAGCTGAGAAATAAGACACTAAAAAAAAAAAGAAAAAAAAAAGCTACAGCAGTGTTAGGGCAGAGCTGAGAAATATGACACTAAAAAAAAAAAAAAACCGCTACAGCACAGTCTTAGGGCAGAGCTGAAGGTTGTCTTGATCAGGTCACAGGGTATCAAAGATCAAAGCTAATGAAACCCGTAACAAAAATAAGATGAGGTTAATTACACAGATAAGACAGGGTAGTAGTAAGTCATTCAAAGTCAATGACAGAGATCAGTCAGGGTGATTTAGATCAGAGTTATTGACACAAATAAGATATAACAAGGTAGTCTATCCCATGTCAATGATAAAGATCACACAAGGTGACTTAGTTCAGACTTAATGACACGAATAAGACCAAAGTTAATTACACACATAAGAAGAGCTAAGATCAAAGTGAATGACACAGATGATACACAGCCTTTTAGTCCTAAGTAGATGATACAGACAGTGCAGAGCTCAGTAGTTCAAGTTAATGGACAGACATGGAAGGTCAAGTTCAGTCCACAGTTGATAATAGTGACAGAGAGGACCATTTCATCCAAAGTTAACAGTGCTGCTTATAATAAAATATGCATTCAGGAAAGGTGCTTTAAATCACAGGAAGATGGCCATCATCACATATACAATGTCTTTTGCTTACAAGTAACAGAAAAAAATTATCTCACATGTTGTAGGAGACGTTTTTCAAAAAGCACCCAGCAAAATATTGACTAAGACAATTTTTTTCACATGTACCAAATGTTTGAAAAGTGTTGTTGACCGGTCACATTGTTAAATACTGTAGAAAAATACTTTTAAGTACTTGTATCATAGACGTTCAGTTACTGGGCCTCCTGCAGTAGACACTGTCATAAGCACTGGAGGTATCACCTATGCCATACTCACTCACATTTTCTACAAAAATATGAAGCAACCAAAGACAACAAAAAACCAGCAATGAATAATTTTGCAACAAAATTTTCCATCTTATTTTGGTTAGTATTGCTTTTAAAACTGGAAAAATTGTTCAAAATTATTTGTTAACTTGATTCTAGCCAGAATCAGCAATGGATTTATGCCTACCCCACTCACCATTTGTATCGGAGGACATAAACACAGAATGAACAACAAAAGAAACCAACATTTACTGTATGTATTGAACTAGATCACTTCACACCCCTCACTGTTTTGCTGTTGTCATTTTTAGCAACTGACTCACTTGTGCAAAAAATTCAAACACAAATCCTCTTCATAACTATTAATTATTCACTTACTTTTGCCCCAGGAAAAATGGGCCTGTAAACAACTGAACAATATTGATTCTAGAACAAAACAGTCATAACCAAATGAAAATGAGGCTGAACGCCGAAGATTGCTAATGATGGATGGTTGATATTTGACAAAACACAGAGCCACAATCATTGCTCACTGCCACTCTGCTGGAAAGCCACATAATAACTCACTGCATTCTGCTGAAAAGCCACATAATGGCTCACTCCACACTGCTGAAAAGCCACATAATGGCTCACTTCACTCTGCTGAAAAGCCACACAACAGGTTGCTGCACTCTGCTGAAAAGCCACATAATGGCTCACTGCACTCAGCTGAAAAGCCACATAATGGCTCACTGCACTCTGCTGAAAAGCCACATAATGGCTCACTGCACTCTTTTGAAAAGCCACATAATGGCTCACTGCACTCTTTTGAAAAGCCACATAATGGCTCATCTCACTCTAAGGGTTAATAGTATGAAGAACACATTGTAGTTTAGTCCGAAGTTCATGATGTACATGTATAGAAGCAGTCCCTTTCTGTCTAAGGCAAAAATTTCTTTTTGAAATTACCTAATGTGGAAATCCAGTCTTTTAAAGAAAAAGAAAGAAAGAGAGAGAAGAAAGTAGAAAAGAAGAGAATTAAATTTTTTTTTTTTTAATTTTTTTTTAGTAAACTAATAAACTCTTTGTCACAGGTGACACAGTGTGCCAATTGTGTGCACACCATGAAGCTTTTGTTTGTCAAACAATACAATGTTTTTTTCTTCTATAAAGCGAAAGAAGAAAGCACGACATTCATGAAAGGAGGAGTCTGAGTGTCTGTTGTTAGCTCCACTCTTAAAAACATGTGTTGGTAGCTGTGGCTTAACAATACCGTAAGTAACAGAAATCCACACCGAGTGTGGTGTCAGAAACTCGATTGAGTTGGAACTGGTCCCAATTCATTCTGCCACCAGGAAATGAAAAAACAGACTAAACGCCAAAAGGAATGTCTTCATTCAAATGCACATGCTTTTTCCCCTCTTCTATCAAGAAGCCTTTAGGTGCCTTTCAAAACTGAATTTAGCTTCTGCTTCAGGGGGTGTTGCCCCACTCAATCTCCCAACCCAGGTGCTGTCCTCTGAACAGTTGCACTCATGTACCATTACAACAGAGCTGTTTCATCTACATAACACACAATATGACCACAGTAAGGAGCAAGCTTTGAAACGTATGTAAATGTTCAACCTTACTGCATAAAAAATGATGGCACAAGTAGTGCTCTACCTTGTGTGAAGCATATGGGTTGGTATTTTCTGTCAGGCCACACACAACACACTTACAGAAATATTCCCATGTGTTCTTTCACACATACATGCACAAACATTTAACGTATGTAAAATCAAGGACTCACCAAAAGCATCGTTCATCATGGCGTCTTCGTCATCCTCTTCATCAGCAGCATCCAGAAGAGGTGAGAAGGCGTACCTGCACAATTAAATCAATGCAAAAACCTTGGCATCACACTTCTGGTTGCTGTTTGTTTAAGTGCAACACCTACAAACATGTACAGATTTATCTCCTGAGCAAGGAGTCTCACATGGCAAATACATAATACCTGCTCCACTGCTGATCAGAACAAAACTAGGCAGATGCTGACAAGTCTTGTGTCCCCAGTTCAACATTCTGGGAGTCTAGTGCTTCAGTCCAGCCAGACAGACCAGATCTCCAGGATACCTGAAGGAAGCTTGAAACAGGGCTCCAAAACAAACCTGGTAATGCAGTGGATCCCTGTGATGTTATGGGCAATGAAGAAGCTGACAACCTCTCTAAGCTAGGCAGCAAACAGAAAGTGTGCCCCAAATGTCTTGCAGAGAAATCAAGACCTACTTTAACCCTTTCAGCCCAGACATAGTGACTGCCTGTGTAACTTTCCCAGCCTGGCATACTTTGGCTGTTCAGCTGGAAAATGGGGAGCTAGCTGATTTACTCTGTCATAATTCTGGATCAGAACATAAAAGGGCACAAATCTGCAGAAATATACTATTACTATTTTCTTTAACATATACATTTTCATTGTGTCTGTTACTTGGTTATTCAAGGATCCTTCATTAATAGGGGCTGAACAGATCCTCCATCATTCTTTGGTACTTCATAATCCAGCAGGTTTTATCATTACATTTGTCATAAAATGCCATGTAAAACTTGATTATATCACTGTCAAGTATTTTTTCAGCAGCTTTGTAAATTGACATCGTTTTTGTACAATTACTTGCTCTAGACCACTATGATTTTACCTAAAATATTGTGTTGGAACAAAAAAAACTGGAAAAAAAACCCTCAACTAAATCATTTGAAACCAGATTATTCAAAGCAGTACATGATTCAAGAACGAAACAGCTCCAAAAGACTGTCTCAGCACTTATTACTCATGAATAAAATAAGGATTAAATGTGCTAGATTTTAATCAAAATTGATGCCTGACATCTTTTCAGGCACAAGCGGCCATGTGCATTCATGTGCATCCAGCCAGAGGTTAGGTGATGGGTGGAAAGTTGAGCCTCTTCAAAAACATTCCGGACTGTCTGCCTTCCTATCTTCATGTTCCTTCACCCACAACACCCTTCAGTACTCTCTCTCTCTGACTTCCTGTTCTCTGTCCTGATCCTCTACCTCTCCTTCATCTACCTTGGATATCCAGCTGCCTAGCTCAGAACTCCTGTCTACCTGTCTAGGACCTCCTGTCCTTCTATCTGGGACCTCTGATTCTCAATTTTCAGCCTTCTGTCCTATCTTGGAGCGGCTGTGCTTCTATCCTGGACCCTCTGTCGTCCATCTGGGATCTTTTGTTGTCCAGCTGTAGGTTTTCAGTCCTCCTACCTTAAACTTCCTGTCACTCGGTCTTAGATTTCCTGTCCTTTTTAATTTCAAAACACAGCAAAAAAAAAAAAAAATCTGATATAGCCAATAAAAAATGTCACTAACTCAAAGAACACACAACACTGATGTCTAGTCAAGGTGGAGATTCCCCTTTCTATAATCAATGCACATCCTACAAGCAGTTATACTATAACCTCAGGAGAACCAGTCTTTTCTTTGCTGTATTATGCCTATATTCATCAACACCAAACATACACCCCTTATCAGTTTTAGATCCGATAACTGATATGCAATTCTTTCTATTTGGAATTTAAGACTCATAGCTCTGGATGGCACTTTTAAGAGCCTTATATCAGAACAATGAAACCTCTCTATAGTCATGTCTAAAGATCCTTAAGAACTAGCTCTAAAAGCAGGTGCCTTATTTGGGAGTTACATTTCGTACACACAGAAACATAAAACAATAATTCCAGAAGAAAAGACCAATCTTTCATGAGACAGCCTTAATGAAGTGTGCCATTATCAGGTTTTGCTGGACATGCATCAGTGTCCCAGCCGTAGTGCACAGAAGTACCTCTGGTTGTTGGCAGTGGGTCTCCACAGCAGCATGATAATGAAGAGGAGGATGACGAACAGCATGTGCCAGAAGGCCTCATCAATCCACAGCTGTTTCCAGTCCTGTTCAACAATCACAGGTCTCATGTATTATGGGTTAGTTAGTTATGAAATGCTTATAAGCTCAACAGGTCAGCAAAATCATTGATACAGAACAATCAAAACAAAGGAAAAATCCGCCTTGGCTTAAGGCTGTGTCAGATCAATTGACATTGGCTAGAACACCCAGGCTACATCAAAATGTTGTTATGCTCTGCATAGTTATGCGGGGATTGTCTTCAGCCGTGACAAGCTCCTAGCATAACACCATCAGTCTCCAAAATCCTTGAAGTCGGACTGTGGCTGCCCACGTGGCAGGGTAATCAAAAACGGTCACACACGTAATGCTCACATCCCCAGCTGATGCATTTGTACCAAAGTGCTCAAGTGCTTTGGCTGTTTGGATCATCCCTGGAGTCTTTTAGCCAGGGTACAACAACAACAACAAAAGCAAAATGACACAAAGTGTATGAGGACAAATCTGGGAAGAAAATCAACACATTTGGAATATTGCTGAAACGGAATTATTTTCTTGTGTCTCACACATAGACAAAAAAACTTCACTGCACATGCTGTCCAGACAATAATAATCTGCTTGAATGCATTCTGTGCTTAAAAACATTCTGCACACTCACATGAATTTTTGTGCTGCTTTGAAAACCAAATATAAGTTAAAAAAAAAATTACAGAAGAATTCAACCCGATAAAACTATTTTTCAGTGGAGGGAGGGAGGAGAAGGGATTTCCCCCACCCCACCCTACCCCCCTCCCTAACCAAAGAAATTTGAAATTATCTGAATGGACCAAACTTTTCAAAAAAAGAAAGAACAAACTTTACAGACAACAGTGATAACATTCACCTACATCAAATGACTTTCACAATACAATGCATACCCTACCAATGTTAACACACAGGAGAACACATTTTCCCCCTGTTTCATCTTCCATGTTCTGCCTGAGCATTACTCCCTTGCCCCTCATTCTGGCTCCTCCACAACCCCAGATGTCCTATAGCAGGCCCTGCGCTGCAGTCCATGCAGAGCAGTCAACATCAGGTCATTATGAGGCAACCAACGAGACAACACACTGCACTGTTTCCTGGTCATTTCCGCGATATTCAATGATTTCTGTTCAAATCCAACACATGCAGGACATTTACCAAACCCCTCACTGATGAAATAATTGTTTCCCTTGTAAAGCCCTGGTGAGTGAGGACATCATCACATCTATCCACTAACAATCCCATGAACATGCCAGTACCAGTGACTCTCACCACAGACATGAACACAGAAAATAAAAAAAGAAATCAAGGTCACCTTCAGAGCAGGGTATCGAGGGACACAAAAAGTCTTTTTTTTTTTGTTTTGTTATGTTCAATGATGATGATAATGATGATGCATCGGAGTTCCACTCTGGTTTGAGACTTCATGACAGGACTGCGTTCTAACTTCCTTTCATGATATATCCAGGTCTTGACACACCAACAAGAGATATAGGCACCTGCAGTGTTGGTCACTGAATTTATGCAAAACTCAGAGATGCATCCAGTAAGTTACTGAATCTCATCTGTGTAGTTCCAGTCTTCCTGTGTAAGTTCACAGCACACTAAGCTCTTGGTAAGAGCCAGATGGGGCAAAACATCTCACAAATAAATGCCTCCGTTAAGACACTATGAAAACATTCTTGAACCTTAAAAGACTTATAAAAAGAAAACGCCACGGACCACCTTTTAAGCACTTGATTTTTCTTGGCACCAAAGAAGCATACACTGTTTTGATTGTCAAGCAGACCCATAAGCAAAAAATATGTAATAATAAAAGTGTTGGGACAAGTCATTATTTGAAAAATAAAGTATATTGATGGCACTTAAGTTACAGTAAACCCTCATCATTCACAGTAACCGAAAATGGGGAGTTTGTGTTATACTCCCTGTTTGGCTAGTATACTTACCATGTCAGACCATAGCATTCAACGGCAGTTAGCCAGCTCTGTCAGGCCGAATTTTTTCCGTGGCCAATGCAGTCATAAGACAGTCACGTGATGTCACCCCACTTCCGCCCCGGAAGAAGCCAGTGTCAACTTCCTATAAGTCATTCAGCGAGGCCTGGTGTATGGTGACCCCGAGAACCTTGGCGCCAGAGGGGAAGGTAGGGAGGGAATTAGAGTCTGACATGGTAAGTATACTAGCCAAACAGGGAGTATAACACAAACTCCCCATTTTGGCGTCATATACTTTACCATGTCAGACCATAGCAGAATTTAAAGGAATCGGAGGAGGGCGAGCGCCCTAGTGGTTCTTGGGGTTGACCGATATGGCTGCATTGGCCGCCACAAAGGAAATCCCCTTAGACCCATCAGCTCTGGTCATGCGGATATCCCTCAGGTAAAAATTAATGAAGGGATTTTCCGAACGCCAGTAGGCTGCCTCCAGCAGGTGGCGCACGGGGACAGAGTACTGGAACGCTGTGGAAGTGGCCAGTGCTCTGACCTCGTGGGCCCTGGGTGATAGGACAGGGAGATCCTTGTACGCCTGAGCGTAGGTAGATCTCGCCGTCTTGGAGAGCCACCTGGAGATAGTTCCCGCCGAGATATCTCTAGTATTGTTGGGGTTGAGGGAGATAAGGAGTCGTCTCTGGGAGGAGCGCCTGGGGCGTGTGCGTTCCCAGTAGTACCTGAGACACCTGGAGGGGCAAAGGTCCATGTCTCCATCTTTTTCTCCCTTTCCCAAGATGTCAGAACTCCGGAAGGAACTTGAGAGAGACTGAGCCGTCCCTGTGGAAGGCGATATCTGTGGGGTCACCGCTGAGGGCGTGAATCTCACTTCGTCTTCTGGCCGAGGCCAGGGCGAGGAGAAAGGTGGTCTTAAAGGAGAGGAGGTCAAAAGGAATAGAAGCAATGGGTTCAAAAGGGGTTTTTCTGAGGGCATCGAGGACCGTAAAAAGGTCCCAGAGGGGAATGCGCCTAGGGGACTGAGCTTCCCGTAGAGCAACTCCTCTAGACACCTCTCTGAGGAGAAAGTCATTGTCAAAAGAAGGGCCCCCCAGTTGACGAATGGTAGTGCAGATAGCTGATCTGTAGCCCCGAATGGAGCCAGCCGACAGCTTAAGGGAAGAGGATAGGTGGGAGAGGAAATTTCCTATTTGGATGTTGGAGGGGCAGTAACGGGGAACAGAGTTATCTGAGCACCAGGTTATCCATCTCTCCCAACGGTAGTTGTAGAGGGATTCGGTGCTGGCTCTGCGAGATGCCGAGGCGAAGTCCCGTAATCCCTGAGAGGCCCCTGCCCCGGCTAGTGTGTCTAGGACGGACTGGGGTCTCTCCGAGTGGGGGGTAGATGCAGATGTTCGCAGTTGGGCTGGCATAGAAGCCACGCGTGTAGGCGAAGCATCTTGGGATTGGAGTGAGGAAGACCTGACCGGGGTTGTCTCAGCATGTCCCAGCGAGGGCTGAGCCGGAGGGGGGGAACGTGGGTGAGGGACTTGGGGTCCGGGAACCAAGACTGGGTCGGCCACCATGGCGTTACGAGGATCAGCCTGGGTTTTTCCAGCCTTGCCTTCCTGATCACCTTGTGTAGGATGGGGAAGGGGGGAAAGGCATACGCCAGTAGGCCCGTCCCGGGGAGGGATAGTGCGTCGACTGCATCCGCCTGGGGATCTGGAACGGGAGAGACGTACAGGGGCAGGTGATGGTTGAAGCTGGTGGCAAACAGGTCGATCATGGGCACAAACCAATGGTTGCGCGACACCAGCGAAGGAGGGCCTCTGTTCTGAGGGAGAGGCCTATGGAGCGGGCCTCTCCCTCTTTGTTGACATAGCAAGCTACCGACGTATTGTCCGTGAGGAGGGGAACAAGTCGGTGCGCGACCTTGTGCTGGAGTTGGAGAAGGGCTAGCCTGACCGCTTCCAGCTCCCACTCCCCGAGGCGTGACTGTCCTCCACGTGGGCCCCCCAGCCCAAGTTGGAGGCGTCTGTATAAAGTTCCAGTGGTTGGGTTGGGTTGGGAGGGAGATGGGGACCCCGGTGGAGAGAGTGGCTGGAGTGAGCCGCTCCTCCGTCGCCGAAATGAACCAGTGTCCGAGGGGAATGACCTGGTCCCAGCGGTCGGAGGTCTGTGACAAACGTCGGCGGAACTCCCTCTGAAGTTGGCGTTTGGGGACCCGCCGCAGGGGAATGAGGGGAGACAGGGACTCCATCATTCCTAGGAGGGAGGACAGGGTTCTGGCCGAGGTGTGGGGTGCCTGTGACAGGCAGGAGATGAGGTCCACTATGCGTGCAGGCCTCTCCGGGGTCTGCCCGACGAACCGTAGGAATCGTCTGTGGGCCGGGTGAATCAGGATCTGAAAAATAGGCGTCCTTCAGGTCTACGGATGTGGCCCAGTCGCGATGATGGATGGAGTCTCGGATCTGGGTGGGGGTCTCCATCTTGAACTTGGTGGGCCTGAGGAACTTGTTGAGGGGCGAAAGATCTAGAATGGGCCTCCATCCTCCCGAGGCTTTTGGGATCACAAAGAGTAGAAGCCGGGGTTTGGGTGGGAAATCTCCGAGATGGCCCCTCTTTTGAGGAGGTCTTGGACTTCCGTGCGAAGAGCTTCTGCTTTGGCGGGGGAGGGTTCGTTGGGGGAGGGAGGGGGAGATAGCATGAGGGGGGGGACGCTCGTGGGCCCAAGGAAGGCGAAACCCTTCCTGTAGCACCGCCACTATCCAGGGGTGAGGCGTATGCGTCTCCACTGGTGGGCATGCCGGGAGAGGCTGCCCGCCAGGGGGGGCGAGGGTCTGGGCTGGTGGGTGGGGGATAGGGCGAGGGGGGGTGCTACCTGATCTAAGTCCCCCTCGGGCTGTCTCCCTAGTCAGCTCCGGGAGCGTGACTGTTGGCCTAACCGAAAATTTTGCTGATGGGGTTTTGGCTTAGGCCTTGGGAGAAGATTAGGTCGCTTGGCGGGCCGTGCGGTGCGGGAAGGCGATTGTCTGGGATAGGGTCTGTGCCTGGGGAAGGAACGAAGTGGGGGTCTAGCAGGGCGTGGCGGTGGCCTGGGCGCAAAGGACACAGCCTGCTTGCGTTCCTCAACTGCTTGTGCTATGACGTCAGCCGAGTAGTCGCCAAAGAGCGACTGGACCTGGCCCGGGATGCATCGCAGGGCTGCCTTAAGCGTCGGGGAGAGAGAGGTCCGCGCCAGCACGGCCTCTCTCGCGACCAACAAGCAGTTGAAGTGGCTTCTGGCTGCGCTGTCCGCCGCAGCCGAAAGGTGATGCGAAATCCTGTTAACTAGGTGTCGCATGAAAGGATCGCTGAACAAGCGAGGGTCAGGCTCTTGGTGCGCCTCAGAGCCCGGGTCCCCCGGTACTGGGATGGCACCATCGTCCTCCGGCCATAGAGCCTCCGCTCGCTGAAGGGGCATGTCCAAGTAGGTGTGTCCCGCCGTGGTGTGGAGGATGCCCATCCTGGCTACTCGGACCCATTCCTTTAGGTTCTTAAAGGAGATGGCGCCGGAAGTAGGGGGGGGCAGGTGGGGGATCAACCGACGGTCCGACTGGGAAATGCCCATCTCCCTGGTCACGGGATTGTCCGTAAACAAGGAGGCGACTGAGGGGTTCTTGGGTAGATTGGTCTAGATCTCTGGGCCGGGGGAGAGGGAGAGAAATTCGTCAGCGGGTGCGGCCTCCCTCCTAACGAGGTCTGGTCGCCACCGTTCTATCGTGCGGACATCGTACAATGAGGTGGGGGCTAGCTCCTCGTCATCGTCCGCCTCAGGGAGGTACTGGTCCTGAGAGGGTTCATAGCACCCGTCTTCAGGAGGTAAGTCGAGGGGTGCCTGTAGTGTGTCCCCGGTGGCCCTATAATCGGCGGCCGGGACATCGTCCTGCCGATAGGACAGCGCCCGAGGAGGGAGACCAAGGTCGACCCAGGTAAGTGAGGCCGGGTGCCACATTCGACCATGTAGCTGGTCGTGCTGGGTGTTGGCGTTAAGCCACTGGTCTCTCTCGGGGGCATAGAGCCACCGGTCCCCGGGGAGGTAAACGGGCTGTGGCGGCCCTGGGGAAAAACCATGGTAGGTAGGCCGCACTCAAGGTCTGACCAGCGCGTTGGGCGAATGCGTAGGTCAGACATCCGCCGAGTCGTAGCCACGAGACCCTCTTCTTCTTGTAGGCAGAAAGTCCCCGGGGACCCGGGTAACCTGAATCACTGTTGGGGGGGGGCTTGAGAGGCCGTGGCCTGTCGTCCCCGTCCAGGTCCGTGCACTGCACCATACACGTCCTTGGAATGGGCCTGGGAGGGCCATAATGGTATGGAGGAGGATGCGGAAGTCGAGCCCCCAACCCGCGAAAGTGCGGATTGGTCAGGATGCGGTCCCGTGTTCCTCCCCCTGGAGGAATATGTCAGGTTACCCTTGGTCCCGCTGGTAGATCCTCCCCCCGGAGGAGCGGGACCGCGGACGTTGCCCAAATGGGGATCCGAAAGGTCGGTTCCCCAACGTCCAATACCCCTAGGGAAGAAGGTGACGTTCGATCGGGGTAGGTCGACCGTCCTTGTGCATGGGCACGGCCGGGCCCATGGCGCGGCGTGCCCGCACGCCCAGGATTATGGACACCACCGAGGTCGTGCGTCGGGGTGACCATAAGGCTGCTTCCGGAGTCGAAGCGCTCCTCGAGCTCAGGTGTTGGCTGCACCTGTGCCCGGTGGGGCCGAGCGCTATGAGTGCACGTATCAATTTGGGGGGAAAAAGAGATACGTGACTCATCAAGGCGAGTGACGGATGGTGATTCCATCCCAGATCCGTCACCCGTGCTGGTCCGCGGCTCGGCAAGGTGCCCCGGGGGCCGAGATTCGCGTGACTCAGCATGATAGTTAGAAGTCTCCGAGCGAGTCCGTAGGCTAGAGGGCAAGCTGGCCGATGGAGAAGGGGTGGGGGAGGGCGAATTCCGTTGGCTAGTCTTTGCTCGGCCGGGCCCCTTGAGGGGAGCCTTGCCATTAGACTTTCTGGGCAGCACCTTGAGGGGAGCTTTGCCCTTAGACTAGCAGGCAGATCAAATGAAAGGCATTTTGAAATGGTGGCCGCTTGCCCATCAGCCTTGGGACGCCGCGGTCGTGCGTCCGTCGGTTTGGTAGACGAGGAAGATCACGCGTCCCTTCCGCGGAGAAGTCGTCTCTGTCTACCCGAACCGTACGTTCATCAGTGCGAACGGATTGCTCCGAGATGGAATCGACCCGCGGGTTCTCCGGGAAATTGAGCGAACTCCGAGCAGTGGAGTGGCTCGACCCGGCGGTGTCCTTCACCATGTTGGGCACAGGTGGATAGAGCAAACCCGGAACACACGACCGCAAAGAGGAGACAAGGTGGCCGATCGAGAAAATCAATTAATCTCGATCGTCCGTGTGGTGTCGTGCAAAGTGCTCGAGAGATCGACTGAAAACTCGAACTACCCGTACACGCCACCGGTCGTGTGACTGGTATGGCTATTAATAGCAATCTCTACACGTGGAGTATCACTGTGTATAGGTGTGATAGTTCTTGGGCACTAAATCTTAATAAGCAGATCAGTGTCACACACCCTTACTCGAACACGTTCTACCTGTGAAGGGTAAAGAGTACAGGTGTGATAGTTATTGAGCCCTAAACCTTAATAAGCGGAACCAGCACAAAATGCGTGCTGAACCCGAGGCTCGGCAATATGGTGGGGGAACACGACCGGCGAGCGGTGCCGACGATCGCGAGTAACAAAGTCGCGAGAGTGCCGGTAAAAGAGACAAATCTTTAATAAATACGCTCCCGAGAGTGCCGGTAAAAGAGACAAATCTTTTAATAAATACGCTCCCACCAAGAGCCTCACACGGCAAAAATACTCAGGGTCTAGTGCAAGCCGGAACCAGCACAAAATGCGTGCTGAACCCGAGGCTCGGCAATATGGTGGGGGAACACGACCGGCGAGCGGTGCCGACGATCGCGAGTAACAAAGTCGCGGGAGTGCCGGTAAAAGAGACAAATCTTTTAATAAATACGCTCCCGAGAGTGCCGGTAAAAGAGACAAATCTTTTGATAAATACGCTCCCACCAAGAGCCTCACATTTGCAAGCCACAACTGAATCAAGTATAGAACAAAACACAGCAAAGTTAACACAAAGGCAAGTATAGGCGAGACAGAGCACAAGACTTATCTTGCTTTGACGGCAGGCCGAAGATGAATGACTTATAGGAAGTTGACACTGGCTTCTTCCGGGGCCGGAAGTGGGGTGACATCACGTGACTGTCTTATGACTGCATTGGCCACGGAAAAAATTCGGCCTGACAGAGCTGGCTAACTGCCGTTGAATGCTATGGTCTGACATGGTAAAGTATATGACGCCAAATACACTGTTCAATAACTCCTGACACTTAATACAAATATACAACTGAAAGACTCAGCATGCACAGTTTATACAAATGCCCAAAAGGTCAATAAGCTGGCTTTACTGCTTATAGATATACACCACAGCTCAATGACTTGGTTTTTATCACTTATACAAATACATCACAACTCAATGACTAGGAATTTCTAGCACATAGATAAACACCACAGCTCTATAACTCAGAATTCACAGCTTATGTAAGTACACTATGGCGCAATAACCTGTCATCTACAGTTAGTTTCAAAGTTAGGTGACAGCAGGCAGAAACTGAAACAAATTTTAAAAGGATTCTAAAGTAAATCCTCCAATTAACATGGACAAATAATACATACAGCACCGACAATCACTATCACTTACCTCCCATATACATGTTTTGTCTTGTAATTTGTTCGTCCATGTTAGCTGGTGGATTTACCTTAAAATCCTTTTAAAATCTGTCATCTACAGCTTATACAAATGTACTTAATTTCAATTACTCAGCATTTTATACAGATTATACACGTGTACACCATAGCTGATGATTCAACATTCACAGCTTGCACAACTCAAACAATTTGATAAGCTCCCTTACCTTGATGCACTCTTTGAACTTGTGCTGGGTCATAGCCCACACCATGCACGCCACAGACGCTGCACACAGTCCACAGAAACAGAACTCACAGTTATGCTACAGTCCACCGCAATCAAAACAAATATCTTCACAATGATTTATATCTACATGAAGCCAGGGGACCTGGCAACCATAAGCACAGAACACCAGTGAACAGGGAACTACAAACCAATGAGAGAAAAAACAGGGCTGGCACTGAGCACGAAGGGAAAGAGAACCACAGAGAGTATGGTGCCCAAGAAGGTGGGTGAAGTTGCACTTCTGTAACATCTCAGCAAGCAGCATCAACAATCACTGTCACTTACTTCCCATATATACTCAAAAAATTTAAGATTTGCTTTGGTCAGCAACCAGAGCAAACACAAGCAGTCTGAATCCCATAGACAGACTGTGGCGCTTCTGTTCACTCATATCCCCCACCAACGAAGTTTGTACCTGGGTTTCACACAGCTGAAATACACCCTTTTGTAGTACTGGGTTTTTTTTCTTTTGAGTCACTTAACACTGATGACACATTCCAAGAGGGAATGCTGCTGTGTGGTCACATAAACGAAAACAGTACCTTCAAATGATGAATGTTTAGTGTGTAAAAAGATCAATGCTTTTGGTGTTCACTTGGTATTTGGACGATATCATGTCTTTTGAAGCCTTGTTGACACACACACACACACACACACAAAACAAAAATTGATACCACAAAGACAGTGACAAAGACAGTGAGATAGCGACAGACACAGAAAAACACTACAAAGAGAGATTAACATACATCTGGTGAGGGAGATGAAAAGAACAAAGAGTTAAGCACAGAGTTAGTGACAGAGAAAAAGACAGAGTGATGCAGACAGACAAACCCAAAGGGAAAAAAATCATCCCGATTATCGGCACAGGAGACAGCATACTCAAATGGTAACATAGCCAAGTTACCTACTACATTTCAATGTATTGGGTATACAGGCAAAGAGAATGAGAGTGTATGCCAAAAAGAAAGATGTGCACATATTACACTCTGTAAGTGATTACGATGATGACAAAGCTGTCTATGTAAATTGCAGCACAGACAAAATACTCAAAGACTGACTTATACAATATAGCTAAACAGTGTAATAAACATACCTAGGCACTGACAGACAAACAGGTTTTGAAGAAACAGACAACAAAAACCGAGACAATATTCCATTCATTCATTACATAAGAAAGGAGAAGACTTACCCAATACAGCAAATATCAGAGTATTGGTGAAATGTCTGTACAACGTCAATTTCACCACATTACGTCTCAGTCGTAAGGTTCGTGTTGTTTGAATCAGGCTCGAAAAAATGTGTGTTGGTCAAGGAAAATATATGCTCAGTAATCACCTGTAAATGTTCCACCATAAAAGAAATGCCTGCAAGTATCAATCACTACGCAAACGTTTAATTACACAATCATCCTTCCTTGCTTAAGATGGATACAAAGAAATAGGTATAATGCATTCACCAACAGCATTTCATTTCTCATCTCTTTCAGTAGTTATTATCTCTTTTCTTCTTTACATCAAAAATAATAAAATATAAGAGCAAATAGTTAATCTGTTGTGGGGTTTTAAATAAAAAAATTTTAAAAGTAAAGAAATGGTTGGCAGATATGAAAGCGACTCAAAGTCTGCTGCTAAGGATATCCACCAGCAGATTATGGCCTCCAGGACTGCCAGGGGAACACCTGCCAACAGGAACTGGTTGGACTGGTCTGCTTTTGGCTGAAAACCAAAACACAAATCATTTTCTCTTCCACTCACAAACAATAATGTAGCAATCACAACTGAGTCCACTGTCACATTCAATTATTACAGTTCAGTACACATTACCCCTGAAAGGAAAATACTGAAATGGGAAAATTTGACTCCCTTTTCCATTTAGTAAAATGTACAGTAATAATCATACTCTTGTCCTGTTTGCCACCTCAGTCTGGCCAATTCTCTTTGGTTAAGATAGTACTAAGATGCCCTGCAGACTGTCTTCCATCATCCTCCCAACTCTCCTGAGGCCACTATGGGGCAAGGTAAGGCACTTCCAGTTCTGACCCAAAATGTTCTGGATCTGTCATGTTTCTACGATAACCCTAGTAAGAGTCTCATTCCTAGGCCCCCTCTATCCTACCCATCCATGAACCTGCTGGGATCCTGCAAATTCCCAGTTTGTTCCCAACAGTCAGAAGACTCCCATATTGTCCCTCTCCCCTTGGCCTCAGAGTAGAACCCTTCCGCGCACTTCTCCAAGACCAAGACCTGCCTTCAATGGATTTCATACAGCTGGTATGCTGGCATTTGGATCAGGTTTCCTGGAGCACGAGGAAGCCCACTGCCTCCACTATGGGCCTCTATGAATTTCAGTTATGAATGGACTGACTGCCCCCAACAGCATTCTTTGGCTAACCATACATTCAACACAAAAGAAACTTTCAATATCTTCAATCCGAGATAAAAAGTATTTGACAGCAATATTACACCACCATTTACAGTGAGTAAATGTCAACAGATTCTAACCATACTTTTTACAGAGAACTGATAACAGTACTTTACTTCAGAGATTACATATTTAAAAAAAAAAAAAAACAATGATATATATTCCTAAATGAGTTTTGCCTTTTAACTATTTCTGTGAGACAGTCCTCACAGTAAATACACATGTCATATATCAATATTGCACAACATTTCAGCTGGAAGGAATATCATTCTCTGATTCTAAATCAGTTCAGCTGAAAGCAGGCAAATTCAGATCCTACCACCTGTACATATGTGTGCACACACATACACACACACTAACACACGCACAAAGCAACAGCAGACATTAATTCCACATCTTTACATTTCCAAAGCAATAGGAGAAAGAGATAAGCAGCACAATCACTTGCCCAGTAACATTATGCACTACTTCTTATCTAGGTCTCAAGCACCTTCACAGAACCATATGCGCAAATATGGAGTTATCACTGATACAGACCGGCCTAAAAGATGGCACAGCGAGCATTAGTTCCCACTTATTACTCATTCTAGTATGTCCTGTCATATTTGTACCTGTGTAATGTAGAATTTTGTATGTAATATTTCTTGTGTTTTGGCTAAGTGTACTTAAAAAATACATTAAAGGCCAATTTTCATTACTTTGTCAAATGGATGTATATGAATATTAACATAATATCGAATAACACCCACTCACTACATTAAAGGCCAATTTCCATTACTTTGTCAAATGGATGTATATGAATATTAACATAATATCGAATAACACCCACTCACATAATTCCCTTCCCCTCCTTCTACTCTCTTGCTAAGCTGTTTCATTTGTCTTTCATACTAATTTAGTACAATGTTGCCACTGATTTAAAAGCTGTTTCAATTGTCTTTTATTCTAATTTGGTACATAATATTGCAACTGATCTGAATTTGTTTCTGTGTCTCTCTTAAATCTCTGAGATCATTGTCAGCTGTATCTAGGATTTTCGAAGAAACCAAAGCATTGCTCAAAAGACTCACAATGGTGGCCCGCATGCAGCCCTCTATGGAGGCCAGGATGAAGTACAGACCCCCAACAAACAGCACTTTATGGAACGCCTGACCCAAGCGAGGTCTGCAAAGAGTTATAAACCACTTAGTTCTTCCTTCTTTATAACAAAATTAATCATAAACACATCACAGTATTTCAGTGAACTGAAAGAGGTAACTATAAGACAGCTGGATCTGAAATTCATCTCTGCACTTTACCAGCCACAAAGTGGTTACAATCTTGGAATCCTGGCTATGTGGTCATGAGTTCAATTCCCATCAGAGCCATTTATTTGGGGGGATTTTTCTGTCCCAACCAGCTCCTACCCAGAGCTTTGGGCTCAACTGAGAAGAAAGGGGCCTCACAGTCAAGTTTCATCCACTTAACCCGTAGAGTGCCTTTAAGCCGTCAGCTGACGCCACATTAAAAATGCTTTCCCAGTGCCTATGGGCCGTCCACTGACGTCATGCATTTTTCTTGAATTTTCATTCGTTACTATTTCTATCAACGGACTTAAATAGAGTGCGCGTAGTAAGCCTTATATGTCTGTAGTATTAAAATGATATGTAAATGACCACACGTGAGGGGAAAGCCCATTTATTCTCATCACTGACTGGATGACCAGCCAGCACTTCGTCTCGCTTGCAAAGATGGCGGCGCAACCTTCGACAAGCACAGCGACCAAATCAACGTATTTACACAGCTGAGCAGGCTCTGCTAATGATTTTTGACAAAGACAATAATCTTTTATTCAACGACTCACTCGAGCATGAAGGTGAGATGATGATAGTGATGGAATTGCCAACCGTATTCGTCAGTTATTGTGTCGGGCTGTGTGACCTCAGTGTGTGTTCAGCTGACTGGTTTGCCAGCGTCGAACGAGCTCGCCTAGTGTGTACTCTGCACTGCGTGCCGGTGGTCAGTGACGTGGTAGTCAGCGCGAGAGGGGAGCGCGGCCTGCTCGCGGCGTGGCACGGGGCAGAGGGAAAGGTAGGGGAAGAGGAGCAGTGAAAGAGAGGGTTGAAGTCCAGCAAGGGGGCGTGGTGGGGAGAGGGGGGCGTGGTCGTGGACTGACCTGTCTGCATAGAGTGTGAGCATCTTGATAGACTTCTAAACTGTTTTACTTTCATTTACAGGTGTAGTGTGACAATACAAACTTTATTTTCAACTTTTTTGCTTTGTGTTCTTGTTTGGATGTGAAGATGTAGTGGTAAATACATATGCTTTTGATCGTGCAAAAAAATCTATCCAAATCTAATTGCCTAAATACTTTTTTATTATCAAAATTAAAACAAAAGAAGCCCAGATTCAAAATCTTCATTCAATTTCCTTCAAAAATCATATATATTTCATTGTTATATCTTTTGTAGTTTCTGAGCTAAAATTTTTTGTTAATTATTACCCCCAAATCATTAGATTTCCCTGGCACTGGGAAAGCCTTTGTTTGTAACATTTTCAAGCAGCGAACGGGTTAATGGATGCATCTATGAGATTATTGCTTAAATTTTCTGACCAACACTGCAGGTGTTTGTATCTCTCTTGGCTGGTTGACTCCAATATATATGGCAGTAAGCACAGAGTACAGCCCAATCATGCTGTCTCAGATCATCTCTATCATCCTCATCGATCAGTATTTAAAAAAAAATATCTAAAATTTTATGACCCTTCATGCCCTGCTTTCACAGTGACCTTAATTCTGAGTGCCTTTCCACATCCATGGCCTTGGTTTGGTTCTGCCTGGGTCAACAGAATCGGCAAATTATCAGGACTATTGATGGACAGACATAGTGGCATTCACATACGCCAGCTCCACAACTAAGCAAATATTATCAACAGTAGTAAGTGTAGTAGGTGGTGTTATGCATATGTTCGAACAAAACTAGCAACACTGAACACTGTCAAAGTGACTTTGATGGGTTGCCTCATGATGATTTGACACCGCTTGCTCCCTGTCGATTGCTGATGCCAGGCCTACATCGTGCCAGGCAGAGCTGTGACTGTGGACAAGGGATTGGAATAAGCACAGAAGATGGGACCAAAAAAAAAAGTTTTGTCCATTTGTCTGGGGAAAGGGAGAGGAGAAAGGAGAAGGAAGGGGCAGGAATAGATAGGGAGAGGAGGGAAAGGGAGGGAGATGAAGTTGAGCTGGGAGAGAGCAGCTAAAATCAAAGGCTTGAACATGTTAGCAAGTCTTAAAAACTTTTTTTTCTTTACACCACTATTGATACAAGTGAACAAGCATGCCAGATAAATATATGTGCAATTTCATAACATGCCAATACTGAAGACAGATACCACGATTGTACCGAGCACTTAAAAGACAAATAATATAACAATTTAACAAAAACTGAAAAAAATTCTCCTCTATCACACCCACACCTAGCCACACATTTCCAAGACTAAAACGACTGTGACTTTGTTGGACTCACTCACTTGACAATGCCAAAGCCTAAACTAACGATGATGACCAACATCCTGGCCAGAGTTCGTTTCAGGCAGGACATAAGCTCGGCAAATATCACGGCACCGCGCACTGGAAAACAACAAAGAGTTAAATAACGTTACAAAATTACATTTTCAACATTAATTTTTATACAACCAGCTATCTACCTTGGGTCAGTTCGGAGCTGAAAGCATCCATAAAACATGCTTTCAGTCTCACAGTATAAATGAATGCCAATGTTCCTCCAATGAAATGTGCTTTCTGAGGAAATGCTACAGAATCTTGGCCTATCAAAAACATGTAACCCGTTGCCCCTGGACTGCATAAAACTTGAGTTAACGACCAAACTTCAGGCCTTCCACAATGGAACTTAATACTGACGTGGCAACCCTTTGTACTGTAGCAGAAAGATCAAGGAATTACTTCATCACTGTACCAGAATGCCTACATCTAATTAAGGCTATTTATCACCCTAAATCCCTTTCAGTCAGGAAATGCGCTGGTACATTGCTCAGTGCAAACATCTAGAAATGGGCCAGCGTGTAAAACTCCACAGAATTCAGGAAACACATCAAGGAGTGCCATAATTCAAATGAGAAGCACAAGCTGTATCTTCATCACATATCTTAAGCAACTAGGCCACTGGAATCGGCAATGATTCAGCATAATTTCAATATGAAGTTGCCTGATTCGGAACAAAAATCAATTTAACTGGACAGTCCTTCAAAGAAAACAAACTGGTAATTGCAAGTGGCAAATGCCAAATGTTTGTCATCAGTGACAGCAGCAACACCTGCATGAATTTAACAGAATTAGCAAATTTATTAAAAGATAAAACTAGTGACAAACTTGTAGGCGTGTTTCATGATGTCTTCATGTAATGCAGAAACTGTTTCATGATGTCTTCATGCAATGCTGAAACAAGTTCATTTATTGCACAAAAAAATTTGGAGATCAACATATTACGATCATACTACCAATACTGGCTAGATATTGGTTAACCTCATCGACAATTTTCTTTCCAAAACATTTTGTCTGTATTCAAATATATACGCTGTAAAAAAAAAGGTATATTCCAGATTAACCAAAGAGAAAATATCATTTTCCCAAAATATCTAGGAGCCAGAGAGTATCCCAACAAAATCTCACCGAGCTGGAGACGGCACAACACAATCTCATCGATGCAAAGTTTTCCAAATTATTCTTATTCACATTTCTGGTTTAATCAGGAAGACTTGCACCCCTACAGACCTGTTTACCCTAAAAAAAAATTTTTATATAAGGTTTCTTTATCTGTCACAACTGTTGTAGATACAAAACACTGCAAGATCTAGTGAGTAAACAGGTCTGCTATTGTAGAGCCGCATCTTTGTCTCGGATGAGAGTTCCTTACTTCCCCACAACCTGCCAAGCTGGATGAATGTGACTGAAACTGATCTCACTCTATAGTCCAATTCATAGTTCCCGAGTATGTAGAAACTGTCCACTGCATCCATGATATGCCACTCCTAAGATCAATTTTTTCCTCTTTCTTTCTTTTTTTTTTTGTTTTTTTTTTTAGATGTTTAATGACTAGAACTTTAAACTGGCCAATACAGTGGAGAAGGCATAGTCAGAGGCCTCATGCACCTACAGGGCTCTCAGCGCAGAGACTGGTCTTTAAAAATTTGCCCCTGCTGGAAATGGGTTAAGGTGATCTCACACTCTGTTAACATACAGCTCATTGGGAAAGCTTTGTGCAGGCAGATCAGTAATGGCAGATGGGTGGATCAGCAGTTAAAAGGTTATTTGGAGTTCACCCTATGACAAATACTGGTGGACATGCACATCGGTAGCCAAAAGGTTAAGCATATTATCATTTGGAATTTATCTCTGACCCCTAGATTGACAAAATGACCATTAGATCTATTTTTTTCAAACTCTAGATCAAAGTCCTCCTCCGTGCTGAAATGAAGCTGGAAAAAAGAACAATGAAAGAGATGATATAAAAAAAACAACAATGTTTTTCATCAATGAAAGAGATGATACATATAAAAAAAAGTACAAAAAAAGGAAAGGCAAAGAGTGAGAGCAATGGAAAAAGGTAGCTTTCCAGCACTGCATTTCCATTAGACAGAGAAGCTGTTTGAAACTAAAATGTAGAAAACATCACCAACACGTTTGCTTTTTAACTTACCAGACTGCCCCGTTTTGTTGATGTTCTCATACTCTGCGAAGAATACTGCTTTCTCCAACATACCTGAGATCAAATTGAGTTAATATTTAGGAGCAACATCAGTGTGGAAGTATTTGCGCATGTGTGCAAGCATGGGCATGCATTTATACATTAACTGTGCATGCATTGTGAGCGATAATTGTGGATATTATGAAAGCTAGTAAGTGCATGTGCACATACATGTACATCATGAGTGAACAAATATGTGCATATGTGCATGAGCGTGCATGAGCATGAGAACGATGTGAAAGAACACCTAGAAAATTCTTATCCTAATCACCTTAAAATCTATACTGATGGTTCAGTTATGGACACAGCTGATAGCGGTTCTGGTTTCGTTATTCCAAGTCTGAATATATGAAAACATTTTCATCTCGGAAAGGGATTTTCAATATTCACTGCTGAACTGTATGCTATACTGATGGCTTTATTTTGTGTATATAGTACTCCAATATCCTTTTTTAGTGTGCTGTTTTGTGTTGATTCCAAGTCTGTTTTGCAATCACTGCAAACTTGGGATTGTAAGGCCAGAAAAGATTTACTATATGAAATAAGGTACCTGATACACTGTATTATGTCTCAGGGTATAATCGTAGACTTCTGTTGGATTCCTTCACATTGTGGTCTCAGAGGGAATGAAATAGCAGATAATCTAGCTAAACTTGGTGCACAAAACTGTTCAGAATGTGTGCTAAATTTGCCATTACATCCTTCCAAGTGTGAAATACTATTCAACCTGGAACACTACGTTTACAAAACCTTTTTCTGTGAAAAATGCTACACACTGCCTAGCTGCTCACGCCATCTGGCTAAGATTATCACAAATTTAAGGCTGAACACATGGAAGACCAAATTTTCTCCTGAAGTTGTGTGTGTCTGTGGAAAATTCATCTCTGTGCATCACCTTCTATTAGATTGTCCAGTTTTAACTAAAATGTATAAGGCGAAAGGTATCAATCTTGACAAATATGAAAATGAGAGTCAAGTTCTGTCTGACTCATGCATAATTGAGTTTGCCGCCACTTTAGCCAGTTCTAATGTAGCTAGACTATTATGAGGGTCCTTAACTGATATGCTGTTTTCTTTTTCATAAGTGTACGCAGATGTGTGTGTTGAAATGACTTAAGTGGGTTTTTTTTTTTTTTCCCCATCTAATATCATCTGCCGGATCAAAAGACGTAAAATTAAACCACCACCACACCACCGCATGCGTGTTGATGTATTTGAGTGGATGGGTGTGGGTGGGTGTGGATGTGTGTGTACATACATGCATTTTACACTTAGGTGAAAACAAACACGTTGCACTCAGGCGAAAACAAACATGTTTTGCTCCTCATCCAATGTTCTATGAACAGTCCTAACAAGATGACTATCAAGCATGACAGGTATGCTTGTCAGGCCCACACACTGAAACAAACAAACACTCATTGAAGTCAGAGCCCACACACGCATTCACACACAACCATGTTTTCAATGGATTATAATCAGCTGTAATCACTCAAATGCAAGCATGTGATCACCTACATAACCATACACACACTTACATATGTACAAATATACAAAGAACAGAGTGTCCAATGCTACGAAAATGCTCACCCTAAAGAGTATTACTCAATATGCTCACCCAGTAGAATGACTCCACCAATCCAGAACTGTACACGTAGCAAATCTCGCCAGTTACAGGCCAACAGTACCAGCCATACAAGGCCGTACACGATGTACACCAGTCCCATCACCCCATAGAAAATCAGCAGAGGGTAGTCCATGGCAGAGATGTAGTTTTCATCACCATAGAAAGTGCGAATCGTCACTGAACATCAACATACATCAGAAAAGACATGGTCAGTTTCTCACAGTAAACAAACAATATTACATGATCTTTTTCTTTCCCAAGGTCAGTATGACATGATCTTTTACTTTCCCAAGGTGAATTCAAAACCATATAATTTACATCAAATATTGTTTTGGGTTTTTGATTATATGCATATGATAGCTAAGCTTTCTGTTCTGTCCTAAAATGTTTCTTAATCCTTCAAAGCAACAGGATGATCATCACATGTATACTGATTTCAGTTAAACTGAAGAACATATAACTGCAACACTAGATAAAGCCAATGAGAAATAAAAGCATGCACACACACACACACACACACACACACATACACACTAACACAGTTTATACAGACTCCCAAACAAACAATTTCAAGCATTTTTAAAAGACTTCTTTTTAACTGAAAATTCAAGGACTGTGATACAAAAACCCATAAGCCTTTATGAATACTTTAGTTGCTTCACACAGGATTTCACTTCAGCTGATTCTGGTTCATAGCAGACAATATGGAGGTGGACGCTTTTGTCAGCTTTAAAATGAAATCATTTTTTTCATACATATTTTATTCTTTTTAAAATGTTATTTTCTGACCAAAGTATACATTCCTCCATCAAAACATTCATTTTCAAACTGTTTCAAACACTCTGAAGTATTTAAACATCACAGTCCAAAAATAAAGGACTTTTTTGTCCTTAAAACAGGGTTATCAAAATTCAAGGACTTTTAAGTATAATCAAGGACTTGTAAGTACCCTGCCATATACACAGATGCAATGAAAAACGATGCACAGTTGCCAACCTACCCTCAGCTTTGAAGGAAGCATCTTTCCCTTTTGGACGCAGGCGGAGGACAAACAGGTAGTTTCCATCCCTCCACACAGTGGCCACATCAGGGTGATCCAGCTGAACACAGCAATTACAACAGGTTTCTACATTCCACCATCCAAATTCACTTTTATATTGAAAAGGCAGTTATTACAAAGCTTACCTAAAAACATATACATTTCGTGATTTCTGTTAGAAGGAGTCAAGTCTCCCTGGGATGGCACACAGACCTAAGTCTATCAAAACTGCAAGTTATAAAGGTCTGATGTCGCTCAAATCTCCACTAAGCAAAAAACATGCAATGACCAGTAATTACAAAAAAGGAAAGCCAAGGATCTGATCACTGCAGCCAAACAAGTGTGTCATTTTAACTGAAAATAATGTGAATCTGAACCATACCTTGTCTGGATTGTGTGGCGCCGTAGGACCCTGTAAGTGAAAACATAAACAACTCTTTAATAAATACGCCACTTTTTATACAATAAAACTGTCATTAGGCTATGATAAATGGCAGCTGCAAATTGCACCAGGCCAAATGAGAAATGGTAACTACACCTGTGCAATGTTACAACACCCTTGTGTAACTGTAAATGACAACTGCGATTTGCATCAGGATGAATATAATTGCCCCAAGACTTCAAAAACAAACAGAGATGTGTGTGTGTGTGTGTGTGTGTGTGTGTGTGTGTGTGTGTGTGTGTGTGTGTGTGTGTGTGTGTAAGATGGGAGGGGCAGCGGGAAGACCTGAATTCTTGTGGAATATGTACTTTGTCCTGACCAAGAATTAAAATGCCAGAATTAAGCATCAAATCTTAACACCAAAATAGTAAAATGTCAAATCAGAACAGCAAAATTCATTTGAGTTAGCCTGATTACTGTGTCATCCAGACTTATATTAACTGGTCTCGGATGTAATTCACAAATAGAAACCCTTCTTACATCTTTGCCTTGCACCTTGGATTGACAGTCACTTACACACAACACTGCATCTTCTCAAATGCATACACACACACACACACACACACACACACACACACACACACAACCTTGGTTACAGCCGGTGCAGCAGGAGCTCCTGGTTTCTTGGCATCAGCACCCGCCTTCTGCTGAGATTCATCTCGCTTTTTCCTGGAGCTAGAGTTAGAGGCTACCTTTTTTTCAGCCGAGTTATCCTTCTTTGCTGAATCATCTGCAGAAGACTGCTGTTTGCCAGATTCATCTGCTGGAGTTTCTTTCTTGTCAGAAGCCTTTTCTTTATCAGAAGAGGCTGGTGGAGCCTTTTCATCAGTTTTCTTGCCCTCAGAGGATGCTGTTTTACTGGACCCTTGTGCAGCACTTTTGGAATCAGATGATTCCACAGGTTTGTCCCCTGTGACGTTCTGTAATGGAAGATAATGTTTGTGAACACGCTGAAATACCAAGCCCAGTCAGATGTATCCCTACCTAATGACAAACAGATCTCCCAAAATGACTGTCATCAAATGACTGTCATCAAATCAGGCTGATACAGAAACTGATACACAGATATGATTTGTATGCATGTCAATGATTATATTGATCCACTGAATCAAACGTCTTCAACTTTCTAAAACGCATGAAGACAGGGATCAAGCAGGGTTCCTACAGACTCCCAAGAACAAATTCAAGGAGTTTACAAAGATTTTTTTTTTTTAATTCAAGGCTGCAATACATGCATAAACATTGACGAAGTTACAAATTATCTCCCTTGGTTGAATAGCAGACGACAATCAGGGATCGTGATGATGTTGTAAAAATTTGTTTTTAAATAATTTTTCATCAACCTGAACGCAGAAAAATCAAACTGCCATTTCTTTTTGCCACATTAAAAATTTTTGGAGCTGATAGTTTGATTTTCAAAGGTTTTGAAGGAGGTTTGGTCAACAGAACCACATTTTATTGATTTTCAAGGGTTTTCATGGCCTTGAAATTCGCTCTCAGAATTCAAGGAGTTTCAAGAAATCTGCGAACCCTCTCAAGGCAGTCTTACTTCAGCCCAGCCCATGATTCTTTAGCACTTCCTATTCATTAGCCCTTCTTTCCACAATGTACCATTCATTCTGAGTCAGGTATGTATACTTCATATGTGATCACAGGTACACGTGAAAACAAGGCACACTGCTGTTCACGTCAACCTGACAGAAGCCTTCTCTACTTCTCTAAAGGCTAAAGCTACGATTAGCATGTTCACACACACACACACATTCAAATATCACATCACAGACTACAACATGCATTTGACATATGTGCTACGTACCATGGACATAAACCTAAGTACTACACACAAGTATGTGCATGCATTCACACGCACACACTGGCCATAAACTGGCAAAACGAGCACAATCAAACATTAAAACTTGAACACAAATGTTCTATAATATACCTTGGGGGGTTTAGGAATGGTGTACACTTCTGGTTTCTGATTTGGATCACTCTGAAACAAGCATTTCATAAAACCAGTCGTTTAAATGAAGAATGAGTCAAAGTATATGTCTACTGTCATTAAAGTCAGCAGTACAATAAGAAATGGAACCTCACCAATGCCCCATTTGCATTTAGCTAGCCTTATAAGGATATGCATCCCTCGAGAAAAGAGGATTCTTTTTGCGGCTTCATCATCCATTTTGAAAAAGTTAAGCTGCAATGATCAACTTTTTCTTTTTCATCCTCATGAGACATATTAAACTCAGTAAGCTTTGATGAAGATGATGTTTTTTTTCTTTCCTCAGTTATCTGACTGATGGCATTGGCATTTTCACAGTAAGCTGTTTTCTGATACTTCCAATGTTATACTCATTCTACAGTTTGAAAAAAAAAATTGTTTTGTTATCCAAGAAGAACAGTAGAACTTTGTGTACATATTGCATTTTCACAACAGCATACAAAGTTTAAAAAATAGCTTGCATCCCAAGGGTGCATTTAGAGACAGGCACCTTGGCAGTGGGAATCATGTTGTGCTTCATGTAGTACAAGATGTTAAGTAATTTTTGAGTACTGATTGATTCTACTTTTTTTTTTTTTTTTTACAAAAAAACATTCATCTTTGACTGCAAACTGACAGAGAGCATTGTGACCCTGTTACCTTAACACAACCAGCCTGATCCTTCCAAATCAGCCTTCAACTTTTTTTCATGCCAGTTTGAGAAAATAAAAACTGAATCTGAATTACGAAAATCAATCAAGTTTATGCTGTCAAAGGAGGGATCTGCTTGTAATGCTTACTCAAAGTACCTTCCCTTCACAAAACAACGGCATCAAATTTGCCTATAGGCTTTCATGTCATGCATGAAAAACCCCAACATACAGACGATCCTTACCAGTGTGACCCTCTTATACAGCAATGCAGGTCTTGACAAGGGTTTCATTACAACATATTTGTGGAAGAAAAGGGTGTTGGGGGAGTTGAAAAGGATGGTGGTGGGGTATAAAGGATAAGCAACAAAGGTCACTCAAACTGGGCTGGACAATAAGCCTCTGTGTACTACCTCACTTTGATGGGAAATACCTACATTTCAAGTGCAGAGAAAACTTTCAGAGGCAAACAAAAGAAGTTACCACAGGTTTTTCTTTCTTCTTCATACATACCCTAAGTAGTCTTGAAGATAGTATTCCTGTCACAGGAAGTACTTCACAAAATCATCTTTGAACACAGTAGTCTATTGCTAACTAACATTTGTCCACCTTCCAGCATGGGCATTGTCTCATATTTCTTTATGTGGAATACACTAGAAAATCATAAATTTGCAGAGGTCTGTGATTAACATAAAATTTTTAAAAAACACTAAAAACATATGCAACCCCTTCACATGCGCCTTATCACTTCCAAAGTGCTAAAGCTGTAGTCATACTCACTTCCAGCTTGAATTCTTGTTCTGAACAGTTATGACTGTAGTAACCATTCACCCATTCCACTTTATCGTAAGGCAACCCACTCTTCTGCGTCAAAGGCATTTTCATGTAGTTCTCCATATTGATCTGCAAATACACAACAATCAATAGGGTAACTAAGATATTGATGAACAAGAACATCATAACTGCAATATGTATGCTACGCGCAGCTTAAACTTTCGTTTATTCAGTTTCCAAAGAAAGAATATTTTCAGTGTAAGTGCTGAGAAAACTTTGTTTTATTTGATTTTAACCTCTTGAATACAGAGGACTGACATTTTCAACTTCTTCTTGTGTTTTTAAATGTTTTAAAGGAATGGAAAAAACATTACTGCTGAAACTTCACAGCTGTATGTTTAGATCAGGGTATTCCACCACACACAATGGCAAAGCCTCATGTTTACCTGAATGATCTGTCAGCAGCAAGAGCCAATCATATTGCAAACAGCCCATGGCGTTACAGCCAGTATGCACCTACAGCTTCAAGAACATGTTCAAAAATAGCAAAACGACAAACCAATACAGGCCCTAGTCACATAAAAAGGATCCACACGCAGAAAGACTTTGGCCATTTTGACACAGTTTGTGACAACTGATGTGGAGTTTTCTAACGACTGAGAATAATAAATTTGGAGCTTAGTGTAATATCATATACGATTTATCCCATGATTCACTACACAGAATGGGAGGAAGTGCAACAAACTGAGGCTGCAGAAAAATCAAGGTGACATACACCTTGCCTATAGTGTCAAAGATAGCATAAACAGCGAGGAATAAGTGGCATGGAAGTTAAGTGTGTGTGTGCGCGTGTGTGTGTCTGCGTGCGTGCGTGCGTGCGTGCGTGCGTGCGTGTGTGTGTGTGTATGTATGTGCATATGCACACTCAACTGCACATGAGCTATGCTTCCAAATAACTCAGGACTTGGTAGTGGACAAATTTTATTTTTGTTGTTTGGAATGGGGGGAAAGAAGATGGGGGTAGAAAAGGGATGACTGATTTTTTTTTTTTTTTTTAATGTATCAAGGCAAGATTTTTTCTTCATTTCTTTGGCCTTAAAAGAGTGGGGTGAAACAAAATAGTTTAACTGTATATGTGATTAAGCATTTGAAGAATATCAGTTTGGAGATATAGTCCTACTGATGAACATTTCAGCTATTTCTAACTTTTTTTTTAGTTCCCCCCCATTTCCTTACACTTATTGTTATACTTACAGACACATAAATAATCAGAAATTGGGCTATAAACATCACATTTAATTTCATTGATAATAGTACTAGAGACACATGATTATCATATTAGTTTTACATAACTATATCATGAATGTAAAATCATAAATAGGTAATGTGTTTGTTTTTCTTTCATAAAAAAAAAACATTTTAAAAAGATCACAAGTGCATATTTTCTCTCAGCAGTCTGTATGCGTAAACTTGCTTATTCAATTATTACATTCTGCAACCAAACATCTATCAGTAACTATATCAGTTGGTGTCACTGAACATGAAGTAGGTGAGGCAATAATAAAATTATGTCATTATGGTTCAAATTGTAATACCAGCCTATAACACTGATCACTTTGACAAAATCTGACCTACACATGAACCCTCTGCATTAATCAGCACAATCTGAATAAACAAACTATGAAACAAAACAAAAAACATACCTGTGATACACTTTTACGAGCCTTTTTTTTCATAAACTGTGAAATAAAGAGGCTCCATCACATTATGTTGCTTATGCTTACCTGCTTCTTCGCATCATTGCCAAGACCTTTGATATCATCAGCAGCTGAAATGAACTCCATGGCGCATGGAGACATCCTTAGCAGCCAGCTTATGTCCACTCCATCAGTGTGTTCTCCACACTTCAGTGACACTGTCCACAGGCATCCAATAGTAAAGTCACTTGCTTGTTCTGGATAGGGCACTCTATAAAATTGTTCTTGATCAGTTGTAAATTATCAGAGATAAGATAAGATAATGTTGCTTATAGCCCAGCCGACCGCAAGGGGCCACATCAGGGCTGTCACCACGTTAAAATCAACTCACAAGTCATTAAAAAAAAAAAAAAAAAAAAAAAAAACCTTTCACACATCTCTTTAAATGACATCGTCTAGAAACGCACCAGAAACTTCGTTAAAAATCTTTCATCCGTAAAATCTTAAATCAGATGAAAAATGTTAATCTCTCTCAAAAACTCAAAGATCACGTCAGGCGGAACATCCCTGAACAGGATTTTCATGGACTCTGCTGTAAAATGTTTGTGTCTCACATCGTGCAAGTCCCAACACTCTAAAAGAATATGTTTCATTGTGAGTGGCACATGACATGGAATGCACCACGGAGCTTCCTCATTCTTTAAAAGGTACGAATGGGTAAAATACGAATGGCCGGTGTGCAGCCGGCACAGAACTGTTTCTTCTTTACGGCCACCAGACGTAGATGGGAGGAACTCATTAAGGTTTGGACGGATCTGAAAGAGTTTGTTATCCGTCTGCGTGTTCCAATCCTCCTGCCAGAGGTCTCTCACATAATCATTAATTTTGGGTTTCAGATCTGAGCAAGGGATATAAATATTGGACAATTTCTCTCTTGTGGCATTCTTGGCTAAACGATCAACCATTTCGTTCCCTCCGATGCCAACATGACCAGGAACCCAAGCGAGAATAATGTTGTAACCATCCGCTTTCAACTTGCTAAAAAGCTCAAAGAAATGTAATAGTTCTGGATGCTGAAGGTTGCGGCCAGCTATGGCCTCCAAAGCTGACAGCGAATCCGACAGAACCAGAAAGTCCCTCTTGGTAGATTGTGAAATTATTTTCAATGCCAGAACCAGAGCAGTAAGTTCAGCAGAATAGACAGAGGCATCTGGAGGTATATGTTTTAACAGTATCTGAGAAGGAGCACCAGGGCAATAGGCTGCACAGGCCACTCCATCCTCAGACTTGGAACCGTCAGTGAAAATTTTCTGACAGGATGGAAATTTTGAACAGAGGTCAGCATACAATGCCTTGTATGCCTGAGAGCTGGTGGACTCTTTACGAAAAGCTGCGAGATCAAAACGAATCTCTGGTGTGAAAAAGGTCCACGGAGGCTGATCCGGAAACTTGGAAAAATCAGACACAACTCCTAGGTCTAGACCTGCATTCCACGCGTGTGGCTGCATACGAACACCAAACGGCGGAATACAGTTAGGGTTGTTTTCGAATTTGTTTTGAAACTGGGGGTCAAAGACACAGTCATAGGCAGGATTCTGTGGTTCTGAGAACAGTCTGATGTAGTAATTTAGAGACATTTTCAGCCTGCGGTTGGACAGTGAGGGTTCACCTGCCTCTGCGTACAGGCTGTACACAGGGGTGGTGCGGAATGCTCCAAGACAGAGACGAAGCCCTTGATGGTGGATAGGGTCCAAGAGTTTCAGATAAGAGGGTCTTGCAGAGCCGTACACAGCACAACCATAGTCCAGTTTGGAGCAGACCAGGGCTCTGTAGAGATGCAGCAAAGTTTTCTTATCAGCGCCCCAGTCAGTGTGTGCTACGACCCGCAGAATATTCAGAGCTTTCTGGCAAGAGGTTTTTAATGTGGCTGAGAAAGTTGAGTTTTTGATCAAAAATAACTCCAAGGAATTTGGCTTCTTTTACAGCTGGAATGGTGGACTTGTCCAGACGAATTTCAGGATCAGCAAAAAATTGACGAAAATTGTGAAAATGGATTGACTGAGTTTTGGTACGTGAGAAGGTAAACCCGTTTTCCTCGGCCCACTGCTGGATCTTGTTGACACAAAGTTGGAGTCGACGCTGTACGCTGGGGTAAGAAGCTCCAACTGCGTACAGCGCAAAGTCGTCAACGAACAGAGAGGACTCAGAGCCCTGGCTTACCGATTTCACAATGTCGTTGATTTTAATGCTGAAAAGAGCAGGAGAAAGGATGCTCCCTTGAGGGACACCCAACTCCTGCCCATGGATGTCAGAGAGTGTGGTGCCAACACGCACCTGGAACTGTCGATCAGCCAAAAAGTTCTGTATGAACAGAGGCAGGTGACCACGGAAACCAAGTCTGTGCAAGTCCAGAAGAATTCCTGATTTCCATGTGTGTCATACGCTTTTTCGAGGTCGAAAAAGATAGCGACCACATGCTGTTTATTGACAAAGGCATTGCGGATGGTGGTTTCCAGACGGATTAGATGGTCGACTGTCGAGTGGTATTTCCGGAACCCGCACTGTTGACTGGCCAAAAGGCCATCGGTTTCCAGCTTCCACATCAGACGGGAGTTGACCATCTTCTCCATCAACTTACAGAGGCAGCTAGTCAGAGCTATTGGACGATAGTTGGAAGGGTTGGTAAGGTCCTTTCCAGGCTTTGGAATTGGAATGATCAGGGCTTTCCGCCAGGAGGGCGGAAAGCACCCTGTGGTCCAGATATGGTTGTATACTTTAAGAAGAGTCTGGAGACAGCTTTCTGGAAAATGTTTCAAAACCTGATAATGAATATCATCCAGACCAGGGGCAGAATCAGTGCAGGTTTGTAAAGCTGTTTTCAGTTCATTGATTGAAAAAGGGAGATTGTAGGCTTCAGAGTTGTCTGATGTGAAATTGTATAAAGATTTCTCTCTGAGTTGTTTGTTTTTTAAAAATGCTGCAGATTTATTTGAAGATGAGGAGTTCTGTTGGATGGTGGAAGCCAACAGATTGGCAACAGCTTGTTTGTCAGTGACCAGAGCATCGGCAAGTTTCAAGTGATGAATGGAGGGGTTGGTGTTTTTCCCTTTGATTTTTCTGATGATGTTCCAGACTTTTTTCTTTGAAGTTTCTGATGTCAGCCCGGAGCAGAAGTTTCTCCAAGACTGACGTTTACTGATTTTGAAAGTGTGTCTCGATTTGGCGCGGAGTTTCTGATGGGCTCGAGCGTTGGGACCTGAAGGTCGTTGGTATACCCGACGCTGAGCCCGTTTGCGAACTTTTGAAATTTGTTGGCAGTCTGAATTAAACCAGGGTGTTTTGGGCATTTGGAGTTTATTGGAAGACATTGGAATACAGGTTTTAGCACAGTTTATCACAGTATTGGTCAGAGATTCTGCTGGGTCTGGACTCTGAAGAAAATCAACTTCCTGGAATTCTTTTGAAATATTGGTTACAAAGAGATCCCAGTTGGCCTTCTTACAGTTAAAATGTTGTGAGACAGAAGCGCTCTCAGTTAATACAGGTTTTAAAAGAACAGGGAAATGGTCACTTCCGTGTAGATCGTCATGGACAGACCACTCATAGTCCAGGACCAGCGAGGGGTCACAAATCGACAAATCTAAACACAAAAGTGAACCTGTGGAAGAGTGGAGGTAAGTTGGAGCTCCATCGTTCAGACAACACAAATCAAAGTCTGAAAGGACATCCTCAAGAAGCAGACCTCTGGATGACGAACTGACACTACCCCAAAGAGGATTGTGACCATTAAAGTCACCCAACAGCAAAAAAGGTCGAGGAAGTTCTCCGATCAGACTGAAAAGGTCCTGACGACAAACCGGGACAGAAGGTGGCAGATAAAGTGAACAAACTGTTATAGTTTTATGGAGAGTGACTCTCGCAGCTACAGCCTGAAGGGGGGTAATCAGAGCGACAGGACTAAACAGCAAAGTTTTATGTAAAAGAAGGGCAACACCACCTGACAGTCCCAATGTGGATGGTTGTGCAGGTTTAGAAAGAATATTAAAGCCAGAAAGAGTGAAGGTCTTCTGGCTTTGAATTTTAGTTTCCTGAAGAGCCACGACGGAAGGTTTTACAGTTTGACACAGAAGTTGCAGCTCCTCAAAATTTGAATTTAGGCCACGGATATTCCAATGGATTAGTTTACTACTATCCATGGTGCAGAGGATGAACAGGAGAGAAGTCAGGTCATCTCCTCGTCATCGTCTGCGTTCAGTGGAGCAAATTTATTGCTTAGTTTCACTGGACTGTTTGGGTCTTCAGACCTGCTGGCAGACTTGCCCACAGGTGAAGAAGGTCTGGATTTTGGAGATGGTGGAGGTTTCTTCCTCATCTCTACCATCTCCACACTTGGTTGAACTCCCTTGCCCGCACGGGCACTGCTCGAGGAAGTTCGAGGCGGGAGGCCTGGCTTTTTCATCTGCCCAGCAGCAGATGGAGTAGACTGCTGGGCAGTCTGAGGGGTGGCGGATTTTTTGCCTCCACCAGGGGCACCCACTTTGGGTTGGGAGGCGGTGGACTTGCTTCCACCAGAGCTTAACGGTCTTTCTTGCAATGTCTTGGTGAAAGTAAAATTGTCAGTCTGGCAGCAGACTGAACGGGTGGAAACTTTCTTTGTAACGGAAGCATAAGAAGACACTGTTGACGTCTGACTGCCAACAACCTGTTTGCGGGCCTCAAAAAACGAAATTTTCTTTTCAGTCTTCACTCTTTGGATGGTGGACTCCTGAACCCAAACAGGGCAGTTGCGTGAAGAGGAGGGGTGGTCGCCACCGCAGTTCGCACAATGAGCCGGGTCTTTACACGGCCCATCATGGGTTGCCTTGCAACAAACACCACACACCTCCTGCCCAGAACAGCGGTCTCTGACATGTCCAAACTTCTGGCATTTGAAACACCTCAACGGGGATGGGACATACAGTTGGACACGTACATTTAAGTACCCGACTTTAATGACCGGAGGCAGCACAGGGTTGCAGAATGTCAGAAAGAGGGTGTTGGTGGGCACTCTTTCTGCACCTTTTTTGACTGTCACCCTATGTACCTCTGTCACACCTTGGGACGCAAGTTCTGTCTTGATCTCCGCTTCCGAGACACCTTTCAAATCCGGGCACCGAATAACCCCTTTGGTCGAATTTAACTGCTTATGGGGGGTCACCCGGATCTCTCTGTCCACAAGTTTTGTTGCCCTCAGCAGCTGCTCCGATTGCCTCTTTGATCTGCACTGGACGAGGAAAGTGCCATTCCGTAGCCTTTTCACTGACTGAGGGTCACCTGCTAGACCCTGAAAGCCCTTCTGAATAGCAAAAGGACTCAGAGCAGAAATAGGCTTTTCCTGCTCTGTCCCTTCAACCACAAGCCAGGAAGCCCAAAAACCTGTCATCTGTCTCGTCTCCATATCCGAGTCACTGTCGGAATCGTTATGACCAGAAATGGGGTCCACTGCCTTCCTCTTCTTTATGGGGGGTGTGATTTTGGATAAAGCCATGATTTATGTTTAGAAATTTCGTCTCTCCCTTACCCACCCACCATGGAGTCCAACTAAGGGGCCAGGGCCAAGAACTCATTGTCTTGACCCCTTCCAGGCTTCAGAAGAGATATACGACAAACAGAAGCCTACTGACCCTATCCCCCCTGATCATGCCCAACTCCCGGGAACAGAGAGCTGAGCACTGCAGGGGTTACCTTGGCCAGTCGGAGAACTGCCTGTCTTGACCCAGCCCCACGAAGGGGAAGCCGATTGATACACCCAGGCCAGAGTGTACCTCCTGTCTAGGAGAGGTCCGAGCCAAAGTGATGTGTTGAGGGCGTTGGCCCTCTCAATCACCAGGATCTCATCCCCCTCCGTCACAGGTCGCACCGCACGGCAAACGCGGCGGATCTTAAGAAGACCACAGAGAAAAAAGAGTGTGCAAAAGAAGGCTTGAAAGGGAGACGAAGAAAGAAAAGAACCGTTAAGAAAGGCAGAAGACAGAATAGGAAAAAGGTGGGTTACTATTTGTCTGGGCCCTCACTCCTAACCTTTCTGACATGGGAGACCCTACCAGGGGCATCAATTCCTACCACGTAATGCTTGGCCAGTCAGCAGCTTGGCTATACAGGCCTAGAAGCATTGACAACAACTAACCATCTAGTCGAGTATTGATGCCCCCGTCAGCAAAGCCTAAAAGATCACTGGACCACGCAAGCCCTCCGACCACGGCAAGGTTGCAACCCCCGGAGGGTGTAAATTATCAGAACTCCATTCTACATCTGTGACTTCAACAGACATTGTTCAGTCTGTGATGTTTCTATATCACGGGGTTACTGTATGTAGATTATGACTGCAGCAGAGTGTAATCAACAGAAACTGAACAATGCGCAGTTCCCTAGTCAAACAAAAGTGAATACCTGTCTCAACCACAAGAAAAAGACTGCACGCACATGTATTTTTGTTTTCCTCTATGCATTTGCCTTGATCAGTTATGCATGTTTGTTCTTCATTTATTATTGAGCAACAATCATTGCCTGACCAACATGCTATGAAAACAGCACCTGAAAGCATGACAATTCTACAGTCAGTCTGATTTGTTGCCATACAGCTTACATAATACAAAACTAAAAACAATGCATATCGAAATTTTGTCTGGTATTCAGAAAGCATACGCAAGTGATTTGTATTCATTAGTGTGTGTTTCAAACGAAAGAAAGTAAATCGCAGAGAAAAAGTGTGACAGAAACACAGAAAAAGGGTGAGAAACCTTATAATGATAAGACATGATTCAGCGTAAATATAGCAGCAAAATAAGATGTAACTAAGGCGGAAAATTTCTCTTGAACAAGATCCAGATTATACTCATCCCAGTTTATAATCCAGCCAGAGTGTGTGTGTGTGTGTGTGTGTGCGTGCGTGCGTGCGTGCATGCGTGCGTGCGTGCGTGCGTGCATGCGTGCGTGCGTGCGTGCGTGCGTGCGTGGGTGGGTGTGTGTGTGTGTGTGTTGTGTGTGTGTGTGTGTGTGTGTGTGTGTGTGTGTTGTGTGTGTGTGTGTGTTTGTGTGTGTTTTGTGTGTGTGTGTGTGTGTGTGTGTGTGTGTGTGGTGTGGTGTGGTGTGGTGTGGTGTGGTGTGGTGTGTGTGTGTGTGTGTGTGTGAGTGAGAGAGAGAGAGAGAGAGAGAGAGAGAGAGAGAGAGAGAGGGAGTCTGTGTGTGCGTGTTTTGCTGGTACTGGTTGTTTGACAGTAAAACAGGCTGGTAAAATCTGTGCCATTAAGGGCTTATATCAGCCCAATATTCCACCTGTATTTGCCACTAACAAAACTCAATATTCCACCTGTATTTGCCACTAACAAAACTAAGTATTATTTGTATGTGGTGCCAACCCCCTTTATCTTTACATACTTGTATTACTACAATACCTGGGGACACTTTTCAGTAAAAACTACTGCTTCTGCAGGACATAAATCAAATTAAATCCAGAAAATCGCCTAGTTTTCCTAAACTGATGGCATGACTGCTTACAGAACTATTGAAAACACAGTAAATCACTCAGAGACTGGTATTAATGCAAAGTTTTCATAAAGGCATTTCTGTGGCAGCCTTGGAATTCAACAAGACAGTAGCTTATGCAGGTGTGCCACAGAGCATAGCGACACACATGATTAAATATATATGCCATGAGACATTTTTAACTAGCTGACAGGCAGTGCACCTGATGCATGTTCTGCCAACTTCTGACGGCAGAACACATGGCTACTGTTGCAAATAAACCAGCAAAAAATATTGTTAATACATTTTGTTGGACTTAGTGGAAGTGTTGGCATACATGTGCTAGTCTCATTGTGGACCGTTGCCCTCAGTTAGCTGTTGTGCTAAATAAGCAGACATGAAGGAAGAAAAATCAATAGCAAACTTTGGGGCATCATACCTTCTCCCTAGTTACTGATCACAAAAACCTCATGACTGGTTGGTGGCTAACCACATTTCAAAAGCAATGGTGATTTGTTAGTGTCAGTGTACGTGGGTGTGTGTCAATATGCACCCTTGTTTGTAGGTGTATGGTACTTATTGCAATTTCATCTTCTTATTGGTTTCATTTATGTTTTCTTTAACCTTTTCTGTATTTGTAAGCGCTTAGGGCTTATGATGTAAGATTAAGCGCCATAAATTAATCATCATCATTGTTATTATTATTATTATTATTATCAGTAAATCATGCAAATCATCAGTGATGTTCGTTTCATCCCAATGGACATCAAGTGGAGTTTTTTTTTTTCCATTGGAAAATACACTGAATGACCAAAAAATTCAATCAAAATTCAAACAAACAGATAATAATGTGGAAAACATAAGGACTGGTTTCTCTGCCTGTATAAAACCATTTGTTTTGTTTGTAAATCATATGTGATCTTTTATTTGTACTCGCAACGCTTTTCTATTTAACACCAAATGTGTACAATCTATTGCTAGTGTTAATGAAAAAGAACAGTCAAATAAAGATGACCAGACTGTTGTCACTATGATAGGATATCTGACCCTGAGTGTACCTAAATCCAAAACCCTGAGTGTACCTAAATCCAAAACAAATTAAAGATACTGATAGAACTGTGCAGATCACAATGTTGCTATATAGTACCTATACGATCAGTACATCTTAACCTTAACTTACACAGCAAACGGATAAATCTGTTCAATAATACAGAACTACTAAAGCAAACTTTTAATCTAACAGTCAAAACTTCCTAATAAAAGTTTAAAACAAAAACAAATTACCTGTTACTGTCACTCTGCTGTCCTTGTACATATGTTTGGCGACTCCAACAAATTGGTTATTCTGTTAAAACAAATCAAAACAAAGATCATCACAACAGAAGGTTTTGCCCTTGCTTGTAATGTCAGTCACATGATGTGCGAGCATTTTTTCGTTTGTCTTTTTTTTTCCAAATGATCGGTCTTTCCATCCAATACATGATTTCATTGTCAAGACCTAATGATATATAGTAACTGAGTCCAATTACAGCTAAGCCAAAATACAAACGCACAAAACAAAATGCAAAGTAACCCGTACTAATTATGAACCAGACAAGTAAATCAATGAGAAGTACATCTTCTTCAGAAATCAGAACACTTTCACAAACATAAAAATGCACATACAAAAATACTCTTCTGATGGCTGTCATCAGCGTAAGGCTTACATGTCAAATTCATTTGTCTGTCACTCTGTGTCAAATCGTTTAGTAAATAAATGTTAATTTGCTCTTTGTTTCCAGTGTTCTCATTACTTCAGGCTTGCTTTCAATACTGCTGCATACCATTCCAGTCTGCATTTATAGCTCAATTATTTAAGGATTTCTCTCTGATGCAAACAAGAATACAAGTACCTATTAAAAAAAAGTACCAGTTACCCTGTGTATTTAAAAGGCATAGTGAAACTTTTGCTGGTAAAAGTATTTTCTACACAAACACAAGAACATGCTTGAAAAATTGTATGGCTGGAAAAACTGGGTTGAAATGGAAGATAAGTTTCAAATAAATGCAACCCACAATACACTGCCCTGGTCACTAATAATTACCTAAATCTTACTCCAAATCATTTTCACTTTCTTTAAGCAACAACAACAACAAAAAAGAGAGAAAAAATTGATCTCCCATCCCACATGCAACCCTGTTGTTTTTTTTCAGTCATGTCTTTTAAAGTTTTGGTAAGGCATGATAAATAATCTCCCATCCAACATGCAACCCTTTATTTTTCAGTCAAATCCTTTAAACTTTAGGTAAGGCAGATCAGATGCATACTTTCTCTCTTCGAACAGTCTAAGTGTTTTTGCTGGCAAGGCTTAGTGAATTCGTGTTTATGCAAGATCTGTGAACCTTTCAGAGAACACTACTTGAATTAAGTAAAAGGATGTTTATGAAGTCAAAACCATTGCAAACGTCTGTACTAAATTCTTTAATAAAGCTGCCCAGGGGGAGCATTTCTGAGACTTCACATTTAAACATTGAATCTAAAACAGCATTTAAGAGAAAAATCAAGACCGAATCTTTAGCTGTATTTAAGACAAACATCAAAGTTGTTTTTAAATGCTTGCATGCTAAAACTGACTATCAAACCAATGTAAACATGCACACACATTGCCACTGAAACATTTCATGCCCACACACACACACACACACGCAACACACACACACACACACACACACACACACACACACACACACACACACAGAGCTAGCTGAGCCATTCTCAAAAGCTGATGGATGACAACATTAATCTTTTCCAAATCCTAGTTACCCTTTAAAAAGCCCAGCTCAAAATTTTTTTAAATCAACCTTTATAGTGTCGGACAAAGGGTACATCCTCCATAACAACTGTCAAACTTGTATTGGAGCCCTGCATGCTATATTGAATTTGAGTCCTTAAAGAGCTATCAAATGAATTAGCTCACCCATTGTGCATATTATTTAATAAATGTTTTAGTACTGGAAAGGTACCAGAAGACTGGAGGAAGGCAAACATTACTTGTATCTTTAAAAAAGGGGAGCGTAGCCAGCCGGGAAACTATAGACCCGTCAGTCTAACATGTGTACTTTGCAAAGTGGCAGAAAGCTTTGTTAAGGAACATACATGTATACTCTTTCTTGGAAGAGAAGAATTACTTCAATGATTGCCAGCATGGCTTTAGAAAAGGTAGATCGTGCGTAACACAACTACTACAAGTAACAGAAATCTTATCCAGTAGAGAGGACATGGGAGAGAGTACAGATATTTTATACCTTGACTTTCAAAAGGCTTTTGATAAAGTTCCACATAAAAGGCTAATGATGAAAATAAAAGCAGCTGGAATCAATGGCCCACTTCTTGATTTTATTAAGGATTTCTTAGCAGATAGACAACAAAGGGTAAGGGTTGAGGGGGCATACTCGGACTGGGCAAAGGTGAGGAGCGGCATACCTCAAGGTAGTATCTTAGGTCCGTTGCTGTTTATCATTTTTATAAATGATCTGCCGGACAGTATTAAAAGTTACTGCAAAATTTTTGCCGATGACACAAAGATATTTGGTAAACCAGGTATTGAACTACAAGAGGATCTTGGAAAAGCTGTGGAATGGTCAAAAAAGTGGCAAATGAGTTTTAATGCACAAAAATGTAAGGTATTACATATGGGAAGTAAAAACCCAAAAGTGATATATAATATGAGAGATAATAAAGGAGACTTGGTTGATGTGACAGAGACTGATGCTGAAAAGGACATCGGTGTGACATTCAATTCGGACTTAAAGTTTGATACCCATATACAAAACATTGCCCAAAAAGCAAACATGATGATTGGACTAATAAGAAGATCTTTTTCATACATGGATGAGGATATGTTTAGAACATTATATGCAACACTGGTCAGACCAATACTGGAATATGCACAAATAATCTGGGCACCATGGTTAAAGAAACATATAACAACCCTAGAGGCAGTACAGAGAAGAGCGACAAGACTAGTGTCATACATAAAGGACTTAACATATGAAGACAGACTGAGACATTTGAATTTGTTTTCACTAAGCTACCGACGAAGAAGAGGGGACCTGATTCAGATGTACAGACTTATCAAGGGAAAGGACAACATTGACATAAACGAATTAGTGACCTTTAATAAAGGTAACAGAACACGTGGACACACCTTTAAGTTAAAAAAATTAAATGGAATAAAAAATTGTAGAAAGTATCATTTCTCTATTAGAGTCTTTCAAGACTGGAATAGGCTTAGTGATGATATAGTCCTGAGCACCAGCTTGGATGATTTCAAAGGCAAAATAGACAAATTTTTTTCAAGCACACATTGGTGCACAAAATAGACCACATTTGCCAATGACTGGAAGCAAGTGAGGGAGCCCATAATAAGCCGCGAGGCTTAGGGCCCATACCTGATACCTGTATTTTTTTAACATTGTTAATGTTAAGCGCCATGAGTAGACTCTCAGCACTTGACATTTGAATAGTTTGTCAAACTGTCACATAGTTTGTCAAACTGTTACATTTTCCTCCTTGAACTGCAATCAACCACACGCCCTTCTCTCTTCCTTTGATGTTCTTTGTGTTTGAATGTTCGTAATAAATGTTATTCTTGCTGATGATTTTCACTTCGTCCTAGCATACATGTAATAAAAATGGTCAAAACTGAAGTTTCGTGTTACAGCTTGCTCTGCTATGACACACTGATGCTGTACAAAAAAGTACGTTCTGATCTCCATTACTTCAACCACGACTGCCAAGAAGTAATAACACAATACAATTCATTATGGACCTCAGCTCAGATGTGCCAATGTGTCACTGTGTCAGGTTCAATGCTCGTAACAGACTGATCGACAACAGCCGCACAGACGGCGAGTGCAATTTCGGTGATATATTTCTTGAGGTTAAAACCTATACAAGATGTACTATTCTAGATCTAACAGAAAAATCTGTGGTTACCTGGTCCAAATTGACAATCCATTTGCCCTGCTCTGGAATAGCCAAAACAAAAATTAGAGCGGACAGACCCACACACACTCTCAGAATAACAGCCGCCATGTTTTAATGACAACACGGAACTTTAATCTCGCAGTTAATGCTACAGTTACAGTAATAAATGGATTTTTACTGAACCTAAAAAATAATCAAAATCCGCGAATAACGGAAGCGACAAAAATTAAGTCATATTCTTTTTCTTTCTAAAAGGCAGCAAAATATGGGAATGAAATAAAAGGGCAAAATCAACTGCGTTAGTTTATGCCCCCCCCCCCTCCCCCTCCCTGCCCACACTACCCATCCCGCTTCTGTGTAGTTATTATGATAGGTAAAAAAAAAAGAATAATCAGTATTTTGGGTCCCCAACTGTGAAAGTATTTTGTGCATGTCTGTTACAATTTAGAGATTAGGGCATAGAGACGTAAGCGATACACGTGTCAAACTTTTAAAATTAACAAATTATACCCTTACTATAAATAGTACTAGTAAAATCTTTATTGAATACAGTCGTACCAACATAAGAAAGTTCTGTTTAAGTAACCGTGTTGCACCTCTATGGAATATGTTGCCCACTAACATTAAATGTGTACAAGATACTAACACCTTCAAAGACCTAATTGACAAATGGCAGTACTTTGTTAATACAAAATATGATTATGACGATTAAAACCGTTACTAAAGACTGAGCGATCACAAATGACCTTATATGACCTATATTATTTTTACAAATTTTAATCAAATGATGGGACAATTAAAAGCCTAGATGGCTATGTGTTTAATACATGTCCCTATATTCTGAATCTGAAAAAAAAAAAAAAAAAAAAAAAAAAAATTACTTCCGTCGTAAAACAATTATATGCCCATAATTCCACACTGATGCTGCTTTCGGCTCCCATTAGCTACATGCAGACACGATGCACATCAAACAAGTATTTAAACCCGTCTGCATGTGCATTCCATCGATGCGAAAGAGTGCAGTAGTAATGAGCAGTATCCGTTCGGAGTACTCTTTAGCAATCATTGGTGTTCTAGAGTGACGAGCGTGTAGGCAAACTGTCTTCACCAAGGGAAAAAACTTACCTTCCTAGTTCATTACTTATTTTCTGGCTGTTTAAGCCCCCCCCCCCCCCCCCCCCCCCCCTTACCATTTTATTTTATGTCCGATGGAGATGTTTTACTACACTGTTTCATGTATTCGTAGATGGATAGTGTGACGAGTCTGCCGAATGTTTTCGAGTTCTTTCTGCAAATTGAGGGTAATTTTGCCGATGTTGAGATTAGTTCCTTGGGTCCTACAAATGTGCGAGCTCAGGCATCACTAGAGGAGGATACCCCGAGTTGTATACTAAAGGAGGGAGAGTAACTGGGAGGTGATTCGCATGTCCAGGGGAGTAGTAACAAGTACACATCAAACTTTTTATACCGCAAAGACAGAGATAAACACGGAGGCGGTGTCCTGGTGGCTGTCAGATCCAACCTGGAGAGTTTTATCGTCCCAGAACTGTCTACAGACTGCGAGATCGTATGGGTTGGTGTTAAGCTGCTTGGCAGGAAAACTCTCTACCTGTGCGCGTTTTACCGCCCCAAGACCGCCGATGTACCCAGCCTTGCGAAACTGGGCGAGTCACTAGACAGGGCGGCTCGGATCCCGAATGCATACATCCTTATGGGAGGGGATTTCAACTTTCCTGGTTGGGACTGGAACACTTTGACACTCAAACCTGGTACTAATTGTGTTGAACTCCACAGAAAATTCAGAGACCTACTGCATGACCAAAGAATGCAACAACTAGTGCTAGAAACCACAAGAATAGACAAAAAGAAAGGAACCCATAGCACGCTAGATCTTCTTATTACCAACTGCCCGCATCTCATCCCTAGGGTTGAAGTCATTCCTGGCTTGTCGGATCGTGACATCCCCTACTGTGAATTCTCCTTAAGCCCACCACGTATCAAGCAGTCTCCAAGACAGATCCCCATCTACGATAAGGCCAACTGGGAGGCGATGAGGAAGGACATGAAGGACCTGCACTCGGCGCTGGTGAGCGATGAAAACAACCTCACCACAGAGGATCTTTGGACCAAGTTCAAGGACACCCTCATCGCAACAGTCCAGACCAATGTCCCCCACAAAACAGCGCGTACCAGGGTCTGTAAACCGTGGATCACAGCTGACATCCGTAAGATTGCCAAGCGCCATGTCAGAGTCTACAAGAGAAAGAAAAAACAAGGTATCCCTCAACTAGAAGAAAAACATAAACAACTCAGAAGACAGAAGCAGCGCATGATAAGACGCTCGTACCGGGAATATGTCCATAGGTCAGTCGCAGGTGATCCTGAGTCGGCAGAAGGTTCACCCCTGAACAAGCGATTCTACACCTTTGTCAAGCACCAGCACAGCTCCAACTCTGGCGTTGCACCCCTGAAAGTCGATGGAAAGCTTGTGACGGATCCCACCGCAAAGGCGGAGGCTCTCAACAAGCAGTTCCAGTCAGTGTTCAGTGAGGGACGCGAGTACACAGATGAAGAGTTTCGCGCTAAGTGCAAGATGCCTGACATTTCTCCCAGCTCAACCCTCTCTGATGTCTTGATTACTGAACAAGGCATTCAGAAACTCCTTTCCAAACTCAACCCTTATAAAGCCTGTGGCCCTGACAACATCAGTCCTCGCATCCTGAAAGACCTTGCCCCTGAAATATCCCCAATCCTTACTATGATCTATCAGTCCTCTCTTGACGCTGGTTATGTCCCTTCTGATTGGAGATATGCAAACGTTCCACCAATATTCAAGAAAGGAGAACACTATGACCCATCTAACTACCGCCCAGTCTCTCTGACCTCTATCCCCTGCAAAGTCCTGGAACACGTCATCGTCAGCGCTCTCATGTCTCACTTAGAATCCAACGAAATCTTATGTCCAGAACAACACGGCTTTCGCAAGTTTCGGTCCTGTGAAACACAACTATTTAATTTTACAGAAGAACTGTTTGGAACTCTAGAAAAAGGAAACCAGGCAGATGTCATCATTATGGACTTTGCAAAAGCCTTCGATAGAGTGAACCACAGCCTCCTTATCCACAAACTGAAACATTACAGTGTCCTGGGAAAGATCAACATATGGATAGGAGCATTCTTGGAAGACCGGCAACAATCGGTGGTAGTGGATGGCGCAGCTTCCAGCCGGGTCAGTGTGCAGTCTGGGGTCCCACAAGGCTCTGTTTTAGGGCCGGCGCTTTTCTTGGCGTACATTAATGACTTGCCAGAAGAACTCTCCTCACTGACACGCCTGTTTGCTGATGACACAGCTGTCTACCGTTTGAAGGCCTCAAAAACCGACCAAAGCTTACTTCAGGAAGACCTCAAGAAGTTAGAAGCATGGGAGCACAGCTGGGACATGGCATTCCATCCTGGAAAATGTACTACTCTCCCAGTTACAAAATCATCTTCTCCTGCAAAATCCGACTACACCCTCCACAACCATATTCTAGAAACTGTCTCTACCTCCAAGTATCTAGGCGTTACCATCACAAGTGACCTAAGCTGGGACCTGCACATCAACGCCATCTGTGCTAAAGCCAACAAGACCCTCGGCTTCCTTAGAAGAAACCTGAAGATCCCAGCAGTGCGCCTCAAAGAAACAGCCTATAAGACTTTTGTCAGACCGATCTTGGCGTACGCGTGCACTGTATGGGACCCGCATACCCAAGGCAACATCAATAAGATTGAAGCTGTCCAGAGACGAGCAGCACGGTTTGTTGTCAACCGGTACCACAACACATCTAGTGTCACCGCGATGATCGACAAACTGCAATGGCCGACTTTGCAGCACAGACGCAAGGTAGCTAGGCTTGTCATGCTACGGAAAATAATGAACGGAGAGGCGATCGTCGACAAAAGCTGCATCGTGCCAGCCCCTCCCAGACAAAGAAGGAAGCACTCCCGCCAGCTCAACCAGATTCTGTGTAAAACCCAATATCGACAAGCTTCCTTCTTCCCCAGAACGATACGTGACTGGAACAACCTGCCTGAAACAGCTGTGGCCGCGGACGCCTTGGACACCTTTAAGTCTAGGGTGCCCCCCAGTCAGTAGTTAGTTAGATAATAGGTCCCCCCCCCCCCCCCCCCCCCGTCCCCCTCCCCACTCTTACCCCAATAGCTTTTTGTTTTGTTCTTTATTTTTGGGGCCCTGCTGTCTTAGATCAGCAAGGGACCGGCTAGCTCGGAAGGGCGAAAAGTGAAGTAACAGTAGCCTGCCGGAGAACCCACTTAGAGCAGGACTAGGTTTTTATCCTCACTTTTAGGTCTGTTGCTTTCTATCATTTGTTTTTCTTTCATCGCAACCCCCACAAAACGGCGTAAAAATCAATTGGATGATTGTGGCCGTATACCCTGAAGAAGAAGAACTGCCGGTCCTGGGCGAGGAAGGCATCCAGCCTCCACCGACGGCTGTTCACTGGGTTCTCCAGTGGGCGGGAGGAAAGGCAATCGTAGCGTGTGACTGTCGCGGTTCAGTGACCGTCGGCCTGCAGGTAGTTGTCCTGAGGGATGAACACCCTTGGGAAGGCTTCAACCTATCAGGTTAGTAAACACTTTAAGCGCCAGTCCTAGTTTGTGGAGAACTCCGGGCTGTTAGGACAATGGGTAGCTTCGGGGAATCGAACATGAATAGTATTGGATGTTGTGCATTAAGCACTCGGTACCCAATTCTTTGTTAATGCTAGCCACTGTGGTGTGTGTGTGTGTGTGTGTGTGTGTGTGTGTGTGTGTGTGTGTGTGGTGTGTGTGTGTGTGTGTGACTAGTGATTCCATTGGAGGAATAAAAAAAATAATTCGGATTTTTATTGGTGTAAATCGTTGTGATGTGTGGTGCCAGTGATTCCATTGGTTTAACCAATTTAACTCGGGTTCTCTTTGTTTGAGAATGGTTATAAGATGCTTGGAAAACCGGGAAATATAGGACTCACTTAGAGAAAGTGAACTCCCCCCGTCTTGCTGAGGGCTCAGGAAAATGCAGTGAGGAAGACTTTACGTGATGCAGATCTCGAAGCCGACGACGGTAGAGAATTGTCATCTGGGTGGGGACGTAAGACAGGGAGGTTTGCTGAGGCATCGGAGCCGACGACGGTAGAGAATTGTCTCCTGTGTGGGGACTGTAGACAGCAAGACGTGTCAGCCTGTTGGGGTCTAGACAGGGAGCTGCCAGCCATCGGTGGGGTGTTTGCAGCCAGAGAAGACCTGTAGGAGTGGCCGACAGGAGCCCTTGCCATGGAGAGGGTAAAGTGCAGTGGAGTCCGGGAGACTCGGTCTGAGCAAACATAGTAGGCCTACGCCCTACGGACGCGTAAGCTTATCACCTTTGGTCTGAGGGTGCAACTCAAGCTACGTTGCCAGTGTCCCCCAACTGGGACTTGGCCAATCGGGCAAACGCAACAGTGTGGCTTCAGCAATCGTGGTGTCACTGAGTGATGAGAGAGAACTGACTGGTCAATCAAGGAATGCTGGCAAGTTATGAACGTTTATTTTTATTCCTTGTGTTTACAGGGTGTAACCAGAATATTGGAATGTTGTCTTTATTGGTTAATTAAGAGTAGCTGCCTAAAAGGGGATGCGGTTATGAGATTATCTGTATGATGTTTATATTTTTGTATGATACAGATAAACGTGTTGTGTAGTGACGAGTAGGGGCTCGGATTCAAGTTAAATATAATTTGATTATTTTCTATGAAATGTTATTGATTTCCCGTCACCTTTGTGCAAGCCCGAGGTGAGTGACAGAGTGCGTGTGCCTATGCGAGAGCGCATGTTGGTTGTGAAGACGTGAATGCTTCTGTCCATACCCCTCCGCATCCCTGCACATGATAATTAGATTTTGATATATGTGTTCCAGATGCGGTGCCGTGTACTGTGTGTCTTCACAAAGTCCTCTAAACGTGAACTGCAACACAGCTCCCCATCCCCACCCCCGTCCATTCCGTGCCGTCGCGAAAAGGACTAACAAAGCCATAAACAGAGCACACACACACACACACACACACACACACACACACACACACACACACACACACACACACACTGTATGCGTTTACCCGCTTTAGCCTTTGACCAAAACTTCATTTTTGACTCTAGCCCCTGTGTGTTAATCTGATCATGTCCTGTTATTTCCTCGATCTCTCCTTTATTCCTTTCCTTCCTTTATGTCCTTTGGCTTGTACACCTGCCTTCCTGAATCTTTCCTATGTCCTCTGTACATGCTTGACCTTGGTTGGCTTGGGCTGACCTCACAGCCCTGTCACCCGAGTCCTGATAATGGTTAGTACCGACCTTGTACTCCTCAAGGATAGATTTCGGGGATTGCTTCAGCTCTGCTTGGCGACAGTAAAGTGCGACCAGGTGGGACACCAAGCCTTTCCCTTGTGTATCACTGCTGAGATCGTACACCAGCAACACACAGGCTACATTCATACATAAATTATACGTCCATCATTTGTCTTCTCCACACACACACACACACACACACACACACACACACAAAGGGACTCACCCCCCACACTTCTTACCCCTTTCTCTCTATCTTTCTCATTCTATATTTCTGTCTCTTTCGCGCGTGCACGCACGCACGCTCACGCATGTGTGTGTGTTTGTGTGTGCGTGTGTGTGTGTGTGTGTGTGTGTGTGTGTGTGTGTGTGTGTGTGTGTGTGTGTGTGTGTAACAATAACAATAATAACAATAATGGTTTATTCAGTTTTTGCAGGCCCTCTGGCCCATATGAACAGGAGAACTGAATTGCACAATAATTAGCATGGTATAGGTGAGTTTGAAAGAGTATAATGACAAAGAAACAAGAAATACACGGCAAATTTTATAAGCAACACAAGTAAATGTTTACCTTACGAATCAGTTATAGACAGAGATTTCATTTCCTTAATTTTAGGGATTCAGTAATGTATACTGCAACTTTGAATAACAATTCATTCGACATATTTCTACCTAATAACTCTATCTTAAATTCTGATGGAAAACGATAACAATACAAGGGTATGAATTTCCTGCGAAGTGTGGAATATTTAGGTCAAATTAACATGAAATGACATAAATCTTCAATACAATGACCATCATATGTGTGTGTGTGTGTGTGTGTGTGTGTGTGTGTGTGTGTGTGTGTGTGTGTGTGTGTGTGCATGCGGCGAAAGCTCTCAAACACTTCCTGCAGAACAACAGCAGTGGACTCCACGTGCCCACCATTCTACGGCTGGCAGAGCTCGTGCTCACCTTGAATTCTTTCGCTTTTGGAGACAACCACTACCAGCAGACCAGAGGTGTGGCCATGGGGACAAACATGGGTCCAAGCTACGCCTGTTTGTTCGTCGGCTATGTGGAACAACAAGCCCTCAGGGCATTCAAAGGAACACTGCCCACCCTGTTCAAGAGATACATCGACGATTGCCTGGGAGTCGCCGCCTGCTCAAGAGACGATCTCCTTCACTTCATCAACCACATGTCCACATATCACCCCGCCCTCCAGTACACCTTTGAAGTCTCCACCACTTCAACCAACTTCCTCGACCCCACCATCTCCATAGAGCCTAACAGATCCACACTCTCCACGTCCATCTTCTACAAACCCACTGACTGGCATTCCTGCCTACTATTCACTTCCAGTCACCCACCAGCCACCAAAAACAGCATCCCGTACTCCCAGTTCCTTCGACTCAAGCACATCTGCAGTAGCTGTTCGGACTTCGAGGAACAGGCGCTGAGGATGTGTGCCTTCTTTGAGAAACGGCAGTACCCCAGGCAGACAGTTCAAAAAGCCTTGGAGACGGCACGCAAAGTGTCCAGACAGTAAGCTCTCACCCCAGTCGAGAGTGAGGAACAAGAAAAATGACCATCTGTGACATCATCCGAAGGAACTTTCACATCATCCAGAATGACCCGGACCTGGGACGGGTTTTTTCAGAACCCCCCACCCCCACCCCACGATAGCGTTCCAGAGAAAGAAGAACCTCCGTGACTTGCTTGTGAGGGCCAGAATCAGCCACCAGACTGGTAACCCTGCTCCCCCAGGATGTAGCCCGTGTGGCGAGGCCAGGTGCAAGACCCATGCCCACACTGACGCCTCCACAAGTGGGCCCGCAGGGCCAGTTCATCCCTCGGTCAAATTACACCTGCAAGTCAACAGACACTGTGTACATTTTGACCTGCACTCTGTGCCACAAGCTCTACGTGGGTGAGACCTGCCGGACACTGAATGAGTGATTCACAGAGCATCTTCGCTCAATGCGGCTCAACTACAGTGACCCGATAGGCCAACATTTCAACAGCCCACTGCACAGCTGCACGCATGCAAAGATGGCAGCTGTATGGCAGAACCCTGGCGACAGAGCATACAGCAAGCACATGGAATCCTACGAGATCAGCCACTCTGGAACCATCCAGCCTGCAGGCATCAACAGCAGAGTGATGGACCCTTAGTGGCCCTGGCCCTCTTCTCCTCTCTCTTTTCACTGCTTCAGTCCCCCTGTTGCCCACCTTCAGACACACCCTCTCTTTCTCTTCCCCAACTCCTTCTCTCCTCTTCCCCCTTCCCCAACTCCCTCTGTCCTCCCCCTCTTCTTCTCTCTCTCCCTCCCTCCCTCTTTCTTTCTCTGCCTCTATATCACACACACGCGCGCGCGCGCACGCGCGCGGACGCACACACACATACACGCACGCACACACACTGTTACACCTTTTCATCTTTAGGTAAACCACAGCCCTCCTTTTCACCTTTCTTTTACCACCATCAACCTCCCTAACACAACCCCCCCCCCCCTTTTTTTTTTTTTTTTTAAGTAACTCTTCAATCATCCCTTTCTCTTTGTAAATAATCCTCACCTTTTTCTTCTTCGTCTTTTCCTTTTTGTTTCTTCTTGACTACTTCTCACTGTTTTTTACCTCTCTCTGTCTTGGTTTTGCTCTTCTCTTCTTCATTCTTTACTTTTCTTCCCAAGAAGAAGGGCCTGCGGCCCGAAACGTCATGATAAAAATCTCACTCAAAGGACCAGCTACCACATCCAGGTCAGTTTGACAAAGAGGGGACGTACATAGGCCGCAAGGCCTAGGCTTTTGAGCCAGTCCCTATTATACTACTACTTCTTTCCTCCTGTTTCAAGTCCTGCAGTCAAGATTTCCTCCATCGTTGATTACCTACAAACGTGACATTAATATCCGTGACCACCTTATACACTCCAAGCTAAAAAAAAATCCGTTTGCAAAACCCCTAGTACATTTCCCTACCAAAAACCCCAGTGCAAAGTGTGTCCTTTTGTTTGCAGTTCAACCAACATTCATGGATATCGATGTGTTTTCATTTTTACCAAACACTTCTCTTGCCAGACTGAAAACTTGGTCTATGTAATCCATTGTCAAAAAATGCAGCAAACTGTACATTCGGGAGAAAGGTCGTACCCTTGCCACCCGTTTCAAAGAACATCTAGCTGATATTTTAGGCTACATCACAGAGACAAACCCGTCGCACATCACTTCAACCAGCCTGACCAATCTGCATCAGATGTTCGTGTGAGGGGACTGTGGCTCATGTTTCAAGACACTACTTACGACAGAAAAGACATGGAATCCTATTTCATAGACAAACTGAGCACAAGGAAACCGTTTGGACCGAATGACAAACCATGAACTGTCACCAGCCGCCGTGGCGAAGTGGTTAGCGTCGCGGACTTCCGGCTGGGAGGTCGTGGGTTCGAATCCCATCAGAGTCATGTGGGTTTTTCTGCCCCGACCGGCTCCTACCCAGAGTTGAGTTTGCTGCGGACTCGGCTGGGAAGACTGGGACCACACAGTTGAGTTTCATCCACTTAATGGATGCGTTTCTGAGAGTGTTGCTCAAATTTCTTGACCAACACTGCAGGTGCCTGTATCTCTCGGGCCTGGTTGACGCCGGATATATTATGAAAGGAAGCGTAGAGTACAGTTCCGTTATGTAGTCTCAGACTGAAATGGAAATCCGTAGCATCATCTTAATCATCCTCATTCTCATCGATCAGCATAAAAAAAAAATGTCTCAAATTCTGTGGCCTTTCATGCCCTGCTCTCATGGTGACCTCAATTTCGATGTCCTCTCCACGTCTGTGGCCTTGGTTTGGTTCCGTCGGGGTCACCGGTATCGGCGAGTCCATGGGGCTGTCGTTGGACGGACGTGGTGGCGCCCCCCGGAGGGAGAGCTCACTCGCGCCGGCTCCGCGACTAAGCAATTATTGTCGTCAGTAGGGGGCTTAGTTGGTGGTGTCCTGTGTATGTTAGATCAGAACAGGCGCCACTGAACACCACCGAAGTGACTCGGCAGCAGTGCAGTGTCTCCGCCGGTGGGTTGCCTCTTGACGACTTGACATTGACTGCTCCCTGTGGATTGCTGGTGCCGGGGCTGCAGCGGGGCCGACCGGGCTGTGGCTGTGGACGGGGTGTCGGAATGAGCGGCGTGGGTGCACTGCCTCTGAGGTGGCGCAGAGGTTGGGACAGCAAAAAAAAACAAAAAAAAACCAACAAAACACATGAACTGTCCATAGCCAGTCAGCAGCTCCCACTGATAATGTTGAACACTATATTTGTTTTTATATTTTCCTTTCAGTCAGTGATAATCGGTTTATTTATGCGGCCTTTTCCTTCCTTGCCTTCTTTTTCGTCCTAACCCTCTCCCCCCTTCTTTCTTTCTCTCTTTCTGCATCTGTTCTAACCTCTCCATGTTCCCTTCCTTTTCTCCCGCCTGCCCTCGTAATTTTTTTTTCTCCTAGGGGAGGTTTGCAGCTGTATTCAGGCGGTCAGCTGCGTCTGACTAGATGTTTTTGATTTTTCCCGGGGTTCTCCCGTTTATCATCCCACCCCTTGGTGCCGAGATGGGGCAACCCATCCTGGGGTCAGACTCTGGTTGGGTGCTCTAGGCGTCTGACCATTTTCTCCCCTTATTTCCACCTACTACTCACTTCCCTTACATTTTCCATTTTTACTGCAGACACACTACCTACATTCACAGTCCCCTCCCCCCCCCCCCCCTTTTTTTTTTTCTTCAATCTCTTGCTCACTTCTCAGATCCTGCCTTCTCACCTCTGACCTTAACCTCTCCCTGCAGCCTGCTTCTTTACTGAGTTTATCTGAACAGCCCTCACTTTCTTTCCTACTGGTGGATACATTGTTATTTCTCTCCTGACAGCCAAAAGGGAAGTATTGTTTTGTTCATGTTTGTTTGCAGCTTGTCACGTCTGAGGAAGACTTTGTGTTGAAAATTCACTTGTCTGTTTTGTGCAGTCTATTACATTTCCGTTACTGTATATCTTGTTTTGTGTGTTTATTTGTATTTTGAGTCATTTTCAATAATGCAGCAGTCTGTTTTCAGCGTTCTCTGATTGGTATATAAAAAAGAATCAAATCAAAACACTGATCCTTCATCAAGAAGTACAGATCGAACAAGTAGTCACATTGTGTATTTTTATGTCTTGTGCCCGTTTCTTTACCCCCCCCCCCCCCCCCCCCCCCCCTCCTCTGACAGCCCTCGCTGCTAACAGAATAAGCAAGCCATTCGGGAGTTTTCACGTCCATGAAACTCTCTTCTGGCTGCATTGCTATGTATGATAAATGTGTATGCCAGAGCGCTGTTCAGCGAAGTCGGCACCTGCATGTAGCCCTCGCCAGCGAGCGAATCTCTGTGTGCGTGTGCTTCAAACTTGCCATTTTAAGACTAATAACTGAAAGTATGGTGGACAGCCAGCCAACCCGAGAACTGAAGAGAGAAAGTCTGATCAACTGGAAGGGAGGGACACGCGAGTGAGCGCCAGAGACGTGCCTTCAGTGAGTGCAGATGAAACTCCAGTCAGCGACACGGAAAAGCGAAGATTCTGTTTCTGTACCTCCCAGTCATTGGTGGGGCGCTCAGTCACTGAACGCGGGGATTGTGGCTTTCCAATGGTGTGCCGGTGAACATTTTTCACACGTTGATGTCTGGAGGCATTTGTCCACTGTCACTAGTCCTCTCCCTACACTGAACACCCTGAGATGTCAGGATCGACTGTGTGGTTGATTATGATCGTTAAGGAAACAGAAAGGAGACAGAATGGAGAAATATGTTGCAAAGTTCTGATAAAATGAATACACAGAAACATCTTCACGCTGTGTAATTGAGAACCATGAAGTCTGCATGTATAAATCATTTGTAGGCCTATAAAGCAGTCTAATGATTACCGGTCTAGTACATACTTGTGTGTGTGTGTGATAATATCAACAAACAGCGAGCATTGAGACCTCTGCAGAGTTAGGCTACATTGTCATCACCATCCCGAGAGAGAGAGAGAGAGAGAGAGAGAGAGAGAGAGAGAGAAATTTCGCGCGCAGTATACATGTGAATGCATGCCTGTATATTGTGTGTATGTGCGCGAGACTTAAAAAACAGGTTTAGAGAGAGAGAGAATTTCGCGCGCAGTATACATGTGAATGCATGCCTGTATATTGTGTGTATGTGCGCGAGACTTTAAAAACAGGTTTGTGCCATGACATACACTGTGCGCAGTTCTAGTACCGTGTGTACGTGTGTGTGTGCATGTGCGTGTGTGTGTGTGTGCGTGTCTGCAACGATGTGTTGTATGCGGTTTGAGACAGACAGGGAGGGGGGGAGGGGGGGATAATTCATCGTACAGGCTTTTGTCCTTTGCAAGCGGGTGAGTGAGAGGTAGTCAATGTGTAGTCTATATCCACACTTATCAGCACGAACACAGACATCACCAACATTACAAATACCTATGTCTTCATGGCCGCGTACGCAGACATACAGAGCAACTGACAAATATATATATATGCACATGCTAACACATAGACCAACTTGTGTCCGACCTCTCTCTCCTCTCTCTCTCTCTCTCCACACACACACACACTGACATACACACATATGTACGCCATTTTTGTATGCAGAAGAGAAAAGAAAACCCCAGCTTGCTTAAACAGTCGTAAAAATAATCTTGACGTCACTGAAAGAGTTTTAGAGTTATTGCGGAATTTTTGAATGATTATCTGGATGAATGGCGAAGACTTCCAGGATGTCAGTAGCGCAGCCACCACGTCCTTAAATAAATGTCGTCCGAGCTTGTTGATCACATTTGTTCATCCCCTTTCACTTTCTCGGAATGTGGTTTGTTTTGCCTTGCGTGTTAACAGCCCTGAAGAAGCCCTGAGCGGTGGGCTGGGCAGACGGATTTTCACCGTGATGACGAAGCAGCTGTTTTTGGTGTGGTTTGATATCAACGCCGCCGGGCCAAGAGACAAAGATACAAAACTCGTCCACAAACAAGCCGAAAACGATGTTAGAAAGGCTGGTACACTCACCTTCCCACACACGCGCAGGCACAACCTCCATTCGATTCCATACACTCGCTTTTTTCCACAACGCAGTTCACACACACACGCGCGCGCGCGCGCGCGCGCGCGCTCGCTCACACACACACACACATATATACATACATATATATGTATATATTTAGAGAGAGAGAGAGAGAGAGAGATTTACTGGCCATATGCAGTCATCAACGCTGATACAGCCAGTCGCTGTAACGGCCTTTGTAATTCGAAAAGACAAATTCAAAGAATTTTTTGTTTGAAAATGCTGGCGAATTTTCACCAGGAAGTAGGCCTACGTCGTTCGTTTAAAACTGTGAGTCTGTCACTTCAATCGTCGGCGTGGAGGAACAAAGGCAGAGCTCTAACTGGAGGATTACCTTTCCTCTCCGCCACACCCACTCATGTCTTTGTCTTATAAGACGGGTTTCCGCTACGTTTTACTCCACTTCTTTTCTTAAAATCTTTTCTGAACAGATTATTACCGGATTGGACATAAATGTCGGTCAGCATATCTGCCATCATCCAGTGGACCTTCTGGCGTGTGAAGCTGTGTTGCGTGCGCGCGCCTGTATCTACACACACATACACGCAAACGTGCGTGTGTGTGCGCGCGTGCGTGCGTGTGTGTGTGACTGTGCAGGCCTATATGTATGACGCGTGCAAGTGTATTAAAACAAAATTGAAGAACAAACACGTCAATATTAATTTTCTCAATATTTCCACGTGAGTGCAAGATGGTCTGTCTGTCCGTCTCTCTCTAGAGTGAGTAAAAACTAGTGAATCGGATGAAATTTACGAACACAAATATTAGGTGTGTGTCGCTGTGCGCTGGCTATGTTGTGCATATCATGTCACAGTGACTGATCATATCGGTAAGCACAGTGACTGATCATATCGGTAAGCACGACCCTACGTGCTTTTGGACGTGTTTATCTTCGCGCGTGTATCTAACCTACATCAGTAGGCGCTGCACGTTACAACAAAATGTTGATTTATGGCATTAATTTCTCCTGTTTGCATCCCTTGTATAATCAATATGCATCTTGTAAGTGTCAAAACACAAACCTCTCTCTCTCTCTCTCTCTCTCTCCTCACACACACACACACACATGAATGTATGCGCCGGCACATACACATATGCACACATGTTTGGGAAACATGCTCACACATAGTCGATCCGAGCCAGCTAGGAAGAGGGTCGCGTGTCTGGAGATTTGATGAATCACCGGCCGGCACTGTTTATTCTTTCAATCAATGTTGTTGTTGCTTGCCTCGTGGACACTGCCACTCATCACAAGCATGTGCACAAGTGCGTGCGGGCGTGTGTGTGTGTGTGTGTGTGTGTGTGTGTGTGTTGTGGGCGTGCGTGTGTGTGTTCGCCTTAAACAACATGTTCAAAATGCGTCGCTCAAACAGCGTGCGTATCAGCCTAAGCAGTTAAATAGGCCTACACGTTTGTGTGTGCGTGTGTGTGTGTGTGTGTGTGTGTGTGTGTGTGTGTGTGTGTGTGTGTGTGTGTGTGCGCGCGCGCGCGTGTGTGTGTGTATGCGTGCGTGCGTGCATGAGTGCGCGTGTATGTATGTGCATTGAATAAACTTGTGTATGGGGATACACACACGCGCGCGCGCGCACACACACACACACACACTCACATTTAACGAGTGGTTGCTTGATGTAGGGACTGCCAACAGGCCTACATCACACCGATTTCTAGATATCCCCAGAGTCAGGAATTCATATGCGCCGCGTCTCTGATAAGCTCACGGCTGTTACCACAAAACAAGCAAACGTTCAAACCGTGACCCGCGTGCATGTGCTCGCACCAAATGCACATGTCATACGTACACCAACATTCTAAGAACCCGCTCACCTGACGGCCCAATCTCCTCACATCCCCCCCCCCCCCCCCCCCCCCAACACACACACACAAGCTTACACTCTCTCTTTCTAATCAGCACGTCACAAATAAAATAATTTCACAATGTCACGCGTGAGATGTACATAATTATGTAATAACATAAAGGTGTTAGAGCTGTGTCATTAAGGGGAAAAAAAAGGGCAATTCAAATGCACACGAGTTTTTAGCCTGGATTTTGAGGTGGACAGGGGCGGAGCATGACGGACAGAAAACGGAAAGTCATTCCACAAAGCAGTTCCACGGGAACAGGCAGCAAGAAGCCCTTGTCAATTCTTGAGATGTGTTGGATCTAGCAAGCGAAAGACGCGTGTATTATCTGAAGAACAGAGAGGGGGTGTAGTCTGTTCTCTTTTTTCATATCTTGAAACTGGCAAGGAACTTGGTTCACAATTTATTTTATCGATCTACAAGATAAGAGGAATTTTTTTTTTCGATCTCAATTTCTCGAGACTGAACCTTGGGAGACACCAAAGGCAATTTGATACCGTATCTATGCCGATAGTCAGGCATACGACAAAGGGAGACAAATGGCAATTTGATACCGTATCTATGCTGATAGTTAGGCCTACTACAAAGGGAGACAAACGGCAATTTGATACCATATCTATGCTGATAGTTAGGCCTACTACAAAGGGAGACACCAAGTGGCAATTTGATACCGTATCTATGCTGATAGTTAGGCCTACTACAAAGGGAGACAAATGGCAATTTGATACCGTATCTATGCCGATAGTCAGGCCTACTACAAAGGGAGACAAATGGCAATTTGATACCGTATCTATGCTGATAGTTAGACCTACTACAAAGGGAGACACCAAATGGCAATTTGATACCGTATCTATGCTGATAGTTAGGCCTACTACAAAGGGAGACAAATGGCAATTTGATACCGTATCTATGCCGATAGTCAGGCCTACTACAAAGGGAGACAAATGGCAATTTGATACCGTATCTGTGCTGATAGTTAGGCCTACTACAAAGGGAGACAAATGGCAATTTGATACCGTATCTATGCTGATAGTTAGGCGTACTACAAAGGGAGACTGACACGTGAGTCAGGCAGGCCAAAGGTCTCGGTGGCAGCTGTTAGTTTTGACTTTGAATTTGTCATTGTGTTAAGGGAGGGGTGGGAGTGAGGGTTAATGTTTCTATTTTAATGGACATATATCTGGATTGTTATATGGGGTTTACACACACACGCACATACACACACGCGCGTACGCACACACAAAAAGCAACAACTACCACCACCTGATGAATGATTTCATGAGGACAAGAGCAGACTCGCCACGATGGCAGCAGGCGACTGGAATGATACGCTGGGAGAACACGTAACGACAGAGGCTGATCACGAGAAAATTCTAGGAGAAAAAAATGACTTTGGACACTTGTCAAATAGCCTATTACTTGCGCAGACTTGTAGATTTTGTCTATAACCAGTATCTCCCCCATCATCAACGCCACCACCACCCCTCCAACACACACACACACACCTCCCCATTCAGCCCCAGCCCTCACGTCCCCATCACAACAGAAACAAATGCGCAGTATAAATCAATCGACCGTTAACCTTTCATGTGGGTTTTTCCGTCGCAAACCTGGAAATATGTACACCAGGAAAGAAAATCCCTGCTGTTTTGGCTTCAGGGATGCACGCAAAAATGCTTGGTTACTTAACAACAGTTTGAAGACCAGCTCCGGGATACACCCTACGTGTACATGCATGACAATCAAGTCTTGGTCATATACGGTCATGAAGTTGTCCGCAATACAATGCTCACAAACGATGCTCGGACAGACGAAAGAGTATTTTGGGAGATGGGGTAAATGTGGGCAGGAAACGGGGAAGCAGGAGAGGGGGTAGGATGGGGTGATGAAAGCAGAAGGATGACAAGATGAATGAATACAGATGAGGGTTAGCTCCCAGACGCCATATAGTTATTCAAATCTCTCATTTCAACGCATACCAACCGACACCAAGCACCTGTTGCGTGTCCCTTACTAAGCCCTCCCACCGCGACAAGGTACAGCAGGGCTCAGGGAGGGGTCAAGGTCAGATGATGTCATAGGTCCAGGTAAAACTGATTATTTTGATCGATCGACCCGTCACTTTCGCCTTCAACCGCAGCGACGGTGTAAAGGTGCGCAGGCCTGAATGATCCCGGTTGCTTGTCCCTTCGGAGGAAACGTTATGATGTATGCCATTGGATGAATGTAAACGTCCTGATGGATTCATATCAACATCCCCGTCTGTTCCTCATCACCTCCCCCCCCCCCCCCCCCAGCTTGTCCCTTCGGAGGAAACGTTATGATGTATGCCATTAGATGAATGTAAACGTCCTGATGGATTCATATCAACATCCCCGTCTGTTCCTCATCACCTCCCCCCCCCCCCCCCCCCCCTCCCCAGCTTGTCCCTTCGGAGGAAACGTTATGATGTATGCCATTAGATGAATGTAAACGTCCTGATGGATTCATATTGATATCCCCGTCTGTTCCTCATCACCTCCCCCCCCCCCCCCCCCTCCCCAGCTTGTCCCTTCGGAGGAAACGTTATGATGTATGCCATTAGATGAATGTAAACGTCCTGATGGATTCATATCAACATCCCCGTCTGTTCCTCATCACCTCCCCCCCCCCCCTCCCCAGCTTGTCCCTTCGGAGGAAACGTTATGATGTATGCCATTAGATGAATGTAAACGTCCTGATGGATTCATATTGATATCCCCGTCTGTTCCTCATCACCTCCCCCCCCCCCCCCCCCCCCCTCCCCAGCTTGTCCCTTCGGAGGAAACGTTATGATGTATGCCATTAGATGAATGTAAACGTCCTGATGAATTCATATTGATATCCCGTCTGTTCCTCATCACCTCCCCCCCCACCCCCCATCCCCCCTCCCCAGCTTGTCCCTTCGGAGGAAACGTTATGATGTATGCCATTAGATGAATGTAAACGTCCTGATGGATTCATATTGATATCCCCGTCTGTTCCTCATCACCTCCTCCCCACCCCACCCCTCCCCCACCCCCCCCCTCCCCACCCCCCCCCCCCTCCCCAGCTTGTCCCTTCGGAGGAAACGTTATGATGTATGCCATTAGATGAATGTAAACGTCCTGATGATTCATATTGATATCCCCGTCTGTTCCTCATCACCTCCCCCCCCCCCCCCCTCCCCAGCTTGTCCCTTCGGAGGAAACGTTTATGATGTATGCCATTAGATGAATGTAAACGTCCTGATGGATTCATATTGATATCCCCGTCTGTTCCTCATCACCTCCCCCCCCCCCCCCCCCCCCCCCGAGCTTGTCCCTTCGGAGGAAACGTTATGATGTATGCCATTAGATGAATGTAAACGTCCTGATGGATTCATATCAACATCCCCGTCTGTTCCTCATCACCTCCCCCCCCCCCCCCCCCCCCAGCTTGTCCCTTCGGAGGAAACGTTATGATGTATGCCATTAGATAATGTAAACGTCCTGATGGATTCATATTGATATCCCCGTCTGTTCCTCATCACCTCCCCCCCCCCCCCCCCCCAGCTTGTCCCTTCGGAGGAAGCGTTATGATGTATGCCATTAGATGAATGTAAACGTCCTGATGGATTCATATTGATATCCCCGTCTGTTCCTAATCACCTCCCTCCCCAGCTTGTCCCTTCGGAGGAAACGTTATGATGTATGCCATTAGATGAATGTAAACGTCCTGATGGATTCATATTGATATCCCCGTCTGTTCCTCATCACCTCCCCCCCCCCCCCCCCCCCCCAGCTTGTCCCTTCGGAGGAAACGTTATGATGTATGCCATTAGATGAATGTAAACGTCCTGATGGATTCATATCAACATCCCCGTCTGTTCCTCATCACCTCCCCCCCCCCCCCCCCCCCCCCCCCCCAGCTTTCCCTTCGGAGGAAACGTTATGATGTATGCCATTAGATGAATGTAAACGTCCTGATGGATTCATATTGATATCCCCGTCTGTTCCTCATCACCTCCCCCCCCCCCCCCCCTCCCAGCTTGTCCCTTCGGAGGAAACGTTATGATGTATGCCATTAGATGAATGTAAACGTCCTGATGGATTCATATTGATATCCCCCGTCTGTTCCTCATCACCTCCCCCCCCCCCCCCCCCCCCCCCCCAGCTTGTCCCTTCGGAGGAAACGTTATGATGTATGCCATTAGATGAATGTAAACGTCCTGATGGATCCATATTGATATCCCCGTCTGTTCCTCATCACCTCCCCCCCACCCCCCATCCCCCCTCCCCAGCTTGTCCCTTCGGAGGAAACGTTATGATGTATGCCATTAGATGAATGTAAACGTCCTGATGGATTCATATTGATATCCCCGTCTGTTCCTCATCACCTCCCCCCCCCCCCCCCCCCTCCCCAGCTTGTCCCTTCGGAGGAAACGTTATGATGTATGCCATTAGATGAATGTAAACGTCCTGATGGATTCATATTGATATCCCCGTCTGTTCCTCATCACCTCCCCCCCCCCCCCCCCTCCCCAGCTTGTCCCTTCGGAGGAAACGTTATGATGTATGCCATTAGATGAATGTAAACGTCCTGATGGATTCATATCAACATCCCCGTCTGTTCCTCATCACCTCCCCCCCCCCCCTCCCCAGCTTGTCCCTTCGGAGGAAACGTTATGATGTATGCCATTAGATGAATGTAAACGTCCTGATGGATTCATATTGATATCCCCGTCTGTTCCTCATCACCTCCCCCCCCCCCCCCCCCCCCTCCCCAGCTTGTCCCTTCGGAGGAAACGTTATGATGTATGCCATTAGATGAATGTAAACGTCCTGATGAATTCATATTGATATCCCCGTCTGTTCCTCATCACCTCCCCCCCCACCCCCCATCCCCCCTCCCCAGCTTGTCCCTTCGGAGGAAACGTTATGATGTATGCCATTAGATGAATGTAAACGTCCTGATGGATTCATATTGATATCCCCGTCTGTTCCTCATCACCTCCTCCCCCACCCCACCCCTCCCCCACCCCCCCCCTCCCCCACCCCCCCCCCCCCCCCCTACAGCTTGTCCCTTCGGAGGAAACGTTATGATGTATGCCATTAGATGAATGTAAACGTCCTGATGGATTCATATTGATATCCCCGTCTGTTCCTCATCACCTCCCCCCCCCCCCCCCTCCCCAGCTCGTTACTCTCGGAGTAAACGTTATGATGTATTCCATTAAGAATGTAAACGTCCCGATGGATTCATATTGATATCCCCGTCTGTTCCTCATCACCTCACCTCCCCCCTCCCCCCCCCCCCGAGCTGTCCTTCGTAGGAAACGTTATGATGTTTGCCATTAATGAATGTAAAACGTCCTGATGATTCATATCAACATCCCGTCGTTCGTCATCACTCCCCCCCCCCCCCAAGCCCCACTTGTCCTTCGGAGAAACGTTATGAGTATGCATTAGATAATGTAAACGTCCTGATGATCATATTGATATCCCATCTGTTCCTCATCACCTCCACCCCCACCCCCCACCCCAGCTTTGTCCCTTACGGAGCACGCGATATATGTATGCCCATTAATAATGTAAACGTCCTGAATGATTCGAGTATTGCTTCCCCGTCAGTCCTAATCACCTCCCTCCCCAGCTTGTCCCTTCGGAGGAAACGTTATGATGTATGCCATTAGATGAATGTAAACGTCCTGATGGATTCATATATATATCCCCGTCTGTTCCTCATCCCCCCCCCCCCCCCCCCCCCCCCCAGCTTGTCCCTTCGGAGGAAACGTTATGATGTATGCCATTAGATGAATGTAAACGTCCTGATGGATTCATATCAACATCCCCGTCTGTTCCTCATCACCTCCCCCCCCCCCCCCCCCCCCCCCCCCCAGCTTTCCCTTCGGAGGAAACGTTATGATGTATGCCATTAGATGAATGTAAACGTCCTGATGGATTCATATTGATATCCCCGTCTGTTCCTCATCACCTCCCCCCCCCCCCCCCCCCCCCAGCTTGTCCCTTCGGAGGAAACGTTATGATGTATGCCATTAGATGAATGTAAACGTCCTGATGGATTCATATTGATATCCCCGTCTGTTCCTCATCACCCTCCCCCCCCCCCTCCCCCCCCAGCTTGTCCCTTCGGAGGAAACGTTATGATGTATGCCATTAGATGAATGTAAACGTCCTGATGGATCCATATTGATATCCCCGTCTGTTCCTCATCACCTCCCCCCCCCCCCCCCCCCTCCCCAGCTTGTCCCTTCGGAGGAAACGTTATGATGTATGCCATTAGATGAATGTAAACGTCCTGATGGATTCATATTGATATCCCCGTCTGTTCCTCATCACCTCCCCCCCCCCCCCCCCCCCCCAGCTGCCCCTTCGGAGGAAACGTTATGATGTATGCCATTAGATGAATGTAAACGTCCTGATGGATTCATATTGATATCCCCGTCTGTTCCTCATCACCCCCCCCCCCCCCCCCCCCCCCAGCTTGTCCCTTCGGAGGAAACGTTATGATGTATGCCATTAGATGAATGTAAACGTCCTGATGGATTCATATCAACATCCCCGTCTGTTCCTCATTTATAACCCCCCCACCCCCCACCCCACCCTTACCCCTCCCCTCATGAATCTTGCCTTCGGCCTCTTTTACACTATGCTGCCCTCCCCGCTTCGCATGCACTGTCTTTACTTTAACGGTGACATTTGTCCATTCCTCTCTTCCAGCACCCCCCCCCCCCCCCTCCCCCCACGTTCTGGTAATATCTCAAACTTGTGAGATGAAGTTCCATACAGAGTTGAATGGCTGTAGGGACAGTCAAGCACTGTTCAAGACTCGCAGTGCGCTGGGCATGGCATGGCTGTTGGGACAGTCAACCACTGTTCAAGACTCACAGTGCGCTGGGCATGGCATGGCTGTAGGGACAGTCAACCACTGTTCAAGACTCACAGTGCATCGGCGTGGCATAATAGAAGGTGAGCCTTTACTTTTGCCAACCTGAATCAGGTACACATTGACGGCTAGGTGGGCAGTGAGGGTTTTTTTTAGATCGTTAAAATCAAATCCGGACCGTGGGTGGTTCAAACTCACGACCGACAGCTCCGCGAGGTTCTGTGTGTGTGCGAGCGCGCGCGCGCGCGCGTGCGTGCGTGCGTGCGCGTGTGTGTGTGTGTGTATGTATGTAGGCGCGCACACGCGCCTGCACACATGTGTGCGTGCAAGTGTATTGTGTGAGCGAGCGTGCAATGTGAGCTGAGAAAGACAAAACACAGGAACATATCGAAAAGCTTCTATCAGTTCAGTAGTGTAGCTAGCTCCAAGTGTACGTTGGCTTGCGCACGTAGGCCTAAGTCATTGACTATGGTCGTTAAATGCTTTACAAGTATATTCCGCGCGTTTGTTGAGCATTTCTGGAACTGTCTAGAACTGACAGAATTCCAAGTTTGCCTGCCTGTTCTGGTGTAATCATACGGTACTGCCGTGGACAATTCGAGTGCAGAGCAAATTCGAGTGCAGAGCAAATACTGGCAAAATTGGGTTGAATCGGAATTTTCCCGTCGCGCTGTCTTCGTAGTGAATCATGTGTCTCGTATCTCGAATCACAGAAACATCAAAACCAACCAAAATGTTGTCCATACACACAGCATCGACTGTCCACTGACAGCATGTGTTCTGAAGTTCAGTCTGTCTCTAACACAGGACAGTACTTACCCATCACCAGGCTTCGTTTGTTAAACTCTAAACTCTGGAAGACCGAGTAGTATGGGTCCGCTAGGACAGGCAAACATCTGACATTGATTTAGGCCTACACATTAAAAAAAAAACACCAAAACAACAACAACAACAACAACAACAACACACACACACACACACACACACACACACACACAGAGCATAAAGCCTGTGTAAAATAAGAGCGCCGAGGACCCGCAATCTCCTGACCGTGTTGCCGAGGTGGTGAAGGTTAAAAGTGGCGACTCGGCGACGCCGGCCTGAAACACTCAGTCCCCGAGTTATTGATTATGGACATCACGAACAAGGTGTCAAGTGATGACGTGACACACATCGTCATGTAACGTAAGCACAGATCAAGAAGACAGAGATTACACGTCTTCGCCTCTCCGTGACAAGTTCGGATCCATGGCACACGCTGGACGCATTCATCGCTTTGGGTTCATCTGGCTGGCCTTCCGCCTGATGTGTTCAGGTTGGCTGGTTTTTCGTCGCACTTCACTGTCGATAGCCTCAAACGGTCAAGTTTGTAGTACGCAACCCCATCGTTCACGCGCAGCCAAAGGTTACCTGCAAGAAGTGATCCTATCTCTTAACATTCGTGACAAGCTCTACCTCACAGCCGAGTTGAACGACTTTCTATGGGCGGTGCCGTGGTTGTCTCGTAGGTGGTTTCAGGCGCCAATGGTGAACCTTACTCAGAGAAGCCTCTTTGGACAACATTTATCTTGTTCATGTTGAAAATAATGTGGTTTTTATACGCAAAAAGCCTGGTTTGTTTCACCTTCCTCTTACTTTTACATATGTCTCTTTTATTTATAAATATTATTTTAAATGCAGGGCTATGTATTCATCCAATTGTGTTAGCATCTTTGCGACTGTTACAAAGACACTTCGATATTCACCTGTGGACATACTTTAGGTCAAGTCACAAAGTTTCCTGAAATTTGCTGCCCGCTTCATGTCTACGCACACGAGTCAGAGTCCAATTTTGAGCGCCAAGGTGCTTGCGTTCCTTATCTAGAAAGTTAACGGATCATCTCTATAGTAGAATGACGTTCAAAAGAAAACGTAGTGGACTGCAGGTCTGAGCGTGACAAGGTTGTCAAGCTACTGTAAGAAATTATCTGACTGGCATTATCCATTGGGAGATTAAGTGAGGAAATTTTTTTTTATACATACTATATATATATATATATATATATATATATATACATACATGTGTGTGTGTGTGTGTGTGTGAGAGAGAGAGAGAGAGAGAGAGAGAGAGGAGAGAGAGAGAGGGAGGAGAGAGAGAGAGAGAGAGAGAGAGAGAGAGAGAGATTGTGAGCTCCACCACCCTCATACACTTGCACACACATTCATTAATACACACAAACATACTAAGTAAGCAAGCGTGCGGTCATGTGAACCTGCCAATGTGGACCGGTTTCAGTCATCACTTCCTTGTGAAGGCCTAGGAATAATAAATGTATGCATTACATACCCCTTCCATTGCTTGGTGTGGGTGGGTCTAAAACCCTGTCACCAATACTGAGAAGGCAAGACGGCAACAAACTGAACGTACCGTAGGCTCTCGATCAACTGATCGGCGGAACTCGTCAACACTGCAGTTGCCGACTGCATTGGAACGATCTGCAACAGTCATGTTGTAGGACTGTCGGGCGTCCAGTGTCACTGACGAAGAGTGACAGGGAGACTGAGAACACAAAGCGTTTGTGGATAGAGAGAAGGTATAAAGACAGTGAGGGTAGGGGTGGGGTGGGGGGGGGGGGCATGGGAGTGGTAGACAGGGGTTGGGGAATGGGGGGTGGGGTGGTAGGGGAATGGGAGGAAAAGGGGACAGAAAAATGGGGGTGGGACTGACGATGTGGCCGTGCTTAGCTTTCTCCGAAAATTCGCGATACTTGTCATGCACCCATGTAAGAGCGCCATGGAAATGGTCAATAGTCAAGCGTTTAACCGACTCGTAAATCACAGCAACCGACTCTTCGTAAACCAGGAGCGCATGTCCACCACTCGCAGTTGGCCAAGGGTGCCAATGGCAGTGCACGTTGACGCGGAGTCGAAAAAGCAGAACATAACACTAACAAAGAAGAAGGTCTGCGCTGCCCTGTCATCGTCTACCTGCTGCTACCGGATCTTCACCAGTTATCCTCCACAAAACCCATGTTACACAACCATCTGTCCCTTCGCCGTGTGGACGTCAGTCACGTCACTGCAGAAGGTATACACAGCATCCTGTTTTGAGGTCCATCTTGCATCTCATTGTCAAGCAACTCTAAATAGGTAGAGCTCAAAGGTGGTGCGCTCAAAGACTCTCGGTAAACTCACATGACAGCAAGCAGTTACTTCGAGCTATTTGCAGCACTTACTTGCACTTACTTGCCAGTTGAGTTTCACTGCTGCTCTGCGGGAGCACTGGAGGCAGGTCCTGCAGTTCCAACATGCTGGCAACAGCTTAAAAAGCGAATTCAGGCGGCGAGTTTGATGACACAGACAGAACGAAAGGCGATACCAACAGCGATTTGGCACAGAAAAACCGATACTGCCAATAGGCAATGTTCTTTTCACATTTGACGGTGTAGGAAATCCAGCAAACTAATGGTATTGATAACTGATCTATCCCATTGACAACAAAACTGATTATTTCAGCCACCCGTTTCTATGAGCAGACTACAATGACCTCGTGTTTGGAAGTGGCCTGGGTTTGCTCACGAGGGGGGAAATAATTGTACGATGAATCTTTGATCAACAGAGTCCATGGCTTTCCTTGAAGCGAGGCTGCAAACAAAGATCGACAGGACATACCAATGCATTGTTGCTGTTTGCTGTCATTGTGACCATATTGAATACAGGTCATGAAACTAGTCTTTATCAGTGGTCCAGACCCATTAAGCGCATAAACATGGACGCGCGTATGAAAACAAATTTCATGCCAATAATAACTGCAGCGAGCTTTAAATGTTGGTCTCGTCACGTTCATCATACTGGGCTCGTCCTTCCCTTTTTCTGATCTGCCGGCAGCTTGGAATGACGTAATTTATGTAGTATCGTCAGTTTCAATACTGTGTAACCGGGGAAAATGCACGTGACAAATTTTGACTTTTCATTTCAGTGCAACTTGGTCTTCTGAACTACGAAATAAGGCATGCCGACTTCCTGAAGATGAAGAGGGAAATTTGACGCCTGCAGTGGGAAAAATGGTGCGTGCGATGGAAAGTAGTGGACAGAACATCAGGCTGTGCCCCATCCAGCAGTAAGGGATTGGCGGTAGCGTTGTGAAGATTTCCAGCATAAAAAAGGCAAATCAGCTGAAACTGAAGATAGGCCTACAATTGACATGCCAGTGGAATACTGCGTCCCACACACACACACACACACACACACACGCACGCACACGCACACGCACACACATAATCAGTCTCACTATGGGGAAAAAAAAGTGCAACAGATTCTTTCTGCACGTAAAAAGCGTTCATCTACCGCAGTAAGCAACTCTCTCTCTCTCTCTCTCTCTCTCTCTCTCTCTCTCTCTCTCTCTTCGCATTCGCGAAATGGCTTGATCAAATCCGCCAACCTTGTTATATATTTTGATTTTTACAAGGCAAACCGTAAGTTTTTTTTTTTTTTTTTTTTTTTCTTATGCCGAAACTCTGAAAGCATTTCCTTCATCTCTGTTCATTCATTTTAGTTTTCATTCCCGCTCAAGTCCGTTTTCATCGTAACTAGATTGCATGAAGTCCGATCGGCAAAATGCTGAAACCATCTTCAGTCTCCAGCGACACATAATTTGAGAAAGTGGACATAAATTCCAAATACATATACGGTAAACGATGTAATTCGGGAAAACCGCGCGAGGAAACTGCGGGATAAACAGTTTTTTTGTTCGGGCAAACCGCGGGATAAATAGTTTTTTTGTTCGGGCAAACCGCGGGATAAATATTTTTTTTTGTTCGGGCAAACCGCGGGATAAATATTTTTTTTTGTTCGGGCAAACCGCGGGATAAATAGTTTTTTTGTTCGGGCAAACCGCGCCAGGAAACCGCGGGATAAATAGTTTTGTTTTGGTTTTTTGTTTGTTTTTTTTTGTTGGGTTTACACAGTTAAACGTCCATGCTCATTAATCGTAGGCCAAGTTGCATTCAACCTGAACGCCCAAACCCGCCAAAGGTGATTCTATGCAGACGGCGGGAATAACCATCCGGGGATGGTGGCGGACACACTGTAACACCAGTGAGACGTACAGCATGTTGGGGCAAAAGCGACCGGAATGGTGGAGTTTTACGTCATCACAGCAAAAGCTTTCAGGGACAAGTTGTTCTTTCGCGGGAGTCTTGGATGCCTTGGCTTAGAGGTTCATGGTGGTGTTGGTCGGTGTTGTTGTTCGATGGCGGTGGTCGTTAATGTTGCCTTCCTTCGTTGTAGTTGCTGGTGTTGCTTTCGTCTTCCTCTGCAGTGGGCAAGAACTAGTTGTCGACGGAAAAGCGAATGGTCATCTTTGTGAGTTTAGGCGCCAGCGCAGATGCGGCCGGATTCAACTCACACGTCCGTTTGCCAACTCCGCACTCAATGATTCGGCATTGTAGAACATTTCAAAGCATAGCGCCTGAACACTGGTTACTGGGGGAGAGAAGTTTGGCTGGGGAGGGGGAATTCGGTCGTGGTGCTTGGTGCTGGGCAAGGCCACGGGGAGGAGGGTGAGGGAAGTGGGGAGTCATTTCCGCGGCAAACAACGGATGACCGGGCTTATACGATCCCCGTTTCGCGTTTTATTTTGTTCAACACTGTTGCACCGTAACGTTTCTTGTACAACTAAATTCGCCGCAGAGGAAGTATTGCACAGATGTGCCGTAAATTCAATATCCCAGTGTTCGCTTAATAATTATGCAACAGAAATAACAAGTTGTTGGACACAGTTGCTCACATAAGAATAATGCATCGATCTTTGGGGTTCCATCTCAAATCTGAACTGCTGGCATACTCACCCGATGCAGTCATGATGTTGATGGCCCGGTCGATCACAATGTCCAAACCTGGGCATCCCTACAAGAAGACATGACAGACTGTAACCCCTATGAATGGTCTGAATCACTTGCATAATGTAAACTCTTCGCCCACACCTATTTTACGCATGGACCATGTATTGTTTAAGTCTTGGTTTGTTATTGTGAGCATCTTTTCTCTGAGCACAGATTATCAAACTTGATTTTCATACCTGTGTGTGTGTGAGCTTGCTGTAAGAGCAAGAGAGTGTGAGAGATGCAGACAGGCAGACGGACAGCGAGTATGTGACAGATTCAGAGAAAGACTGTGCATGCGTGCGTGCGCATGCATACACATACTACTGTATATATACATATATATATATATATATATCTTTCTTTCCCATTCCCGGCCATGCTATATCCTCAATCCAGTCAGTAACGCGAAGTCCACAGTCCAAAGCAGAGACCCCACTGCTTCTCCTGGACCTCAACCGGACTGGGCCACATCTGGTGTCTCAAGGCGTCAAAGGAGGGGCAGGACTGCAAGATGTCGGTGGAGTTTGGGAGCCTGTGCCACAAGCGCGCTGGTCAGTATGAGAGTGTGTGAGACACGAGAAATGGGAGAGGAGCTTACAGTGTCCTGTTCGCAGCCTGAAGATGGCAACTTGAGCTGCTCTGTCCAGTTGGTGGATGCTGTCCTCTTCAGTCCCAATGTCCAGACAATGCTCTTCTGAAGTTGTTCCTGAGGATGGTTTTAGCTTCATTCTAGGACTTTGGATGCCCTGACTGCTCCAGCCTGCTGCCAATCTTGGACAGTCTGCCTCCTCATTCCCTCCAATGCCACAGTGAGAAGGGATCCACTGCAGGACTACAGCAGTTCTCTGTTGGAGCTTGTTCCCTCCAATGCCACAGTGAGAAGGCATCCACTACAGGACTACAGTAGTTCTCTGTTGGAGGAGACTGAGTTCTCTGATAGCTGTGATTATTTGCTCCCCTCCTGGAGTCTGGAGGCTTTTAAGGATGGATTCAAGGTCTGTCAGAAAGACTGTGTTGGTGGGGAGCCTGCTTCCCTGGTCAAGGGTCTGGGCAGCAAGGAGTAGGGCACAGGCTTCAGCTCCATAACTTGTGGAATATGTGCCTGTGGCCACAGACTTTTGGGGAGGCTGGGGAAAGAAGCTGGATGACTAAAAGGCAGTGACAGGGGTTTAACCCCCTCCCCCACCCCTTTCATCCATCCTGCTCTGATCTCTGAAAAACTCGTAATCGAAAAGTATTCTTGACCAAATGCCGGAAAAAGAAATATTGTAGACAAAATCAAAACCCGTTACAGCGTGGTTGCAATAAACTGATGTCATCAAATTCATCACATGGTTGCAATAAACTGATGTCTTCAAATCCACCACTGGCCAATGTCCAGTTTTTGCTCATTCAGGACTTCTTCAGTCTGTCTCTGGGATATCAACCTTCCAGGGCCCTAGCTGAGGAGTATCAGTGAGGCACATGATCTTCTGCCCACAAATCTTAAATAAATGTTAGCGAACTGCCCGGAGAAATGTGGACAAACCGAGTCACAAGACAAAACACTACGCGTTTCGACCTCTTAGGCCCACACCAGGAAAGCTGACTGCACTGCGTGAGGACAGTGAGGGCTGGTACTAGGATGTCTCCATGAGGGGGTCTTGCCGCTTAGCACTCATTTGTGTCCCTGAGCAAGATGTGGGAAAGCTATGTGAAACATCTATGATCTGAAGTCAAACTGAATATCAGCATGATTTTCATTGTCTCCAGCAGGCAAAATGTTGAAGGTAAAGACGTTTCCGAAACAAACAAAACAATTGTAATACAAAGAACAATTTGCACGTAATGCCTTATCAGTTGTGCAAGTTTTGTTAGCCTTTATTCAAAGAATCTAAGGAAAATGTGGAGAGCAAGAAAAGAAATGAAAAAAGAGAGAAAAGAATATGTGTAAGCCTGTGCCTGTGTGTGTATATGCATGTTGTATGTGTGCTGAGAGAGAGAGAGAGAGAGAGAGAGAGAGAGAGAGAGAGAGAGCACAAATACAAAATTAGAGAGGCTGGGGAAAGGTAGAATGAATGGGAAGAAACAGAGAGTGCGCGTGATGGTAGTGGTGGATGCACGCGAGTGCATGTGTATGCATGCAGCATGCGTGCATGCTTGGGCGCGCTGGGAGTGAGAGATACACAGAGAGCCTGTGACAAAGAGAGCACACACACACTGTTGTAACAGTTATATCAGGTAGAAGGGGTGTGTGTGTGTGTGTGTGTGTGTGTGTGTGTGTGTGTGTGTGTGAGAAGAAGGCAAGTGAGGCAAAGCAAATATGCTCCTTGGACTGGACAGACCTCAGACCAAAATAAATTAAAAAAAAGAAAAAAAGTACTGTGGTACAATGTATGCCTCCAACTTGATGTGGATCCATAGACTACTGCTGAGCTCAGTGGGCTTTTCTGAACTGACACAGACAATATCTTGGGTTTAGAAGGCAAAACCTTGGCGCAATAAATGTCGTTGATATGGATGAAAAAGATCAAAGGCAAGCAGTAGTACACTAAATGCCAACAATCCAATTGTTTTTGGTGTCCAAGAAACCCCAGGTTGGAGAGTAGCTGTTCGACTCTCCAGCAAGACGTCTGGATATCTTTAACTTCACTTTGAGTGGCACAAGAGCTTAGGTTGTAGCAGTAAGTGCTTTGTTGGTTTCCTCTGGGCAACAGCAGTAGACAGTATGGTTATCCAGTGTTTCTCTTCCAGATCTGCAGAGTTACACTGCAAGGATGGTGGGATTTATAGGGGCAATGATTCCTCCTTTGTGCCTCTCTTCTCGGTTGAAGGCTTTGTAGCCTCAGTCTTGTAAACAATCGTTTCGGAACTTTCAAACATATTTCTTGAATGCAGACAGCTTCAATGCTGTCTTTTTGCAAAGGAAATCCCAAAGTTTTGGCTTCTTGTTCCTTGGCCCGTCGGCATTCCACCGAGCCATGATCTGACGGATGGATGGCTGCATTTTCTAATCATCAGCTGTACTCTGCTTTTCTTGATCTTGAAATTAACCAAAGCGCTAGTCAATTGGGTGGGCCTGTTTGGGGCTGAGGGTACAACTCCCTCCTTGCCTGGTTGTCAATGAAAAGGACAATGTCATAATAATATAGTCTACTGTTTCACCATATCGTACCACATCATGGACAGCATATTAGCAGCCTTTAGCCTGCTGTATTATAATACCTGATGAGTATGTGTTCCAGTTTATCCCCAAAACCTGCACCTTGGCTGACACACTCTGTCTTTGGCAGGCTGAATCAAGTCTTCTGTAGGGATACCTCTCCCTTTGTTCACGACTGGCGAGTTGAGCCCTGTGAGCACAATGGGATGAGAGTAGTTGGTATCCTCCACCAGACAGATTGTCTATCATGGCTGAATAACTGTGTGTGTGTGTGTGTGTGTGTGTGTGTGTGTGTGTGTGTGTGTGTGTGTGTGTGTGTTGGAGTTTTCATTTTCATAGACAATTTGCCTTCCCAGGCTAACATGCGGCTCCTGCCCAGGTTTGAATTTGAGTTTTCCTTCTCATAGGCAGACTGCCAACCAGGTACATAATCACAAAATACAAACCTTTCAAACAACATGGATATTCTGATCAGCACAAAAGCTATCATTACACCATACCGGCAAGAAAATTCGATTCTGAAAACAAATTTAAACCGACAATGTGTCACAGCCAAACTGTCACAAAACATGCGACTGCTGGACATGGATAGGAGGGATGTGTGAAGATCCAGGAGCCCTCAAGAGTCGCTGCCTTGAGAATTATGGAAAAACACACACTGGACTTCTTCTCTGTTACCATGAAGTGCCCATTTCCTTGCTTGGATGACATTCATGAAGGGCACCCACTGGTACAAAAGTTCTTGATATGTCGGTAATAACAACTGATAATTACCTGCACTGGGAAATGACTTTTGCCAACTGGAAAACACCACTTAATACCCTCACCACCACCCCCTCCTGCACACACACACTCACTTCTTTCTCTTGTTTTTTTCAAAACTGTTTTAAGATCACACAGAACAACTTAAAGATACCATGTGTGTGAACAAAAAAGGGGGAAGGGATGGAGGGAGCAGGTGGCTGAGGGGTGGGTGGCACCAGTCAGACATGATCATTTGGAAATCATGGCAATATTTTCAATTAACGCAAAGACATTTCTAAATCAGAAATTGTAGCAAGACAGGGTTAAAGTTGGCAAGAAGGCGAGGAAATGGCGAAGGAAGAGATGAAGGGCAGACCTCAATCAGTTTGTTGGGACAGCAAGGGACAGCACCCAAATTTTCTTCTCTCACTTTAAACAGGTAGAATGGGAGTACAAGCCCACTGATGCACATTTTGGGGGGGTGAAAAATCCTGGCTGGAAATGTCTGTGGAGTGGGAGATTTCTACAAGGTCAAATTATAACAGACCTATGGATAGAAGGAAATAACAAAGCAAACAAATCACCCTGCACTTCCTGCCACAGTTGTAAGATTTGCTCGTTTGTTTCCTCCTCTCCTCTACCCTGAGGCATATTAATGACAGTTCTATGTTACTCCTCCTCTCCTCTACCCTGAGGCATATTAATGACAGTTCTATGTTACTCCTCCTCTCCTCTACCCTGAGGCATATTAATGACAGTTCTATGTTACATGAGTTGCGCGCGGTGCTGATGTACAAGCAGACTATCATCACATCCTGTAACCATAAACCACACCACATGCTGGATTCATCTGATATGGGCACATCAATCCATTAATTAAGGTTAATTACTGAACGCATATCACTGATAATGAACCCCAGTGGATGCCAAGTCTTGGCCCACACAGCAATTTCTCCCTCCATGTGTCAAGCCCACTTCAATTAGGAGATACACATCTCCAGCTTTCATGGCTGCCTGCATGCAGGCAAAGTCTGTGGTGTTGTAATTGGTCTTCTGAATGCCTCTGTGTGTGTGTGCACGCTTGTGCAGATGTGCATGCATGTGTGTATATGTGTGCATGCATGCAGGGGCATGTCTGTGTGAGTGTGTGTGTGCAGCATGCATGTGTAGTATATTTGCAAGCTGATTGTAAAGTGGTGAGGTGGATCTCTGTCCAATTCCACGTTGTTGTTTAAAGGTTATCTACGAGTGATTAATTTTCATTTTTTTTAAATATGAAGCAGTGTCGAAGGAAAGAACCAAACATTTGCAAATGACTACCAAAAACAAGTGCCCAAAGTGGGATGCCGTTTTCAATGATGATTTATGTGTGCAGGGGTTGTGTTCTCCACAGACCATTCAATTCTCATGTTTTCGAAATGTTAAGTACAGAGAGACTTCAACATAAACTTAACCATAAGAATATCTCTTGTCTTTGATGGAACAGGCAAGCCCATGGTTGTTCAGCTCACATTACATCACCGAAACTCAGCTGAGCTGACATTTGTTGTTTGTCTATTTTGCCAGGTCCTGTTCAGTCTTGTCATTCCTGTGATGGCTTTTTAGAATCGTCATGCAGCTCTGTAAGTGACAGATGATCCGATGATTTACTGCTGGACAACTGGCAGTAAGCTAATGGCAGCATCCTTCTCTCCAATGTTCTGATCATTCTGTTGGATATCTAGGTCAGAGAGATGACATCATCCATACTGCTGAATTTTTCAGTGTCTACTTCCATTCTGTAAGTGCTTAACCAATCACAAGAGTCAAAAACTTTTTCCCCCCCCCTTCATTCATTGAGGTACTGTTCTGGAAAGTTTTCCTCAAACCAATGATAAAGATGGTGAAATACCGCAGTATTACCAGTGGGCAGGCAACTGGTCTGGACACACTGCAAGAACAATAGCAACAGTCAATCTCAAATCAGCTATGAACACATTTTTTGGATCATTCTTGATCAGCGGTATCAGAGTAAACAATCAGTCCTTTCCTCATTTGGCTTGAATATCCAGCTAGTAATATTTGATTTCATTTGATTCATTTGAAGTGACGTTCATCAATAAATGCCTCCATGGGGGCTGCAGGAAACAGAGATGAAGTGAATGGTTTGATATGAAGACTACTTCTAACTCCATTTAACAAAACACATTCATTTTGACTTTTGGAAACACATGTCTTCAAAACTATAAAAGACTATATCACTGTGCATAAATAAGGTCACGGTCAGCTTCCGGTTTTCCAAGTTAATTAATCAAAAAAGGTTAAAGTTAGTTGTCTTGATATTCCTTGCACTGTGACAAGTGTCAACAGTACACAGTAAAATGGCCTAAAGGGTCTATGTCAACAGTGTTAAAGAACCACTTACATACACAGAAAGGCAGCTGTTGAGCAAAAAAAAAATTGCATGTTTATTTGGTCAGTCTTTGTTCAGCTAAACTAATGTCCACAAGGCAGCAAAGACAGTAGATACTGAGTCTCCATATTCAAGAATGAATGATATAAACAATAACTTTGACACAACAACAGAAACTTTGTATAAAACAATCATTCATATTCATCATTGTCCTGGTCAGCTTTCTCTCTCTCACACGCTCCCATCTAAATTAAGAATAGTTTGTAATATGAAACAATTTGGGAATCCCTGGTTGCAAAACAGTTCCCTATTCTGCTGCACACAAATCAAACTGAAATCTGAAAAATGGAAGCTGTCACCAAAGTAGGGAAAAAAAAGTCAAGGGGTTGTGAAATCGCCTTTATTTTCATTGCAATACTGAACACTTGCATGTGCACATGCCACAAGAATACTAAAGTGTATCTGACCTCTGATAAGAACAAAAATCCCAAACATGCAACTGAAGGACGACGAATAATAACAAATCCCATGATGAGTTTCTTGGAATCAACTTCCACACCATCCTACCCCCTTTTTCACTGGAGGAGGGGATGGGGCAGGAAGAGGGGGGTGAGGGGGCAAATCACAAAGTGGAGCGCAAGCAGGAGAGGAAAAGAAGAGGGGGAGGGGTCCAGGATGGGAGGGGGAGGTGGGGAGCGCTGATCCTTGACACTGAAAAACTTGAATAACTTTACAACCTTTTTTTTCCATTGTTTTGGAAAGGACATGGGGTGTGTGGTTGCTGATTAAGAAGGGGTGTGCGGTGTGTGTAGGTGTTTATTCACTCTGGTGCTTTGACTACTGGACTGATCAACATAATCAACCCTGATGTGGACTTGCTTCCAAGGCTAAATCAAACACTGAAGTATACAGATATAGCAATTGATATGAAACATTACTTACCATTAATCAAGTGTGTAAACTAGGCAATAACAACAACCTCCTCTCACTACCCAGTCATTTTCCAGGCCGAAAAGTGGATAACATGTGCTAATACATTGTTGTCTGGGAATAGTTACTGATGTTTCGTTGCTGTTTTTTAAAGTTTAAAATGATACAGTAAATTCAACTAAAATGGATGTACCATCCAGCCATATCACAGGCACATTGTAATTTTATGCAGAGTGACTGACTGAGACCAGTTTATGGTCAACTTAACAGGTATTTAACTGTGTACACAACTGTGTGCATGGGGACCACAGATCTGGATATACATTTTATGTGTAGAGTACACTTTACACTGACGTGTGGGTAAATCAATCATGACTTCAAGCATACCCATTGCTGGTGCTTTCTCATAACCAGTTCCTTTGCATTAGAAATGTCTGTGGTTCTGACAATAAAAACCTGAACTAAACGCCCGGGAGTCACTAGTGCAACCTGAGTTTCACCTCTGGTCAAATATGGATTGTACTGACAACAGCTTTGTGTTAACATAAGAATGAACAACTGCAATATCTTCTCCTCTCACACTTGAGTGCCTATGAATACAACAGAAATATGAACCCAAGTCTAATGAACGGAAACAAGAGAACAGTGTCTTCCACTCTTATTACAAATGGATACACGACATGACTGGTTCAACAATATGACGCGTGACCCTTAAGTCCTTTCATCTTTTGTATCACATGCTTGTGCTACCTTCTTGATGAATGCAACACACTTATTTGCCTAATTAGTTTGTTGTATCCTCTCTGTGCCATTATCAAACTAAATGTAGGTTCAGTGATGCACATTCTACTGATGCAAGACTAAACCCCTCTCCATTGCTGTTCTACACGTACATTCATGTTTATCTTGGGTCACAATTTGGATCAAAGTTCTTTCTTAGAGTGGGTAGTGCTTGCAGGGGAATTTCCAAGTGAAAGGCTATTAAAAAAACAAAAAACAAAGTGATCAACCATTTGTCAATGTGCATACTATGTTACATTCTGTACAAGTTACAAGCTTTCAAACAACTGTGACAGTCTCTTGTTTTGAGCAAGCATTCCATGTTTGGAAAAAAAACAAAAAAACATGACTCTTATCTAAACACACACTCACACATACATACATACAGACCAACAGGTTTACACTGAATTCTGTTCCAGTTCAATAATAATGTCAGGGGTGGAAGTTGGGGGGGGGGGGGGGGTTAAGGGAATAACAGCACACAAAATGGAGGAAAAAGGGAAAAGATAGAATCACCCAGGCAGTGGAAAATTCTGTTTGGTCAAGACAACCCAAAGTAACTATTGCGTAACAACTCCAAAGTGTTCATGCAATTTTATTCCTGTAAACTACAGGTTACCTCCTTTACATTCGACAGTAAAACGTATCGATTTCTTGATTAATATTTCCTGTGTTTCTCGGAAATGAAAATCATTTCCAGTTAGACACCAAATGGTAACCAGCCTCATACAAATTGATGTATGACAATGGTAGAATTGATGATATTGATAGATGAAACCTCAAACAATAGCTCCAAATAAAACACTCAAAAAATGTACAGCATCCACAGATGATGCAAAGGTTACCAGACACTACTGTGAGTATTTTAGGCTTTCAATGCCAATTGTTCTGAAATGCCAGCATTTTCTAGTGTCTGCTCATTTTGCAATCTCAGTAAATGATAGAAACGTCCACATTTCTGCACCAATTCTCCCTCCTTCCTGTGAAATAAATGTAAAAAGTGTCTTCTCCACTGACCACCTTAAACAGCTATCAGTCCAAAGAGCAGTATTGCCCAAATTGGTGCAGAAATGTATCATCAATGCTGAGCCTGGCTGTTGATAAATCTATGATACACCTGTTCAGGTTCCTTGATTTATCTTCTTAGGAAGGAAAAAGAATGGAAGAGAGAAGGCTCTGACAATGCCCTTCTCCTTATCTGCTCCTCTTTCAGACTGAAAGATCTGGGGCGACATTAAAAAAACCCACACACACACACACACCTCACAGTTCATACAATCTGCATTCTGCCTTTGCACCAAGAGGAAAGATCAAATGCACTTGTCAGTAACAGGGAATGCCGTTCCCTGGAATATGTCAGAGTTAGTCTGCTGAAGACGATCCTATTGACGAAAACAGCTACACACAACAAAACTCGACGCTTTTTCATAAAATTTCCTCAAACTCAAAAATGCCCTTTCCCTGTGATTCTCACTACTACACAACACACACACACACACACAGGTGTAATTGACTGATGACTTATTTCAATGTGAAGTACTAGACACTTCATTAATACAGATGTCTACACTTGCTCACCATAACATTTTTACATTCGCATGGGCATATACAAAAAAAAACAAAAACTTAAGGCATTTTTATGTTATTTTCCAATGCTCACAAAGCATTTTCCTAACTATTGACTCAACTGGAATTCCATACATCTTTACGGCATTTCCAACATCTCACAACGGGCCTTCCTAAACTGCTAACCTGCTAGTATTCCATGCATTTCCCTAAGATAGGCAAGGACTTCCCTGGACAGCCGACCTGGTGAACACAGCTGTAATTTTATTTCGTAATGGATTATACCATTTCCTGTGAGAACAGACTATACCAGAAGATGACAACAGACAATGCTCAAGGCAAGGTCCTGCAGTAGGGAAAAGGCCTGTAACATCATTTCCTGAATACTGTGTGTGTCATGCTGAAAGGGAACCTTCAGTCAGATGTTCCTTTCCAGTATGAAATCACAAACTCTCACTCTCCACCTCCCACCCAAATCCCTCTTCCACCAAGGAACTTGCAAAGTAGCAGAGAAACACTATGTACTCTATCATTACACCAATCTTCAGTCGGCCTTTAACTAAAAAAAACAACTTATTCATTGAAGACAATGTCTTCTTTTTGGTGCATTTGTATATCAATTTCTTAACTCTCTAAATGTTGGAGAGATAACAATAGTCCTGACACTGTTGTGTGGGGAAAGAAAAACGAAAAAATTGCTTGCAACACTCAATATCCAAGAAAAATAGAATGGCTCTACACCTGGAAAAAAAAGGAAGTGTTCAGCTGCACATTTCTTGTATCATGCCTGCAAGGCAGAATTTCAGAAGCAAAAGCTGAATTTTTCAACGGCTTGGTTATGACTGTCTAAAATTACACACTATCCTTCCAGTGAGGTTCTTTAGCAGTATCATTTGTATGACAGCAAATCCTTCCACATACACAAATGGTCAGCATAATTACATTTAGATTTTTACAATAGCGATTAGAAGGAAACACAGAATAAAAATAGTACAGGATATCCCCAAGTCCATTTGCATTAAAGTCACAATTTTATGTTTCACAGTCTGTCAAAATTCAGACTTTTCAAATGCTTATAGCAGTGCCAAAACTATTTCCTTCTGCAAAAATAAATGCATGGATGGCATGCAGGCGATTTTGACATTCTTTCCACTTTTCTAGCATTAGGTTTGGAGGTGGTGCGCTGTGCAATTGTGATTCTTCAATGAGATACACTGTCATCTCCTTTAACTATTTAACCAAACTCTCTTGACAACAGTCCAGTGTAAATCAACATATAACCACACTTTGACATAAACATCTACCTGAAGTTGATCTCACAAATCAGAAAATTTGTTAAGCATTTCATGGAAAGGTACAATGTGCACTATAGATCATGAATTATACATGGATGTTTCAAAGCATCAGTAGCTCTGTAATATATGAGATTTTCAGGAACAGGCAAGGCTTAGCATGAAGCATAAGAAAAGCCTGTTGAAATATTTGAAGTCCCACAGGTCACTCCATCAAAACCAGGTAGCATATTATGCAGGGTATGAGGTTATGTTCTTCGTTCAGTGAAGCGATTTGTATATTGCTCCAACACAACGATCTGTGGAAACACGATCTTGGATCGCCAAGTTCAACTGAGACAGAAATTAGAAATCACCATAAATATGTGATCTAGAAGCACAAACCAACAGCCTATTCATTAAAAACCATCTGAAATGTCCCTGATGTTTAACACAATGTCAAGACAAGTCAGGGGCAATTCGAATATTTTCAATGTAATGTAAAGTACTTACCTTCTTGTTGAATTTTACACCTTCAGTATGTATTTGTATACACACAGAAATGGCCCATTTACACATTGAAAATGTGTTTCTATAGAGACAAATAACCACATATATGATCATGATGTCTATCAAAGCATGTTGTGTACTTGGGTCGGATGTTTAGTATACATACGCAAGTTGCAATCATGTGATGAAAGTATGTTGATTAACTGAGTTTACCTTTACTGAAATCCATCAATACCTCAGCTCCTGTGCAACTGACATGTTGCCAAAAGCAAACACCTACCAGTAATGAATTTACAGAGAACTGAAATAGCAAACTATGCATGTGGACAAAGAGGCCAAGGCTGGTGCCAGTGTGAATCAAGCCCAGAGCACAGATGGGACTTTTTGCAACATCAAATTTCAACCTTTCGAAACTGGCACGAGTGTCTTTCAAAATGAAATGACAAAATCAATTCGCTGTTTTCTTTTTTCTTTTTTCAAAATTGCAATTAAGTGAGAAGCTTATGAATTATATGGCGTTAGAAGCCGGGTGTTGCTGTCTTTATGCAAGGAGGGGGTGTAGGTTTAAAAAGAAAATGCTCACCTGACATGATATTCACTTACATCTAAAATAAAATTAAAAATGGAGTTATCTGCTGCGTGGTTGAACAGTTCTGACAACACTCACAAAGAGCTGACAAGTACAATACACAACATTTGAAAAATTTTTATTGAAACCAAAAGTACCAAATATTCAAACACAAGGGCACAAAAATGTACAAAAAGGACACTGATTTTACAGAGACCTAAAAGCTTGGACTGAATGTCAAACATCTGTGGCTCCAATTTACAAGCACAACATCAAGAAACCAGTAGCATTCTCACAAATCCAAATCAGTGGCACGGATGACAAATCATGCAGCTTCAAAAGTATTTGGTCTGGTTCAGCGCTTTCTCTGCGAAAGTGTCATCTGTAATTCTGTCCCAGTCTTTCTGGGTCTGCCCAACCACAAACCCCAGCTCTCGGCGCCGATTCTGCTCCTTTTTCTCCTCCAAATCTGCCCATCGTACCTGGGATCGAAACAATAAGAGCATGAGGGGACAAACTATGGCACAACCATACAGCATGGCGGGTAGGTAGATCATTCTTAAAACACAAAAAGAGGAAGACAGAACATCTTATAACTAGATTAAACACTCCTTGTTTCTTCTGACTGGAACTGAAAGAATATCCACTTACGGTTTTTGTTCTTCCTTAGATTACCCACTGAAACGTCACTTCTTTTTCTTATGAAGCAAACCATCAACTGTTCAGGCATTTTCTATGCAGACATGCCATACACTGATACTTTAAAACAGACCAATAAAACCTCTAACTGAACTTTTTCAACGCATGTCACAACTATGCTCAAAAAGGGCACTCTGTGGTTTGCCACGCATTGTGAGCATTGCAGCAGCACAGAGTCAGCCCAAACATGCTGCTATTTAAATTTGTTCGCCAATTTTCAGCTGGAAAAAGACGAATCGTATGACCGACTTTATACAAAATGTGGAAACTTAAACACTATGTTTTGAAGCTGTCCCAAATTAGAACTGAAAAGACTAAACCTGGGTGTCCTAAGGGAATGTTTATGCTGTGACTGCAGAGTTTTCAGTGCACACAGAGGGGCACTGTGGTTTGAGTTCATAGAGCTGAATTGTAAATAGATACTTGACAATGACACAGTATATAAATTTGACGCACACATTTTCATGCAAAATGCTGACTGCTTTAAAAACAAATTAGCAAAACACCCTACCTCCATAATAAGAAAAACCAAAATACAGTGTAAAACAAACTCACCATTTTCTTGCCTGGGGTACTTTTGCGTTTACAATAATCATCCAACTGCAAGTATTCTTCCATAGACGTGCTGCTTTGCTTTTCTTTTTGTGCATACCATGTGCTAAGCCGTCAAGCTTGTCTGAAAAAAAAAAGGAACACAAATAACGACTCCTTGTTCGCCTCTTAGACAATTAATTACAAATCACTGGGGCAACATGACAAATAATACATACTTCTAAGTCACAGACATTACATTACAATCCATTGTAACTCTCAGCAAAAAACTTGTGTTACCTACATTGCAGTTACGATTTTCATTGTTGCAGACAGACAGCTTAAGATAGATGCCATCACTATGTTCTCTGCAAATCACTGCTAACATGTTTGACTTATGTTGTAATAAGGCCAGCAACAGACTACATAAAAAACTGTCTGGACTAGTTAGTTGCAACTTATGTTGTAATAAGGCCAGCAACAGACTATATAAACAACTGGCTGGACTTGTTAGTTGCAAAGTGAGGCGACTGCAGGCGGAGACCTAAACAAAATTTAAAAAGTAATTATAATGACTCCACCGAACAATGACGACAAACGAATCACAAGATAAAACATGATGCGTTTTTACCTTTTAGGTCTTCTTCAGGCAAGATAAACAACACCCAGGATAACGAAAATGAAGAATAAGTAATCACATATCTTTGTCAAATTCAATGCCCATTTTGCGCCGAATTTGACAAAGATAAGTGATCACTCGTTCTTCATTTTCGTTGTTCTGAGTGTTGTTTTTCTTACCTGAAGAAGATCTGAGACGTCGAAACATGCTGTGTTTTGTCTTGTGATTCGTTTGTCCACATTGTTCGATGGAGTCATAATTACTTTTTAAAACTGTCTAGACTTTAACTAACACATTTTCACTTTCTCTGATGTCATATAAAGTATGATCTGTTTACACTTCATCTGCTTGTATTAACCCAAAGAGTGCCTATAAGCCGTCAGCTGACGACGAAGTAAAAATGCTTTCCCAGTGCCTATGGGCCGTCCACTGACGTCATGCATTTTTCTTGAATTTTCATTCATTACTGTTTCTATTAACGGACTTAAATAGAGTGTGCGTAGTAAGCCTTATGTGTCTGTAGTATTAAAATGATATGCAAATGACCACACATGATGGGAAAGACCATTTATTCTCATCACTGACTGGATGACCAGCCAGCACTTCGTCTTGCTTGCAAAGATGGCGGCGCAACCTTCGACAAGTGTAGCGACCAAATCAACGTATTTACACAGCTGAGCAGGCTCTGCTAATCATTTTTGACAAAGACAATAATCTTTTATTCAATGACTTACTCGAGCATGAAGGTGAGATGATGATAGTGATGGAATTGCCAACCATATTCGTCAGTTATTGAGTCGGGCTGTGTGACCTCAGTGTGTGTTCAGCTGACGGCTTGCCAGCGTTGAACGAGCTAGCCTAGTGTGTACTCTGCACTGTGTGCCAGTGGCCAGTGATGTGATAGTCAGCGCGAGAGGGGAGCACGGCCTGCTCGCGGCATGACATGGGGCAGAGGGAAAGGTAGGGGAAGAGGAGGAGTGAAAGAGAGGGTTGAAGTCCAGCAAGGGGGTGTGGTGGGGGGAGGGGGGCGTGGTCGTGGACTGACCTGTCTGCATAGAGTGTGAGCATCTTGATAGACTTCTAAACTGTTTTACTTTCATTTACAGGTGTAGTGTACAATACAAACTTTATTTTCAACTTTTTTGCTTTGTGTTCTTTTTTGGATGTGAAGCTGTAGTGGTAAATACATATGTTTTTGATCGTGCAAAAAATCTATCCAAATCTAAATGCCTTAATATTTTTTTTATTATCAAAATTAAAACAAAAGAAGCCCAGATTCAATATCTTCATTCAATTTCCTTCAAAAATCATATATATTTCATTTTATATCTTTTGTAGTTTCTGAGCTAGAATTTTTTGTTAATTATTACCCCCAAATCATTAGATTTCCCTGGCACTGGGAAAGCCTTTGTTTGTAATATTTTCAGGCAGTGAACGGGTTAATAAATTCATCATATTAAAGCTTTCTGTGGCTTATTGAAAGCGATGCATCTTCTCTGGTACTGTTTGCAGATTATTCAAGTGTGGACACATTTGTATTTCATAATGAACAGCCGCTCATTATATAGCCTTTTACAGGAACTAAGTGCTTGGCGTAAAGCATCATTCTTCATGAACGTTTGGTGTCATGTACTTCTGATGCTTTGTTAATATGTATAGTCTTTGTTCTGACTCTCGATAACTAAATTATAGTCAAACCATAAAATTAAGACCTTCAGAGAAAGGCTCTGTCCCTTCAATACCATTTTTTTGTGTGTGTGTACTTTGTTTTGATCTTTGTCTATACTGGATTTAATACTAATAACAGAATATTTCCATAACATTTTCTGACATCTCAAAGCACTTTACAGTAACTGAATCTCTGTCCACACATGTCATCAGTAAAAAACACACACCAGCTAGCTAATCCCTATGAAAGATTGTTTCTAAAAATATTTCACGATCTGATTCAAAAGATATGTGACGGGCATACGAAGGCATGGAACCACGCAGGCATGGAGTTCCGTCTTTGAATGGCAGAAGAACTGAATACTCTTACACTGTGTTTTCTCTGCTGAATTTTGAGGAGCAAAAAATTCCATCAGCAGCAGAAGAATGAAGAAACCTTGATGGAATGTGTATGTGCCAAAGAACAGACAGACCTTGATGTTCAGAGACACGTAGTGTTGTTCCAGTTATAATGTAGAATAAAGACAGTGGTGGGGACTCCCTCACTTCACCTATGGACCCTGTTTTTCAGGATATCTTGTGTTAAATATTAAAAGGTTCTACTGTTATGTATTCATCAAAATGGCAAAAATTAATCTCTCTCTCTCTCTTTCCCTTTTCTTTTTTTTCTCTCTCTCTTTCCCTTTTCTTCTTTTTTAAAATTTTTTTTATTTTAGTGAATCGAAACAACCTGTTGACAACAAGAATAAATCATTATCATTAAAAACCTGTTTACTGCGGTACACTTACCTAACTTGACTTCAGAGGTGTCCAGCTCCCACTTGGATTTTTTATACACCTGAACAAAACAGCAGCTTACACAATAAGCATGAGCACACACACACACACACACACACACACACACACACACATGATGAACAGAGCAAGAGAGTGGACAGAGCAAACACTCCTACAGTCCTGGTATTTCTGTGCTCGGTGTGCATTCACTGTAAATATGCTACTCACCACGCCCAGCAGTGCATAAACAACAACAAAAACATCAAAACAAAACAAGGTCTGCACAGATAATTAAACTGCATCAACAAGAAAATAAATGTCCCCACTTGCATGGAACTAGAATACATATAAAGAATAATGTACAAGCACAAAAACATCACACACACACACACACACACACACACACACACACACACACACACACACACACACACACAGATGAAAAGGACACATTATAAGCAAATTTCACTTAAGAACAAACAGTCCCCACTCCAAAGGTTCTATTCTGACCACTTTGATGCTATGTAACAATGTAAAAAACAGAATGTTACAAACTGTAATGATACAAAAAAAGTGTCAAGATTTTCCAGGACACAGACAGGTGAATGGATCATGAAGGCAACAAAACATTGAACAAAAGAGAGATTTAAAACAAAAACAAAAACACAACATGGGGAATGGTGGTTGGGGTTGGGATTCTCAGAACAAATTCAGGATACGCAGAAAGATAAATTTTTAGAAAGTGGAAACATATGCCGAAAAACTCTCTGCCCTACTGATGAGAAAGTGAGTAAGAGACACACAGACACACACACACAAACACGTGCATGCACACACACTGGCACTTACAAGGAAACGGACAATGAATAAGATTTGCTGCTCATGACAGACGAAAAATTCAAACATGTCTTATATACTGCACACCACTGGCAAAACCATAACTAGCAACATGTGTAAGAAACAATTTTAATACTAATGTAATCGCTCCCCTCCACATGCACAACTTCTCTCCCCCCCCCTCCCCCCACCCTCTCCCTCTCCAAAGATACTGCTCCATCCCCCTTCCTTCATTCCCATTCCTCCCATGACACACTAACAAAAAGAACTCAGACTCTTACTAAAGTCGACGACAATCAAATTACTTTTCATTGGACGCTGCATTTAATCAAGAATAATAATCATAAAGCATCTTCCTTTTTACGTGTGAATTCATACAGCGATATTTCATAGTCAAAGCAGTCAGACAGCAGTGGAAGAGAGTAGCATGAGGGTGAAAACATATGCCAGATGAGGTGAAAGCAAATGGTAGATACAGCACCCGATTACTCACCAGTAAGGATGGTCAAAGACTGATTTACATTTCAGTCAAGCAGATTAAACTTCATAGAAAGTGACTTTTCACACGCTAGGCATAGGTACTGAAATATACTCATCGATTGTAATTCCTTTCATTGGGAAGATCTGAATATTTCCAGTTAGAGATGAAAAGAAGGATGCAGTTTACTTGGACAGAATCTCACCAACTGGCCTGCATAAATGGTGCCAAACATGTACACATGCAACAAATAAGATGATATTCCCTTTTTGATGCAAAGCTTGATCCAAAGACCTGTTGGGATCTCTAATTAAGTACTGTTCACCATCCTGTCTGATTTGACATTACAGGCACTGGAACAAAGACAATCTTGCTGACAAAACCTAGCAGCTAAACTATAGAAATATACACCAGCTCATTCTACAGATCTATTTAAGGTGGGCACAGAATGCAAACGGACAAAAACCATGTTGACGAAATAAACCGGCATGAACTCCAACGCATGAATTAAAAAAGCAACTAAAAAACCACAGCATGTCAGAACTCTCTTGCGGAAAAGTATACTGCAGTCCGCGTTCATGGTGGTTCATGCTTCTTGTTGAGGTCAAAATGTAACGCAATCAGGTAGTCAAAGCCAGCTAACCACAACGAAGCATACAAGGAAATGTGTTTGAACTGCTATCCCTTCATGTACTTGGTCACTGTCATTGTAAAATGCAAAGCTGAAGTGTTTTCTTCTTTTTACTTATTCTTTTTATTCAATTATATTAATTTTGTTTATCGAAAAGCAAATGCAATACGGCAAAGAGCTGTATCAGGGATGTCATCTCATCAAAGTCCATATTCTGCACTGACGTTAAAAAAAAAAAAAAAAAAACATGCTGAAATACGCAACTCATTAAAACAGCAATAAATTGCATCAAACCTCTCTTTAGTAAAATACTGGATCAGATGAAAAGCATTGAACTTACAAAAATCACAAGAGATGGAGCATCTCTGAACAGGGATTTCATGGAGTCTGCCATAAAGTGTTTATATCTGAGGTCACGTAAATCCCAACTGTCTGTATGAACATGCCACTTTTATAGCAAGTGCTACATGACATGGAATGCACCATGTAACTTTTTTGTATGATACAAGTTGGTGTAAAACGAGTGGCCTGTTTGCAGTCAACACACAACTGTTTCAACTGATAGCCACCAATGGCAGATTGAGTAAAACCCCTTAGCCATTTCAGTGGAGTTGAAAAAGCTTGTTATCTGTCTGCATGTTCCTCTCCTCTTGCCAAAGGTCTTTGACATCAGTATGAGCTGAACGTTTCAAATAGTAGTAAGGGATACAGTATTTGCACAATTCTTTATTTGAGGCATTCTTGTAGTAAGGGACAGAGTATCTGCACAGTTCTTTATTTGAGGCATTCTTGGCATGTTGATCAGCCACCTAACAGCCTCAAATGCCAAGATGACCACTATGGTGTAACCATCAGATTTCAGAGAGATGCCAGGTTAAAAAACAATTCAGGTACTGAGAGTAGCTGAGATTATAGTCAGCAATGGCCTCTAAAGCAGAAGGATATCAAAGACAAAGAGAACTCCTGTATGTTTTGATTTTGAAGACCAACACTGTGAGTTAAGCAATGCTGATGGAGCTGTCTGAGGAAATGTGTCGTGAGCATTTCTGAGTGGGAGCTATGGAGCAGTAAGCAGCAGAAACAACCTCTTCAGATTTGAAACCATCAGTAAATATTCTTTGAAAGTACAAATTCAGAACCGAGTTCAGCAAACCAAGTGTGTTGCATGCCAAAACGCTGTACATTCTTTGCATCAACAGGCTCAATAAAAACAGTGGATCTCAAGAGTGTGGAAAATCCACAGTAGATCATCTAGAAATCTGAAAAAAAATCACACATGACTCCAACATTAATGTCTGCATTGTTCCAATGCGGGAAGAATATGGAATCGTTGCAACTGAACTGGGGTTTTCTTCAAATTTCTCGCGAAATTTCGGTTAAAAAACACAGTCATAAGCAGGGTATGGGGGTTTAGAGAAGAGATTCAAATAATAGTTTGAAGAAAATTTTAGCTGACAGTTGGCGAGGGATGTTTCCCAAAGGGATGGTGCTGAACATCCCCAGACTGAGTCAAAGCCCTTGGTAGGTGTATGGGATCCAGCCTTTTTTGAGGCAGGCAGGTCTTTCAAAACTAAAGATGACACAGCTATAGTCTAATTTGTGGCATGAATGTGTGCGTGGTGTGTATGCATGCGTGCATGTGTGTGCATGTGCATGCCTGTGTGTGTGCTGGTGCAGATGTGTGTCTGTGCATGTGCATGTGTGTGTGTGTGTGTGTGTGGGTGGGGGTGTGTGTGTGCATGCGTGTGTGTGAACAAAATTGCATATTTACACCTTTCTACACAGTTTTAGCATATCTGAAACCATAAAGCTTATTTAATAAGTGCTTAGTTAAGGCAAGTCTGAAGAAAGCGAGCGGACTTGGATGTGCTGTGGGACAGAAATATTCTGAAAACACATCCATGTTAACTGTTATACTAATGAAAATGATGAAGACGTGATAAAATGCACCATTTTGATGAGACGGATGATTACAGCAATTGAAAAAAAAAACAAAAAAGAAGAGACCATTACGCTAGTTCTGGAGGTACGGGAGTAAATTTTCATTCCAATAAAACTAAAAGTTTTACACCAAGACTGACACTTGAAGATCAAAATAATGCACGCACACATCTTCCTCATTCATGATGGGTTTCTTAGTGTCTGAGCACCAAACATGGGTGCAACACAGTATCTTTCTCTACATATTAACAAACATGCTCATACTCACAAGTTTCCCTTTCGTCTGTTATCCACACAAACCCAAATAAAAACTCCCCCTGTCTCTCTTTCTCAAGGTAAATTTTTCAAATACTCCATGTGAAGTTAAACCAAAATCAAATCACACACCCTGATCCAGTGATCTCACTGTTTACTCTGGCAAACACACCCACAGGGAGCAAGCTGGTCAGACAATTCTGATAAGCTGGTCACACTAACACATCAGTCAGAGGCATACTTCTGCTCTTTTATTTACAAACTGATACAAACAGGAAAAGTCAAAATAACATGCAGTTACAACTGATCTGGTGGACCATGCAGGTAACTGACTTTTTCAATACCACTCTTCCAGCAATTATGAGCCCTGTTGTCCTTGTTCATGCTATGCCATGAGAAAATCTTGGAAAACGAATGCCAAGTTCATAAACTGGGTCCAGATGGCAGGGCAATATTCAAACTCTGACATAGACTGTGGAATTCATTGTGGTGACAGGACTGAAGATCTAACATTGCCAATTAAAATCAACTACAGAAGGAAAAGAAGAAACTCAGACATAAAGTGGATTACACGGAAGCCAACTCTTTCAGAAAAATATGGAAAATCAATGCCTCACGGCCAAAAAAAAAAAAAGAGGAAAATCTGACCAACCATGACACTGATGCCACTTTGAGCATCTATCATGTTAGCAGATAAACTGATGACTCTGCTGGGGTGTGGGGTGAGAGTAGGGTCAGTTTAACATCTTCCAAGCAAAGGGAAGTAATGAGGAAAGGTACATAAGCAGGTCTGGAGATGGGAGTTGAATTGTCTAGTCTGCACCCTTCTCCCCTCTTTTCTCCTCACCCAGTAAAATAGGGTGCACTGTTGTTACAAATATCATAAGTTAGACGGTCCAAATAAGTACTTTCACTTCTTTTCAAGTTATCCAAATGAAAATGAAACCATTCCGGAACAAGCATTCGCGAACTCCTTGATCGCTTTATCCGTTTGGCAGAAGAAAAATTGTAAACTTATCTCTCACAAAAACCTGTGAGGGGAAAAAAGAATCGGAAATGTGCAGGAAAGTAGACACCTTGCATCAAAGGATTTACACCTTCGATGCAGCTAAAAATATCACCAAGTTCTTCTGAGAGTAACAGCATTACTTCACACTTAATATTACTCCTTCAAGTGGTGAGGTTCTTCATGAACACAAGACTGGCAGAAGGTAAAAAAGTTTGTAATTTCCGGGTCCAGCAGGTGGGAAAGTCTATCAATCAAACAGGAAAGAAATAATGGACTGGATCCCAAGGCTGATTTGGGGCTAAAAGCCATTGTTCTTTCCATTAATTACTTTTAGGTTTAGGTCCACAGGCACACCTGCTGTGGTGTTACGGCAGATGGACCCAAACAGTCTTTATCTTACTTACATAAATATGTATTACAGATGATACATATCTGCCGTGATAATTCAGGGATATGTATGTATACCCTCAAATTTTCTCAGCAGAATCATGCCAACTCTAGAATGGCCTTAGACACATTTAAAAATCCTGAATTCAGGTTAAAAAAGGAAGAATCGCATATCTGCCTAACAGCAGCGACGGCACAAAAAGGTAACTTTTCAACTGGATTTTCTTCCCATTAAGAGAGGTCATACCCCAGAATTCCTATGGTCATGCGCCATCTGCTGTTTTGAAGCAATGAAAAATTTACTTCTTGATCCATATCATCAGCTGTTGAGCGTCTGCTGTGTGAAGTACTGGTAGACTCATAGAGACTGTCAATGGAGGGCATAAGTGACCGTATCCAAAGACAGGCCTGTAGTCACATGGGTTAGAGCATCTGCCTGCACAGCTGACGGTCGTGAGGTAACTATTTCATCCCTACAACCCGGTTTTCCAGTTTACAGAAATCCTACCCTTCCTTCCGGCCCGGAAAAACAGGCAGCACAAAATTCCTCCTTTCCTTCCTGCAGCCCGGAAAAACAGCAGCACAAATTCCTCCTTTCCTTCCTGCAGCCGGAAAATCGGTTCTCGAGGCAAGCACTTTGAACTTGGCGCAATCGCAGCATCGGTACACATCATGACTGGGTCACTTGCGGGCAGTGTTTATGAATGGAATGGATGCCAGACAACCCCTACAGCGTGGGAAAGTGGTCGCCGCTCTATTCTGGCCGGTTTGCTACTGCATTCTTGGCAGTTCTCATGTACACTTCTTTTTTTTTCTCTAAATCCAGGAATTAAGGGAATACTCGTATTATAAAAATCTAGGAACAAGAGGAAGTACTGGTTCCTTTTTTCCAGCAGGAAAACACTCTCCGGCCACCAGTAAATGGCTTCAGATGAGGCGAAGACTAAAAGGCTGTGCCCAAGACACAGTGAACCTTTGACAGTTCACTGTCCCTATGGTCATTAGGCTATAGGACTTTCAAGATAAAAATCCAAAGAGGACTGTCATTTATCCTGGAAGCATGATGTCAAAGAACAGCCAACTGATCTCTAAAATGACTCTGCAGAAGGCCACTGTCTTTTCTGGTGGGCAATGTTATGGCGATCTGACGCAGTATATGGTTCCTTTCAAACAACTGGAACATGGGACTGCAGTACAAGCAATTCAAATTTTTGAAGTGGTGCACTCACAACAACCTTACAATACAAAAACCAGCAACAGTCATAACTGAAGTCTTTTTAATGATGAAAATGCCTGGAGAAAAGTCACATACCACCCATCAACCCCCCCCCCCCCCCCCCCCCCCCCCTAAAAAAAAAAAAATCAAGTAAACCCAACAAATATTCAGCAAATGTTTCTGTAACTTGCTAGCATGGCAACAGTTTAAAAAAAAAAAAAAAGAACATACAGAATACAAATTTCATTTTACTTAAAGAACATCACTAAAAAGGGAGGAGATCCACTGTAACACCAGGTTTGTTTTGGAGACCAGTATTTGACGCTCCCTTCTGGTGTCCTGGAGAATCTGGTCTGTCTGGCCGGACTGAAGACACTGGAGAAGGGCTGGGCAGTAAGTGAGGAAAACCCTGTGAGATGACTGACCATTTCTTGCACTCAGGGTCTGAGCAGCTTGATGCAATGCACAGGCTTCAGCTCTGACCTGGGAGTAGAACTGGCCAGTGGTGACAGACTTGGTGTCAGAGCTGCCATCAGAAAACCAACCATATGTAAACACCACCTTCCCCATTTCATACAGTATTCTCTGCAGAACCCTCTGTATAGACTTGAGTGCAGGTGATACTTGGGTACTCCCTGTCCAGCATTTCAAGTGTCAGTAATTTGATTTTGCTGCTCTGTGGTCTTCTTTTGCTGCAACTCCAGGAATCTCAAAGATGACAGATGGAGTGTCTAATGACCACTCCTCAGCTTTGGAGCACTTCCAGTTGGTTTCTCAGCTGAAGATATTCACTGTGTTTCAGCTAAAGCCCCTTTACCAGATGATTTGCGCGAAGCCGTTTGATGCTGTTCTTGGTTAAAGCCAGGAGCTTAGAGTGCAGAGGATGAGATGGAAGCCTCTTCATTTTCTCTCTTTGTCTCAGGAGTTTCTCACTTCTCTCTCAGCATGATAGCAGGCCAGCCATCCTCTCTAATACAGCCATGGAGTGGTTTTCATGCTGCCTGTGATGATTCTGAGGCTGGGGTTTTGCATCATGTCCAGATGGTCTGTGTAGCTTCTAGCTGCAGTAGATCAGGAGGTGGAGTGTAATTCATGTGGGACTGGACAGATCCTTAATATACTTGGGTCAGGATCTCCATGATGGCACCCCATTTGGTGCCTGTCAACTTCATAAAAGCCACCTTTGCGGTGCATCCTGTTGATGTTAGGTGTCCAAATGAGTCTCCTGTTCAGTGTCATTCAGAAGCAGGTTGAAGAAAAAAAAAAGAACCGGCGGGGGGGAGGAGGAAAATATGTGACCCCGAACAAATGGGAAAACGGGAAGTGGTGGAAACTGTACACAATCAACCAAAGACCTGCATAACCTCTTGTACACCATGTGTGGAAATGAAACAAAAATTTGGCTGTCGTCTCTCGCAAGATGAAAATTTTGTAAATAAACCGCAATAGATCAGTTGGCTATTTTTAAACACGCATACGGGACTTGAATCTGCGAAACGTGAAGCTGCTTCAAACTTTAAGGTTCAAGCAAGAACTGCCCTTCAAACAAACACAGTATGGCTGATCAACTGAAAAAAGTTTGGACACGGTCACACATCAGATGACAAATCACCAAATAAATCACAAAGGTCAAATGCGCTTGGATGATACAAACCGAAATTTGCAAATCGCAGTCTTCAAAATCATCTGTACACTTCCAATCATTAAATTAACTCTTTCATCCCAACTACCCGGTTTTGCGGTTTGCAGAAATCCTACCCTTCCTTCCTGCAGCCCAGAAAACTGGGCAGTACAAAACCCCTCCTTTCCTTCCTGCAGCTCGGAAAATCGGTTCTCGCGGTAAGCGCTTTGAACTTCGCGTGAGTCGCGTCATCGGTACATGTCATGACCGTGTCGCTCAATCGGCAGTGTTTATGAATGAAATGGATGCCAGACGGACCCTACAGCATAGGAAAGTGGTCGCCGCTCTATTCTGGTTGGTCTGCTACTGCATACGTGGCAGTTTTCACTTCACACTTCTTTTTTTCTCTCTCTAAATCCAGGAATGAAGGGAATACTCGTATTATAAGAATCTAGGAACAAGAGGAAGTAATGGTTCATAGAAAAGTAGGAATGAAAGAGTTAATAATATCGGTTTCATGGGTTTAAATGTTGCAAGTAAATATTACTCTGAAACTGCTTAACTCTCAGCAAGCTCATTCAAAACCAGAAGCGAGAATTTGGACAATACGTAGGTGCTTCCCCCTCACCCCCCCATTCCAATTTTTCCCATCTTCCCTCCATCCCATCCCCAATCACTAACACATAAGCTCTGACAGCAATATATATCAGTAAATTACGTCACAACAAATCTCTGCTTGATTGTACAATGAATGTTTTTCACACCACATGTATGTGATTATATCACACACAAAAATGCCAGAACGGCTCAGTTTTATATGTGTGGGTGTTTTTTTTTTTACCCCGTGTTATCAGCGTAATTTGTACTTGTTTTCTTAACTTGTCTGTACCGCAGAAGATACACCAATCACTGAACCACATTCACCATACAAGCAGACAATGGAAGAAAGTTGAAGTGCTGAGTTCTTTCCCTCAAAAGAAACTCACGCCTTGCGCATACAAAGCAATGTGGAAAACTGAAAATGCGGCTGAAAATGATGTTGTCAAATAAGAAAACACACACACACACACACACACACACACACACACACACACACACACACCCACACCCAAACTGACAAGGCATAGTACTTCAGTCACTATTGAAGAATCACCCTCCAAGCATGTCAGAGCAATCCAGGCCTGCCTATCATGCTGCATCATAATCAACACCTTTGTGGGCAGGACGGTTTCAATGAAATGCAGAGGAAGATGCCTGAATAACCAAGTGCAATTTTTGTGACAGAAAGACGAATCAGTGACTGCAATAGTAAATTATGTTCAAAATTGGAATGGCTAATGAGGCAGAGGCAAATCGGTCAAACGAAACTGGCAGTCTGGTCACAGCAATCGGTAAAAAGCAAGTGTACGAACAGAACAGTTCACCGGTCAAAGAAAAAGTAAATCGGCATGCAATACCAGTAACCAATAATTTTGGCGGTTCTCCATCATCTGAACTGCTTAAATATTAGTAATTACGGTAAACATGAACCTGTACATATAATTTTGTGTGTGTGTGTATGTGTGTGAGTGAGTGTATGTGTGAGTGCACACATGCGTTTGTCTGTCTGTGTAAGTGCAACAGATGGTCTGTACTGAGTGAAGTAGTATCATGATAGTGGTACAACATTTGGATAAAACTATATCTCACTGTCAGTTTGGAGTTTATGCAGTTCTTAAATTTCACACGTTAAACACACACACACAGACACACACACACACTATAAAACACATAAAGGTGTCAAAGGTTTATGTATTTTTTATTGCCGTTGACCTGACAAAAAAGTAAATGGGAAACACTGGCGATGCACTTGTAAAAGAAATAGGTAACGGACGCGGTGTTAATTGTTTCGTGACAGGCGCGGCAGCGCAACCTCACTTCCCCGCAGCCGTGTGCTCCGCACATACTTACAACCGTTGCAGACACGCACTTTTTGATTTTTATTGTACATCCCCTAATATACACGTACCAAGCAATTGTTGTGTATCAACGGAAAGGGTAAAACGCGAACGTTGCAACGAGCATAGACAAATATATTTTGGGTAACATAGCAATGCTGCAGTTCAGGAAACAAAATAACTAAAACGCAGGAGAACACAATCTTGTTTATGTTTGTTTGGCTAGTACGACGACAGCAAATGAGGAAGAAAGGGGGCATAAAATTTCACTCTTACTCTGAATAGATGGAGAGAAAGCCTGAGGTATTCAATATGTGTAATCCAAGTGAAAAAAAGAATAAAAAATTGAAAATAAATCATTGCACACTGTACACACTTTTCACTGTTTTGGCTTCAGATGATACAATGTATAAAGCTGTTAAATACACAGAGCAAATAAATCAAGCTCAGATTCCTTTTGATGAACTTGTACATCTTTACCCCCCTCATCCTCTGAACCACTTTGCTGAACCAATTCTAACAACTCATGTAATGCCACGTTTCTTCTTCTGCCCGACATGTTGGCGTGGCTGGAAATTCCACACGTGCCTTTTGCAGAAATTCCCAGAGCCAGACGGTCTCTTTGTTCGGACTACTCTGGGGTCACAAAGGTCATCACCAGTGCATGCAAGCTTACTCTTTCCAACGGCTAGAACCCTGTTCTAAATATTTAGCGCAACTGCATCCCCTAGACCATAGATGAGTGAGAAGGGGACTTTTTTATAGTTGTGACAGAACGGAAGCACGGCTCATCCAGCGAGTACAGCAGCGTTGCCGTAACCACGCAACAGCTCGTCGTAAACGGCTCGTCATGACTGAGTTGCCGTAACTATCACATGGCGCATTGCAAAGAGGTTAAAAGTGTGGCAATTCAGATCAGTGTAACCAGGAGTCTACGTAATACTGAACATCGTGACTGTTCTGACAGGTCCAAATGGTATTTTGAAATCAAGTGAACATGCTGTACATTAACATCACACAGCTGACTGGCACAACAAATGAACACTTTTCCCTGTATTCAAATCTCCTGTTCTGATTCTCAACTGCAAGAATGGCCTAAGATAAGTATCTTGCCACGAGGTGACTGACAGCAAGACTATCCAAAGAAAGGACAAAGGAATGGCCCAAGGTGTAAGCTGGTTTGATTGACTTTTTCTAACTAATCAGGTTCTTAATCTAGATCTGAACGTGACGCAATTAGCACGTTTACAGGCAAAATATAATAAAGGCATTATGAAACGCACCATGAGGCAAAAAGAGAAACGTGGCCTAAACTCATCATTCATAAATTTTATTCACTCAGCTGGAATCTTTGTTGAACGTGTAAACCACTCCTGAGATATGCAAGCCATATCTAGCCAACTTTCTTCCCAAGAGATTGCACAGAAACGCTCCCACGCAGAAAACTCACCAGAATACTAGCCTCTCACTTCTGTAAAATGTATTCCGAGTAACGCTGTTCTCCATGTTTCATTCACTTTCCTGGTTGCTACTCTTTCTAATTGGAGGAGGGGAAGTAAATGACAAGCTGTAAGCAAAAGGGCCTGTGTATTTTTACACCTGTTAATCCCTGGGCAGACTTGCCAGAATCTGTGTACCAACATGAAGGAACTGTGTAAATTCAGAGTTTCAGATTGTCAGTGTGCCCACAATACTTTCGCATGAAACTGATATCAGCCCTTCTCTGTCTTGCTCAATCTTGTGGAAAATCAGAAGTGAAAAATCGTGCTTGTTTACGCAACCACAGTTCGTTCCAAAATAGGAATGATCAGCTTTTGATTTAGAATTGAAACAATTGACCAGAGTTCAGGATTCGAGGAGTTATTTCAAACACTTTTTAAGATTTGCCAGTACTGAGCTAAAGGATAGCTAATCCTGATGAGGACAAAACCTGCTTTTGACCAATTCTAATGGGGATCACTTTTTGCTGCAGCAAGTCAATCAGATCTCCATCGTTTACAAATTGAAAATAAATGGACCATCACAAAGAAAACATTTAAAGCTATCAGCAACTTCTGTCAAAGACATTTTTTCCTTTTTTTTCCTCTTTTTTTTTTAACAGGCCGAATTTCTGGCCTGAACCTAAAACTGGTCCTCTGGAGCTGGAAAAAAAAATGAAGGAAATTTTTCCCCATACTGAACAGCACAAAATCTTGCCAGGCCTGAGAGGCAATTTTCAGATTTTTTTCTTATTATTGCCCAATTTCTGACCTGAGCCTGAAAAATGGCACTACTTTATATGGAAATCAAAGGCATCTGGGCCAAGCTTTACTAACATTTCTGCTTGTACATGTACTGCATCAACCTTTGAACCCTTCAGCCAATGGAATGGCGTCAGTGGTTACAACTTGGGATTTTCTAAAAGCAGTTCTTAATCCTTGTGAAGTTTTGTATCAAAATACTGACCCTAAAGATAGTGAATTTTACTTTTCCACCTTCTGATTTTCAGACATATTTCTGTCATTCACTTTATTCAGAATTTCTATTTTCCCTTCACTGGCTGCTCATGTTTCATTGGTTAGTTTTGTGTTTTTTTTTTCAATACTTTTTGTATAATCAGGAGATCTACCCAATTTTGATAAGTTTTCATTTTGATTATAAGGAAGTGCTCTTCAACAGGAAGTAACCATGATCCAACAGCAACCGTTATGACCTCTTTACAAGGCGAAACACCAATCACTTGCAGGTCCTGTTCACCTCAAGTTTGGATGAGCAGCAAAACACAACAGCATTCACTGTAGAAGAATTCCTTGCCGCCTTTCCACTAAACCTAGATTTGTCTTTCAAAGCAACGCTGATGCTTGTTTGTTTGTTTTAAACTGGGACAGATGTTGAAGTCTGCATTTTCTATATGGAATATCCTATCTGTGTGTGTGTGTGTGTGTGTGTGTGTGTGTGTATGTGAGTGTGTGCGTGCGCATGCATTCATGTATATATGTGTGTGTGTGTGTGCATGCGAGCATGCATGTGTGCATCGTGTGTGTACTCACATGTATTTTACATACAGGAAAAAGAAGTCTGTAAAACTGCTTGGTACTTTGAGGTGTCTACCTAAATACACTACATTCAGACAGACAACAGTTGGTATGCTCACAACAATCGAGGGCAAACTACCTCATGGTCTGGACATGCCCTTAACACTCCCCAACCTTTGGCCCCAACCCCCATTATCATCTTTCTTTCCTCCTCTCTTTTTTCCCCTTCCTTATTTCCCACCACTCCTTGTGCTTTCCCTCCCCCTTCCCCCAACCCCAATTTCCCTCCCTATCCCTGTCCTCTTCCAATAACAATAACAACAACTGCTCCAGTCTGAGCCCATGAAAAAATCCAATCGCTACTCACCAACCTTGTCAGCTGATTCCACTGGTCACACAATACTCACATCATGGGCCTTCCATGTTCGTTCAGACAATACTCACTTCGTGGGCCTTCGATGTTGGTTCAGCTTTGAAAGTGGTTATCTCATGCACAGGACATCACACAATTGGGCAAAAAGAACAAAGATGGGGCAATCAAATTAAACGTTTACCCCTCCATCCTCCTCGTCTTCCTCCTCGTCTTCCCTTTTCCTCTTGTCATCCCCTCTCTTGTCGTCTGTCTTCTCATCCTTCTCATCCTCCATCTCCACCTGAAATAATTCACAAAAAGACACTACATATCGAACTTCACTATAATCAATTCTACGGAACAGATGTACGTAAATTAACTAACTAGTTGATTGGGAGATAATGCACACAAAAACAGATTATTTTCAAAAAACAAAATAAAACAAAACAAAACAAAAAACCCTACAGATATTTACAGTCATTTCAACCTAAAAGATGCTTTAGAAAAGACAAACCCCATAAATATGTGATGAAATCTTTTTCACTTATAGATATGAAGCACACAAACTCTGCAGAGTACAAAATCAATTCTTTACCCAAAGCTGTGTGCACTTGCTCATGTCAGAATTGTGTCAAAAATACATGCATAAAACTGTAAACAAGTACCAAATTTATGAAACCTAAGAAAATGTGTGGTGGTTTCTTTCCCTCCCTAACGGACTGGCACAAACTCCGGCAAATAGCCACTTTGTCTCTAATTCTATATGCCATATTCTACTTCAGCTTTTCAGGGCAGGTCAGAGCTTATCTTTCCATTCCTCCAATTTCCAAACTATTGTTTAATTTAAAATCAAAATCAGATTTTTTTCCAAAATGTTGGTTTTCTTCATTTCCAATCATCTAATCTGAACTGCCTGATGTATATATGGGGTTCATACTTTGCACTGGTATTGGGATAAATAAAAAATGTGTTGCTGTCCATTTCATTAACAAAAGTGCGTGCCACAACTGAGTTTTGCCTGATCTCTAACGAGAGTTCATCTGAATATACTATGCCCATGTTGCATACTAACAGATTCCAACACTGAAATGCAGCCATGCATAAATGCAAAGAGGTGAAACATTCTGTGCTCTAAGCACTGGATTTATGTGCCCACTGGACAACCGATGCTTTGAGCTTGTCGCTATGGGTACTGAATATGGCTGCAGATTGCATACATGCTGGCCTGCACATAAGTTTGCAAAAATTAATTTTGTCAAACAGGAGACACTTTCTAGTATATGGCACCCTAGTCACGGCTACTAAAAAAAAAAAGTGTTGCCTTGTAGTTTGAAAATTATGGCAAAAAGTATGAAAATACAAATAAAACAGAAAACGAAGGCAACTTCTTAAAAAATGTTTGAACATGGGACATACAAAGAATGATATTGTACTCCTCTGTTCATAAAGCAAATAGGGCAACATCAGTCTCAGAGCACTGACACACCATAAATATAGATTGGTATTTTACTACTTGCACTGGTAAGTCAAGAAATAATGCAGAAACAGAAACTTAAACATTTCATCATTTTAAACACAAAACCATAGAAATAAACAGATTACCCTAACATTCATGCACCTTATTAATAAATGCAATGATAAGACAGGATTTACCTCAGATTAATGTGAAGACCTATTGCTCTTTCCAATAGAAATCAGTGCAAACAAGACAACAAGATATGCACAGCAAGCCAAATTGAGAATATCAAAACAAATGAGAAACGACCCACCTCTGTGATAGAAGCATCCTGTAGAAGCCAACGAATGTCAAGACGCAGGAAATGTGGTGGTGTGGGCTCCCACCTCCCCTTCACCTGAAGACATAAAGAACCAATGGTCTTTTCTCATGCAACAATTAATTTTTTTGCAACACACCGCATGAATGATTGCATTGCCGGACTTGCCAGTCGGCGACGAGGGGCGAAAATACTCGCGGCAAGCGATCTGTCACTCAGGACACATCGCAAGAATGATAGCAACTGTCATCTGAAAATAAACATGACTGAATTTTCCTGAGAATTTTTAACCTGTGGTGTCAGCATACAGATACACCACTTTCCTACGTCATATACCAGTTAGCACACTACTAACAGTTGATTTCATTGGTTAATTTGAATCAGTGCTCTTTGTTTGAAGTATGTCATTTTCAACTCAAACAACAACAAAATAATTAATTAAAAAAACAAAAATTTGCCTTTTAAAACATTTATCATCTAGAAGATGAAAGATGGCTCTATTTCACTGTACAAAAATAAAGTCACTGTCAGATTTAGGCTTTTTACGAAACTTAATTAAAAATGGTCAAAATCAGGTGTCCTGAGGGAATTTCAGTGCTGTGACTGCAGTGATAAATGGGCACATTGAGCAGAACGAGGGTCTGTGTTGATAGTGTTAATAAAAAAAATGATCAGAGCTATATCCACTCTATATAAATGTTAACATTTCTGAAAAAAAAAAAAAATTTTCTAGGATAAAAGTACAAGGTTGGAGAAGTAACAAAGTGCAGTGCCAACAAAATGTCAATGTGAAGGATGACCACAGAGAGACACAAAGATAATGAAAAGAGATCCATTATGAAATGTTGTCAACAGGTTAACAGACTCAAAAGACTGGCTTCACACTGTTGTGAACCTCATTCTCCAAATCTTTCTTCAGATTACTCCAATCAAATATTTAACAACTGACCAAATAACAAATGGTTAAAACAAAAAATGTGTATTTTTTCCCCTTCACTCTTTTGCCTTTCTTTTGAATACTTTTTGTTTTGCTTTTTCTGACAGATAAATTCATTGTCAAAAATTTCAAGACAAAGACACATAAAAAAGCATATTTTTACATCTATGACACAGCTATGGGCAACATTCTATCTATATTTCTGAATAACAAAAACAGATAAAACAAATGAACAGGCATTCACCTTTTCCACATCATACTCTGTCCATTTGTGAATGTTTCTGTTGATACAGGTTGCAACATCAGCTTCCAGTTCGGCCACGTAAACCTGTTAGAAAACAACAACAACAAAGTTCCAGATTACAACAGCCACTGCAGCAAACTTGTCAATGAATATTTTGCAGAATCTTACTGACCAACACACCATTCTGTATGCTAAAAAATTCTTTTTTCCCTAATGAGAAAAGCAAGATATAAGGCACAGTGTTAACACTCTCTCCCTTCACACAAGCACACACACACAAACACTCAGCAGATCCGCAAGTAACTTCACCTGAAATCCTTTGGACTTGGCATAACTCCAGAAAGGCTCAAAGCTCTTCACTTTCTCGTTGATGGCATCCACAATGATGAACGGGAACAAGCCATCATCCACCGTTTTCTTGAATGACTTGAAAAGACTCTGCAAATATGCCTCCTCCATGTCCTGCTCATATTCATACTCCAGGACCTGTGCAATGAACATGGAGAAGCAGATCAGATAAATACTAAACACTGCTGTCTATCTTTCAATCTTTTTTAATTTTACACAATAACTTGGTCTGTCCCTTCCCCACACTATCCCCCTACCACTGTATCTCTCCACCCCTATCTCCCTTCTTTTGCTCTGCTTTGCTCGTATGTTCTTAAATTACAATCATGTAGGCCAGTCATTTTAGTCAACCATACTCAAACTGGAAAAGCAACAAGTATAGTTGAAAAGTACTAGTAAAGCAAAAATGGGGAGTTTGTGTTATACTCCCTGTTTGGCTAGTATACTTACCATGTCAGACCATAGCATTCAACGGCAGTTAGCCAGCTCTGTCAGGCCGAATTTTTTCCGTGGCCAATGCAGTCATAAGACAGTCACGTGATGTCACCCCACTTCCGGCCCCGGAAGAAGCCAGTGTCAACTTCCTATACGTCATTCAGCGAGGCCTGGTGTATGGTAACCCCGAGAACCTTGGCGCCAGAGGGGAAGGTAGGGAGGGAATTAGAGTCTGACATGGTAAGTATACTAGCCAAACAGGGAGTATAACACAAACTCCCCATTTTGGCGTCATATACTTTACCATGTCAGACCATAGCAGAATTTAAAGGAATCGGAGGAGGGCGAGCGCCCTAGTGGTTCTTGGGGTTGACCGATATGGCTGCATTGGCCGCCACAAAGGAAATCCCCTTAGACCCATCAGCTCTGGTCATGCGGATATCCCTCAGGTAAAAATTAATGAAGGGATTTTCCGAACGCCAGTAGGCTGCCTCCAGCAGGTGGCGCACGGGGACAGAGTACTGGAACGCTGTGGAAGTGGCCAGTGCTCTGACCTCGTGGGCCCTGGGTGATAGGACAGGGAGATCCTTGTACGCCTGAGCGTAGGTAGATCTCACCGTCTTGGAGAGCCACCTGGAGATAGTTCCCGCCGAGATATCTCTAGTATTGTTGGGGTTGAGGGAGATAAGGAGTCGTCTCTGGGAGGAGCGCCTGGGGCGTGTGCGTTCCCAGTAGTACCTGAGACACCTGGAGGGGCAAAGGTCCATGTCTCCATCTTTTTCTCCCTTTCCCAAGATGTCCGTCAGGGAACGGATGACGAGGAAGGGAGAGGGGGTGCCCGGTTCTTGATTCTTTGCCAAGAGCTCCGGAAGGAACTTGAGAGAGACTGAGCCGTCCCTGTGGAAGGCGATATCTCTGGGGTCACCGCTGAGGGCGTGAATCTCACTTCGTCTTCTGGCCGAGGCCAGGGCGAGGAGAAAGGTGGTCTTAAGGGAGAGGAGGTCAAAAGGAATAGAAGCAATGGGTTCAAAAGGGGGTTTTCTGAGGGCATCGAGGACCGTAAAAAGGTCCCAGAGGGGAATGCGCCTAGGGGACTGAGCTTCCCGTAGAGCAACTCCTCTAGACACCTCTCTGAGCAGAAAGTCATTGTCAAAAGAAGGGCCCCCCAGTTGACGAATGGTGGTGCAGATAGCTGATCTGTAGCCCCGAATGGAGCTAGCCGACAGCTTAAGGGAAGAGGATAGGTGGGAGAGGAAATTTCCTATTTGGATGTTGGAGGGGCAGTCATGGGGAACAGAGTTATCTGAGCACCAGGCTATCCATCTCTCCCAACGGTAGTTGTAGAGGGACTCGGTGCTGGCTCTGCGAGATGCCGAGGCTAAGTCCCGTAATCCCTGAGAGGCCCCTGCCCCGGCTAGTGTGTCTAGGACGGACTGGGGTCTGTCCGAGTGGGGGGTAGCTGCAGATGTTCGCAGTTGGGCTGGCATAGAAGCCACGCGTGTAGGCGAAGCATCTTGGGATTGGAGTGAGGAAGACCTGACCGGGGTTGTCTCAGCATGTCCCAGCGAGGGCTGAGCCGGAGGGGGGGAACGTGGGTGAGGGACTTGAGGTCCGGGAACCAAGACTGGGTCGGCCACCATGGCGTTACGAGGATCAGCCTGGGTCTTTCCAGCCTCGCCTTCCTGATCACCTTGTGTAGGATGGGGAAGGGGGGAAAGGCATATGCCAGTAGGCCCGTCCAGGGGAGGGATAGTGCGTCGACTGCATACGCCTGGGGATCTGGAACGGGGGAGACGTACAGGGGCAGGCGATGGTTGAACCTGGTGGCAAACAGGTCGATCATGGGCACAAACCAATGCTCCCATACCCCCGACAGGGTATGTCTGTTGAGGGTCCACTCCGTGTGGAGGAGAGACTTCGACCTGCTGAGGGAATCCGCCAGGATGTTGCGTTTCCCTGCTATGTGTCTCGCGCGGAGGGTGATTCCCCGCGCGTGACACCAGCGAAGGAGGGCCTCTGTCCTGAGGGAGAGGCCTATGGAGCGGGCCCCTCCCCCTTTGTTGACATAGCAAGCTACCGACGTATTGTCCGTGAGGAGGAGAACAAGTCGGTGCGCGACCTTGTGTTGGAATTGGAGAAGGGCTAGCCTGACCGCTTCCAGCTCCAAGATGTTGATGTGGAGGCGTGCAGTTTGTGAGTCCCACTCCCCCGAGGCGTGACTCTCCTCCACGTGGGCCCCCCAGCCCAAGTTGGAGGCGTCTGTATAAAGTTCCAGTGGTTGGGTTGGGAGGGAGATGGGGACCCCGGTGGAGAGAGTGGCTGGAGTGAGCCACTCCTCCGTCGCCGAAATGAACCAGTGTCCGAGGGGAATGACCTGGTCCCAGCGGTCGGAGGTCTGTGACCAACGTCGGCGGAACTCCCTCTGAAGTTGGCGTTTGGGGACCCGCCCCAGGGGAATGAGGGGAGACAGGGACTCCATCATTCCTAGGAGGGAGGACAGGGTTCTGGCCGAGGTGTGGGGTGTCTGTGACAGGCGGGAGATGAGGTCCACTATGCGTGCAGACCTCTCCGGGGTCGGGGAGACTATCATGGAGATTGTGTCGAAACTCATTCCCAGGAAGGAGAACCTCTGGCTGGGAGTGAGTTCGCACTTGTTGGGGTTTGTGACAAACCCCAGTGTGGAGCACAGACTCAGGAGGCGGGTGGTGTGGGCTTGGCACTGGGCCCGGGAGGGGGCCAAGATGAGCCAGTCGTCCAGATACACTAGGAGGCGGATGTCTTCCTGCCTGGCTAGGGAGGCCATCTCCTTGACAACCTTCGTGAAGAGGAAGGGTGCCAGTGATAGGCCGAAAGGGAGGGCCCTGAACTGGAACACTCGGCCCTGCCAGACGAACCGTAGGAATCGTCTGTGGACCGGGTGAATCAGGATCTGAAAGTAGGCGTCCTTCAGGTCTATGGATGTGGCCCAGTCGAGATGATGGATGGAGTCTCGGATCTGGGTGGGGGTCTCCATCTTGAACTTGGTGGGCCTGAGGAACTTGTTGAGGGGCGAAAGATCTAGAATGGGCCTCCATCCTCCCGAGGCTTTTGGGATCACAAAGAGGTGAGAGTAGAAGCCGGGGTTTGGGTAGGAAACCTCCGCGATGGCCCCTTTCTTGAGGAGCTCTTGGACTTCCGTGCGAAGAGCTTCTGCTTTGGCGGGGGAGGGTTCGTTGGGGGAGGGAGGGGGAGATAGCATGAGGGGGGGACGCTCGTGGGCCCAAGGAAGGCGAAACCCTTCCTGTAGCACCGCCACTATCCAGGGGTTGAGGCGCATACGTCTCCACTGGTGGGCATGCCGGGAGAGGCTGCCCGCCCGGGGGGGCGAGGGTCTGGGCTGGTGGGAGGGGGATAGGGCGAGGGGGGGTGCTACCTGATCTAAGTCCACCTCGGGCTGTCTCCCTAGTCAGCTCCGGGAGCGTGACTGTTGGCCGAACCGAAAATTTTGCTGATGGGGTTTTGGCTTAGGCCTTGGGAGAAGATTAGGTCGCTTGGCGGGCCGTGCGGTGCGGGAAGGCGATTGCCTGGGATAGGGTCTGTGCCTGGGGAAGGAACGAAGTGGGGGTCTAGCAGGGCGTGGCGGTGGCCTGGGCGCAAAGGACACAGCCTGCTTGCGTTCCTCAACTGCTTGGGCTATGACGTCAGCCGAGTAGTCGCCAAAGAGCGACTGGTCCTGGCCCGGGATGCATCGCAGGGCTGCCTTAAGCGTCGGGGAGAGAGAGGTCCGCGCCAGCACGGCATCTCTCGCGACCAACAAGCAGTTGAAGTGGCTTCTGGCTGCGCTGTCCGCCGCAGCCGAAAGGTGATGCGAAATCCTGTTAACTAAGTGTCGCATGAAAGGATCGCTGAACAAGCGAGGGTCAGGCTCTTGGTGCTCCTCAGAGCCCGAGTCCCCCGGTACTGGGATGGCACCATCATCCTCCGGCCATAGAGCCTCCGCTCGCTGAAGGAGCATGCCCAAGTAGGTGTGTCCCGCCGTGGTGTGGAGGATGCCCATCCTGGCTACTCGGTCCCATTCCTTTAGGTTCTTAAATGAGATGGTGCCGGAAGTAGGGGGGGGCAGGTGGGGGATCAACCGACGGTCCGACTGGGAAATGCCCATCTCCCTGGTCACGGGATTGTCCGTAAACAAGGAGGAGACTGAGGGGTTCTTGCGGTCCCCGAGGAGGAAACCGACCTGGGCTGCATGTGGGGCCGAGAGGGGTCCCTGTCCTGGTGGAGGGATGGCGTGCGCACCCCTGGCGCGAGTTGCTGGGCCTTCCCAAATTGAGGAGAGGGATTGGGGGGCAACGATCTTTGGTCTAGATCTCTGGGCCGGGGGGGGACCGGCGAAATGGGAGAGGGAGAGAACTTCGTCAGCGGGTGCGGCCTCCCTCCTAACGAGGTCTGGTCGCCACCGTTCTATCGTGCGGACATCGTACAATGAGGTGGAGGCTAGTTCTTCCTCATCGTCCGCCTCAGGGAGGTACTGGTCCTGAGAGGGTTCATAGCACCCGTCATCAGGAGGTAAGTCGAGGGGTGCCTGTAGTGAGTCCCCGGTGGCCCTATAATCGGCGGCCGGGACATCGTCCTGCCGATCGGACAGCTCCCGAGGAGGGAGACCAAGGTCGACCCAGGCAAGTGAGGCCGGGTGCCACATTCGACCATATAGCTGGTCGTACTGGGTGTTGGCGTTAAGCCACTGGTCTCTCTCGGGGGCATAGAGCCACCGGTCCCCGGGGAGGTAAACGGGCTGTGGCGGCCCTGGGGTGTAGGCAGAAAATCCCCGGGGACCCGGGTAACCTGAATCACTGTTGGGGGGGTCTTGAGAGGCCGTGGCCTGTCGTCCCCGTCCAGGTCCGTGCACTGTACCATACACGTCCTTGGAATGGGCCTGGGAGGGCCATAATGGTATGGAGGAGGATGCGGAAGTCGAGCCCCCAACCCGCGAAAGTGCGGATTGGTCAGGATGCGGTCCCGTGTTCCTCCCCCTGGAGGAATATGTCAGGTTACCCTTGGTCCCGCTGGTAGATCCTCCCCCCGGAGGAGCGGGACCGCGGACGTTGCCCAAATGGGGATCCGAAAAGGTCGGTTCCCCAACGTCCAATACCCCTAGGGAAGAAGGTGACGTTCGATCGGGGTAGGTCGACCGTCCTTGTGCATGGGCACGGCCGGGCCCATGGCGCGGCGTGCCCGCACGCCCAGGATTATGGACACCACCGAGGTCGTGCGTCGGGGTGACCATAAGGCTGCTTCCGGAGTCGAAGCGCTCATCGAGCTCAGGTGTTGGCTGCACCTGTGCCCGGTGGGGCCGAGCGCTATGAGTGGACGTATCAATTTGGGGGGAAAAGGAGATACGTGACTCATCAAGGCGAGTGACGGATGGTGATTCCATCCCAGATCCGTCACCCGTGCTGGTCCGCGGCTCGGCAAGGTGCCCCGGGGGCCGAGATTCGCGTGACTCAGCATGATAGTTAGAAGTCTCCGAGCGAGTCCGTAGGCTAGAGGGCAAGCTGGCCGATGGAGAAGGGGTGGGGGAGGGCGAATTCCGTTGGCTAGTCTTTGCTCGGCAGGGCCCCTTGAGGGGAGCCTTGCCCTTAGACTTTTTGGGCAGCACCTTGAGGGGAGCTTTGCCCTTAGACTTTGCAGGCAGATCAAATGAAAGGCATTTTGAAATGGTGGCCGCTTGCCTATCAGCCTTGGGACGCCGCGGTCGTGCGTCCGTCGGTTTGGTAGACGAGGAAAGATCACGCGTCCCTTCCGCGGAGGAGTCGTCTCTGTCTACCTGAACCGTACGTTCATCGGTGTGAACGGATTGCTCCGAGATGGAATCGACCCGCGGGTTCTCCGGGAAATTGAGCGAACTCCGAGCAGTGGAGTGGCTCGACCCGGCGGTGTCCTTCACCATGTTGGGCACAGGTGGATAGAGCAAACCCGGAACACACGACCGCAAAGAGGAGACAAGGTGGCCGATCGAGAAAATCAATTAATCTCGATCGTCCGTGTGGTGTCGTGCAAAGTGCTCGAGAGATCGACTGAAACTCGAACTACCCGTACACGCCACCGGTCGGGTGACTGGTATGGCTATTAATAGCAATCTCTTTTTGGGCACTAAATCTTAATAAGCAGATCAGTGTCACGCACCCTTACTCGAACACGTTCTACCTGTGAAGGGTAAAGAGTACAGGTGTGATAGTTATTGAGCACTAAACCTTAATAAGTGGAACCAGCACAAAATGCGTGTTGAACCCGAGGCTCGGCAATATGGTGGGGGAACACGACCGGCGAGCGGTGCCGACGATCGCGAGTAACAAAGTCGCGAGAGTGCCGGTAAAAGAGACAAATCTTTTAATAAATACGCTCCCGAGAGTGCCGGTAAAAAGATAATTCTTTTAATAAATACGCTCCCACCAAGAGCCTCACACGGCAAAATACTCAGGGTCTAGTGCAAGCCACAACTGAATCAAGTATAGAAACAAAACACAGCAATCTTAACACAAAGGCAAGTATAGGCGAGACAGAGCACAAGACTTATCTTGCTTTGACGGCAGGCCGAAGATGAATGACGTATAGGAAGTTGACACTGGCTTCTTCCGGGGCCGGAAGTGGGGTGACATCACGTGACTGTCTTATGACTGCATTGGCCACGGAAAAAATTCGGCCTGACAGAGCTGGCTAACTGCCGTTGAATGCTATGGTCTGACATGGTAAAGTATATGACGCCAAATTTAATGAGTTCCACATGAAGTTCAAAGATCAACAACTAATAAATACCAAGTATTTGGCTCTTCAGGTTAGGCAGATCTCAAACTGGGGTCAAATGAAAAGTGAACTAATGCTCTCTATCATTCACCCTGTCACAGAGAGCATTCTTCATTTGAAAAAAGATTAAGAGCGAAAAAGAAAAAAAAATATTGGGCTATCACTTTACATCTGTCGTAAATGTGAATCTCTTTGTGTGAAAAAATGTGCTTTTTGTGTGTATTTAAGCTTCAAGTATATATTTCTTAGACACAGTGTTGGTGATATACAGTATCAGTGACTGCAACAGAATAAACGAACAAGTACATACAAATGATAAAAAAATTTTAATCTATCAAATGAATGGAAAAGCCAGGAACACTTTTTTCCATTGAAAAACATAAAACAAACTAAATTACTTCAACACAAAAACCCAAACGACATAAAACTTACATACTACATAAGCTATTCAATAATTACTGATCAAAGCTGGAAGACAAGTAATGATGCGACACAAGCAAGAGCTGCAAAGACCTGACCACCACCACCTACCTTTCTGGTGACCTTTTTCCCGGTCTCCGGGTCAATCTCCTTCTTCTCCACCTCCACCATGAAATAATCATCCAGTGACAGCATGCGAGGTGCACTGCCCCCATTGGCTATCTCCTTCTCCTGAAAACCACGCACAGAAAATGTTTCATACACTGAAAATAAAAATAAAAAATCAATAATTTTCCAGAGAAGGCATGCATGTTGCACAGCCCTCCTTGGTTATCTTCTATGAGCACCTTACGAAAATATCCAATGAAAAAGGACACAAATTCAACACAAACAAGCACAAAACAAGTATATATGAATACAAAATGCAGTCTGCTTACTACCCACAACACAAATGAAAAACAGGTTGACAGATTTAACACTTATTTCATAAGATTACTACCAGCATCCATATTGCATTGTAATGTAATACACTGTATTCTACTGCACTTTTCAACTTCAATTTCCCAACAGCCTACTTGGTGTGCAATTTGGGCTATTCCTCTCCAGACAGCGTATCATCACAGCACAGCGCCATCAATATATTTTTTTCTTTTTTTTTGCCATCTGCATACAAATTTGTTTTCCTGTCTACAGTGGATGTTTTTGCCAGGGCCAGGTTCTTGTTGTAATAGGTCTTTTTACAACTGGGAATGGCTGACTAGACAGCAAAAAAAAGAAAACAGAAGAGAACAAAACAAATCAAAACACACACAAATCATATATTGCTCAAAGACCCCTGATTTCAACATTCTTTGTTGTACAAAAACTTTTTTCAAGTCTTCCAGCATAATCATTAATTAAAGAAAAAAAGCCCTAACTCATTTACAAAGAAACTAAAACCAAACTTGTCAAAGTCTCTTGCCACCTCTCCTCCTTGAAAAGTGTAAATGGCTGACCTACTAATGCACTTACTCTCAGAAGTTTGCTGACATAGGTTTTGCCACTGCCTGGCAGCCCACGCACGATGACAACCAAATGTGGCGGACGGCTGCTGCGACCTGGGCTGCACAGCAAGTCTTCCACCTTAGCCCTTTCAGAACTGGAAGACGACGATGAGGGAGGATGGAAATCTCGAGGAGATCGGTTGAAATCCCGTGGAGATCTGGAAACCAATATTTGGCAATTTGGTTTTCCGCAGATGAAATATTACTGTAAAAGAAAGTAACTCTACGACCCTGAAAAAGATACTGCTGCAGCCTTTTAGAATTTGTCACAAATGACTGTCCTCAGTGCTTCATGATAATCATTCACAGTTACACACACGTTTCTAATGAATAAAATTTACACAAAAAAGATGTCTTTTTACCACTGGGTATGGCTGACTAGACAGCAAAAAAACATAACAGAAGAGAACAAAACAAAACAACATACACATATCCACAAAGCATATATTCCTGAAAGATAAAAGACAGTAAATGCCAAAACAACATATCCTTGTCTAAAGAGGAAAAAAATTATGTTTATTAACATGCATCCTACTCTTCTATCACAATCCTGCCCCTTTCCTTTACATGCCTCCCCCCTTTCTATTCTGAACAGTCATTTCTATATTCATAGCTGACATTTCTGAGAATAAAAAAACAAAAATACAGAAAGGACAGAGTATACAATAGCATAATTAAACCACTAACAAAAACCAACATTCACCTGAAAAAACATAAAGAATGACAAATATACAAGCCTTTTTGCCTAGATCTCAATCCATTTAACAACAAAACGTACACCCCAACATAAACAAAAGTAAGTCTCACCTGTCACGTGATCCACCTGGCTCTGACTCTCTCACACGTTCAATGTCTCGTAGCCGCAAGTCTGTCAGGCCTGGGCCACGATCTGACCTGAACTCCAACGGCTTATCTTCCTTTTCTGGAAAGCCACCCCTCTCAGGTAGATCTGACCTCCCTCGGTCTGGCCTTCCAGGAATCTCAGGCCTTCCATAAGGCTCTCTGTCTTTTCCACCACTATCTTTGTCCCTCCCAAAATGGTCTCTGTCCCTCCCAAAGGGATCTTGATCTCTCCCAAATGAGTCTCTTTCTCTGTCAGAGCGCTCAGATCTACCACGTACATCCCTCTCTCTTCCAAAAGGGTCTCTTTCTCGTTCTAACACATCCCTTTCTCTGCCAAAAGCCTCTTTGTCTCTGCCCGAAGAATCCCACTCTCTTCGATAAGGATCACGACCTCGTTCCCTGTCTCGGTCCCTTCCGTATGGATCTCTGTCCCTATCCAAGGTATCCTCTCTTCGATCTGAAGGGAATGTCCTATCTTTGTCAAAATGTTCCCTGCCTCCCCTGTCAAATCTGTCTGTATCAGGTCTGTCCCTGACATACCTGTCTTTTTCTATACGGTCTCTGTCTGTTCTGTCTCTCTCCCACTGACCGTGCTCCCCAGCTTTTTCAGATCGATCCAGTCTGTCGCCGAAGCCTTGTCGATCTGCACCACGGTCAAATCGATCAGAGCGCCCCTCCCTGCCACGTTCATAATCGCGACCAACTCGATCCTCTCTGCCATGTGGACTACCACGACTTTCCTGGTTACCTCTCTCCCTAAATGGATCAGACCGTCCGGGCTCCTCTCTACGATCAAGCCTCTCAGAGTATTGTGGTCTGTCACCTCGGTCGCTAAAACGATCCCCAAATCGATCACTGCCTTCTCTATCAACATTATCACGTAAACGGGAGTCATATCTGCTTCTGTCTTCGCGCCTGCCCCTGTCATCTGAAAAGCTGGATCCTCTGGAGTCCAGTTCAACTCGTCCACCCCTGAAGTCTCGGCGATCCGTCTCATGATCACGTCTGTCATCTTCCTTATGCCGATCCCTCTCTGCTTGCCCACGACTGTCATCTAACAACAGATATTTGGAAACAAAATTTAGAACTCAAATAATATCCCTGTAAATAGTAATTTCATTGGACTGAAAAACAAATACCATATTTCTCAGTGAATATGAAGCATTTAAAAGTATCTTAGAAAAGAATAGGCACAATCTCTATGATAGTATCAGTATCATGCAAGGCAAAGAAACAATGATGAGCATACCGTGAAGCACATGGCTTATGGAATGGCAAACTTGTACAGCAGAACATCTGAAATGATTTATTTTAATAATCAGGACCTCTGGAGATTAAATCATGTCAAAGAATTATTTTTATGGCTCATTAAGCACCTCATGATTATGCCTGTCCCAATGAGCGAGTTATTCTGAATGGCATCAAAACTGGACACAGTAGAGAACTTTAACATTCAAAGTTCATTAGCTGAAGCAATGGCTTCATTTTCTCACAAAAAATGCACAGAGAAATTCTTGAGCACTGATAGTGTGTATGAACACTCTGCTGCTCTGCAATGTTTAGATTAAGCTTTGATAACAGGAGTTTAGATTATGCTACAAGATTTTTCTGTGAGCTAGCCTGATTGGCACCTTGAAAAACATGCCTTTTACCTCCCCAATGAAGGGGTCAGGTTTGCTTCTCCCCCAACCCCCTCTCTTTTAAAACATCTCCTGAAAACCATGTTTCATCTGTAGCAATTAAAACAAGTAAGTAAATCAACACAAATGCGAAAAAAAGCATTCCCTAGCCCTGTAACTCTGAACCACTTCTTGTTCCACCAGGATCATTCCTTAATCATGTAGCTCTGCACAACATCTTGTTCCACAGAAATCGCCTCATTTTACATACTGTCTGCCCTTGAAACCCACAAGCACCTGCCTCACTTACTCATCAATGACACAAACATATCTGTGCACACTCACCTCTGTTGTAGGAAGAATCATCCCAGTCTAAACGTTCCAACCTGCTAGCTCTTTCCCTTTCAAAACGTTCTGCTTCCCGGTCCAAATCCGCAATGGGATCATCTGATTTCGAACCATGGCCATATTCGATCACCTCTGGCTTTACTAATGACAAAGAGAGAATTGAAAAAGAAGAAAATAAGCCATTATCAAAAATTTGTGTTACTGGCAGTCTATGTTCAAGAAAAAGATACTGAGATGATGTGACACTGAAAACTCATATGAACATACAATGACATGAAATCTGACCTACCTACTAGCAAAATTACTTGTTAAACACAGTGGCTTGTCTCTAGCGGTCATGCATGCTTTCTAACATCAGTATCTTATTTTTCTTAATCTATTTAGTTATGCATTTATTCATTCACTTATAATATCCAACTAAATCATTCATTGATTCACTAACTCAGCCATTTGTTTATCCTCTGTCTACGTACTCATATGGCTTCTTTTGCTGATACATGTGTATGGTCATAAAATCTAAGAAGCTCAACAGTGTTGAGAGTATTAACCTTTCAAACATCAGTCTGCAAGAATCCACCACAGCTCGCTAACTACCACTCCACCGGTCAAGGGATCTGTCAACTTTCCGTGAACAAAAAACTGATTATCTGGACAAGTTATACTTCAAGAGGCAGAGTCTCACTGAGCAAGCAAGCACTTTGGTAGGCTGGCAGGGAAAGATTTACAGGCACAGGCAGGTAGCCATCTAATGCGACTCCTCTTCAAAACATCCTCCACCAAAATCACTGTATACTGAATGGTCCATGTAGTACTGTGATAAGCAAGCGGGATAGTATTACTATAGCTCCCTAGTACTTACACTACCAGGTGGTGTCATACTGAGCAAGACCGCTTCCGGAGAAGGATCAAGGGTGGGGGCTTATTACAACTGTGAACCTCTCAAGATCACCTGTGGTACCCTCAATTACAACTGAAGAACTGCCTGGAACCTTTCAGTGGAATTTGTAAATCACTGTGGAACCTGCAGAACCTCAGTCACAACAGTGGAATGTCAAAGACAATAGTGGATATTTAATCACTACAGTGAACAGTCAAAATTCATGAAACATGTAACGGAACTATGTAAGCTGGCCACCCTTGCACTGTGTGCAACACATTCGTACGTCAATAATGGAGCCACTTTAATTGCCCAAGAATGAAAAACAGTACCTTTTGTATAAAACTTGTTTTTAGTCTATATTAGTAGTAATACTTTTAAACTGTTCTCTTTCTTACAAGATTAAAGACACTGTTTTCTGAGGAATGGAAGTCAAATGTCATTGTAATGGACCCAGAAGCCCCCTCCACCTCATCCTTCTTCTATTGTTATTGTTGTCTTTTCTCTAAAAACATATGTTTTGTAGTACATGGGGGAAAATAGTTATATGAACACAGGAACTTCTAAAAATTTTGGTGCAAAACAAAACATGCTGTCATTTAAAACATTAATTGCTGAAACATCTCAATGTAATAATAATCAATGATTTGATCTCCCTAATTTTGTCTTTCAAATTACATTGAGCAGAATCTCTCTGAACAACTGATATATCATTGGAAAATAATGTTGTCCTGTTCAGTGAATTTTCCAATGTGCAGAATCAATAAAAGTAAACTGTGAGCCTGCAATTCCATTCCTCTTTTATTTCATAATTCATTACTTACCCCTAAAGTGCACAGCTGACAGGGAAAAAAAAATTCTTGGCCCCTCCCTCCACATTTTTTTTTTTAAAACTGTTCATTATGATTCTGATATCATGTCAATCTATCATCAATGGCCTTCACCTGAGACAGTACTACGTCAAGATCAGGCTGTTGAAAGTTAAATACCTCAAAGTAACATAACAAATGTGGGATTCATCTGCAAGGTTTGTGTTCTTAACTTCAGGATCTCCACTCATACACTGGTGATCACCGTTTCAATGATTGCTATGCATCTGCAACAACTGTACTGAATTTAAGATGCTCACAGTACACAGTATGCGCAACCATCCTTGTCCAGTTTAAATAGACGACAGCTCAAATCATAAACTGAGGGCAGCCTTGTCCAACTTGCTATGCATGACATCCAGAGCACAGAAAACCGACGTTTCAAAAGAAGAAGAAAAAAATCTTGCAACAGAGTGAGTTTTTGTTAGAACATAAATACAGTAAAGACAAAACAAATGCAGTGCAGACAAACGTTCCCCCAATGCAAGTCTTTAGAGAGCAAAGTCTTCATTTGAAGGGCCTCTATCAGGACGTTCTACTGTATCATTATTACAGAAGAAAGGCATAATCCAAAATATCTTATTCACAAGCACAATTTGGCATCGTATGATCCCACAAAATCCAAGAGAGACAGAAATACATGTAAAAGCAGGCAAAGGAAAAGACCGAGTTGGCGCACACAACTTTATAACACATGCTATCAAGTACCAACCCTTAGGTGCATCAGCTGCTGCAGATTTTGTCTTTGAAGCATGCCCATAGTCAATGCTCTCTGTGGGTACAAACAAGCGCTTTTCTGGCTCAGTTGGTGGAGGCCTGTCTTTGGCCCAGGGGTCTAGACTGCGACTGTACGGATCCCTGTAGGGCTCATCTCTCAACCGCCGTTCGCCAGCGACAGGGTCACGCTCAAGATAAGGATCATAATCCCTTCCATAACGTCCACGCACGTACGGGTCATATGGGTCCAAGGGTGCTCGAGGGTCAAATGGCTAAAAACATAAAAACACAATTGGGACATTTCAAATAATGTTAAAATTACAAACAGTAGTTATTCACTAATTCTGAAAAGATTGATCTTTCTTTTTTTTCAAACATCATCCATTGAGTCACATTCAATTGAACGCAGTATTCAAAACGGCAACAATGGGACAGGGCCAAACTCGTTACGAAGTCCAACAATGGCTCCAGGTTCAACTTCTCGTAAGTTTTTGTTATGACAGAATTCTAAATCACGCTCATGATCATGACAGTAAAACGACCCAACAAATCATAGTACAATGCAAAACACCTGCTGGGAACAGGATTATCAAAGTAAACAAACAATACAACCTGACACTTACCGGCCTGCGATAAGGATCATCAAAGTAAGGATCCTTGGGATCCCTGAGTGGATCCCTTCGAGGTGGGGGCCAGGCTTCGGGGATTGGAGGTCTTCGTGATCCCACTGGGTCTGCTGGGTCGAGGAGTCTGTCATCTCTCTCTGACTCACCATCGGGGCCCCAAGGACCAGGGGGTCTCCCTGCACCCCCCTCCATGTCTCTATCCCCTGGATACTGGCCCCTACCCCTTCCCCGTGGCCCTCCACGGCTGTAAGGTCTACCCCTTCCACGTCCTCTGTCAATGAATGGGCCATCAGGTCTCTGGTCAAAGTCATCAAATTCTTCCCCTCTTTCAGGGCCATAGCTGCCAAATGCTCCACCTCTCCCTCGTCCCCATTCACCAAAATGCCCGCCTCTACCACGACCTCTCTCATTGTAACCTCCATCTCCTCCCCAACCACTGTCATCAAAAGATTCTCCCATTTCAGGGCCTTCTTCACTGAACGGTCCACCCATTTCTCCAAAACTTTCATCATATCCTCTGCCTCTTCCTCGGCCACGTTCACCAAAGGCTCCTCTTCCTCGACCACGCTCACCAAAGCCCTCTCCTCTTCCTCTGCCACGCTCACCAAAGCCCTCTCCTCTTCCTCTGCCACGCTCACCAAAGCCCTCTCCTCTTCCTCTGCCATATTCTCCAAAAGGTCCACCTCTTCCTTGGCCTCTGTCACCAAATGGTCCGCCTCTACCTCGCCCTCCTCCTTCAGGCATCTGGGAATGGTAACAAAGTGGAAGAAGTGAAAATCTTGAGCATTTTGAAATGCAGGCATGCATGGAGACAAAAGGACAGCTGAAGGACAGCACAGATACAGAACGCCCCCTCCCCCTCCCCCCCCCAACACACACACACACACACACACATCATTTGAACTCTATTTTCATTGGTTGTAGGTTTCCACCAGTCCAAACAACAGAATTCAAAGACTTGTTCAGGCCGACTGGTACTTTCTATCAACTGGTATTAACAAGACAATCTCCTGATACTACACTGTATTCAGCAGCCATGAAATATGAGTGATAGGGGAAGAACGCTCCATCATCAATCAAAAGATGAGAGACTGCAGATGGGTGGCAGACAAAACTTCTTACTGCCATTCCGCTCTATCCCACCAGTAAGCTATCATTCAGCTCTTTTGGGTCTGTTGTGGTTGACCCTCTATTTCGTGAAGTGTACGACAGACTACTACACTTGATTGTTTGTCTTCCTCTTCATACTGACCATAGTATCTGGAGCTCCGACCTCTTCCATTTCGTCCTCCTCCCCTTGGTGAAAGCCTCCACGGCCATGGCCACGGCCCCTGCCTCTTCCCCTTCCCCGGCCTCGGCCAAACTGCTGGCCCTGCATCTCACTCTCCTCTTCTTCCTCCTGGTCCTCTTCCTCCATCTCAAAGCCGCCTCCTCTACCGAAGGATAAGGGCAGTTTGTCACCCAGACCCAAATCCTTGCCACTCAGGGGTGCTACCTTAGGTATTCCTACTGGCTGTTTCATTGTCTCCGGGACATTTTCCTGCACAACACAATCTTCTTTTAAAATCAAATACAGTGATGTATGCCAGTATTCAAAAGGGATGGGAGGAAGCAGCGGAGAGTATGTGTGGGTGTATGTGTGTGTTTGAGAGACAGGCAGACAGACAGAGAGAAGAACACAGAGCGTCACCAAGAAGGGATTACAAGGGAGCCCTTATATATGAAACATCTTCAGAATGGGGGTTCCGGGTTCCTGTCTGATAAAACGATGATTACAACTCTCATAACTATCTAATGAATTGTCTGCAACTGAGCCCTTTCTCACTCAAGTCCAGCTCCATGTCTACTGGAAGCTCTGATGTAGATTTCATCAAGTTCCAGAAGTAGTTACCACTTCTTTTTATCAGTTACTAAAATTAAGAGCCATGATATATTGTCTGTACATGATATACTCTGCACTGTGAAAGAACACTCAGCAGCAATATAGCAGCAAGCTATCACTTAGCCTTAAGGATTCTGCGCTGCTAATTTCATCTTGATAGGCTTTGCGCTTTGTACAGACTATAGACTCCATACATACAGATCTGAAGACTACACACTAAGACAAAATATTCAGTGCCACAAAAAATTCAAAGATCGCACACATAGACCAGCAGTACATGGCAGCACATGCACAGATCTACAAAATACACACACAGCTCCACAATCTGCACAAATAGATCCACAGATTTCACTCAAACTGTACAGAATTCACCTAGACAGCACACAAAGGTCAATCTACAGACTGCACATACAGACACAGATTTCACTCAAACTGTACAGAGATTCACAGACTGCACACATAGGTCAATCTACAGACTGCACATACAGATCCACAGATTTTGCTCAGACAAATGAACATACTACAAAGCCAGATCCACAGACTGAACATACAAAATATAGACAGATCCACAGGCTACACATATACAGACATGTCAACAGACTGCACATGTATAAACAGATTCACTTACTGCACACATATACTATAGACAGATTCAAAGACTGCTCACAGATCTACAGACTGCACATACAGACTGAGCCACAAACACACTGCAAATACAAATATTTTTTTCTGTCACCCCTGAACTTTTTTTTACTGATAATGGGGAGTGGGGAGGGCAGGAAGGAATGAACGAGACAAAAGAAAAAGTCAACAGATTTACAAAAAACGAACGACTACCATCTGATCATCAACGAATCATCGAAACCTGAATGTGGAGGTAATTTTCATGCGATCTCAAGTAGATACACCTGCAAAAAATGGCATCTGCTGCACGCTCATTGTATAAATATAACCTGTGGGTATCTGTAGGTACCGGCAGCCAAAATTAGCATATTGTTTTTCATACTTAAGATCTGTATCATTGCAAAGTAAGTGGAAAAACATACAAAACACAAGAATGAAGTCTCTATCTTCAGTCGTTTTCGAGATATTGCAGTTTAAAGTTGCAACGTTTTTATGCACCTGACAAAATGAGATATCTTCCAAGTTTGAAAGCCAATAGGATCATACATGACTGATACATCTGGCTATAAATTGGTGTTCTCAATCTATACAACTTACACTCTTTGAACAAGTAAGTTCCATGGTATCAGTTTACATGGCTTTTGTGTGATAAAGTGTCAAACTAGTAATAAATCGCAATTCAGTGCTTTTCGCATTTGCATGATGTAGCTACTTTGAAGCACTGCAGCACAGCAATAATGGCCATTTCAGAGTTGGACAAACTCTCTAAGTTGTACTAAGCAAAGTCATTTTTTTCTGAGGTATCTGCTATAAAACATTTATGAAAACTTCTGTGCTAAAAACAGGAAATATTGCAATTTGGACGGCGGAAAAATGGGGGTAGAATCGCCCGCCACACTTAAAATTGCTATAACTTCTAAACTACTTCATGAACTGTTTCCAAATTTTGTATACAGTTTCTATACAGTATTTCCTGTAAATCAAAGTGTACATTTTTGTTATTTTGTACCTAACATTTTATTTTCTGTACTAGAATAGTGGCCAACAGGGGTGGAATGATGATGATGTCAGAATTAAAACCGACAGTTTTTCAAAACTTACTGACAGATTTTTAAAAAAATTTGGTATGATGTTGTCTGTATTGTTACTTATAAAATCATGTTATTTTTGCTGTTTCTGACAAGTGTTGGCAGCCACCAAACAAAAGGTCACTTACGATAAGGGTGGGAAGTGCACTCTTGCTGACGGGCAGATTGGGTTGACTACGTATATAGTTCTTTTTGTATGCAGCATACTTCAGGAAGAGTTCATTGTTAATTGGAACAGACCAGGCATGGCCAGTAGTTGTTTTGGAGACTATGTTGAAGTCACTGGCAGGCCAGTAGTTGTTTTGGAGACTATGTTGAAGTCACTGGCAAACACAAATATGCTTTGCACTAAATCTGTGTCTGTCTTGGTTGGCCACGCAAGCGTGTTGTTTACAAAAGCAAATTTCCTCAGAAAATTAATGTCTGCTTTCTCAGGAGAGTGGATCTGTGACACACTGCCAAATCATCATCATAGAAAACTACATTCTGGCCAATTTTGGTAAAGATAAGTCTTGCAGAAGGCAATCAGTGGCATGTTCACTGATTTCATCATTGATGCAGCATGACTGCATCCTCAAAATGGGTGATAACTTCTTTGTCTCCACCTCTTCCTCAGTCACCATCACTTCATCAGTCCCAAAGCCCAGCTGCTCTGCCTCAGGAAAAGTTAAAGTGGAGACACAGCTCACACCTCATCCACTTTATCCTGGTCTGGTGGTGCTCCAACTGACAACACAGCCAATAGTGAACACCGACATGTGTGGTAAAGACTGTGGCCTATATAAAGGTTTTGGGTGACCAGCCACCCACAAGCCCTGGCATGTCGGGTAAAGGCTGTGGCCTATATGAAGGTTATGGGTGACCAGCCACCCACAAGCTCCAGCATGTGAGAATGCTTCTTTAATTGGTATGGGCGACATGCCACCCACAGTATCTTGCGAGGATTATAAGCTTTTATTATTTTCTCCTTTATTTACCACCAAAACACCACAATATTTAATGGGGGCAAGCACAAATACACAATGAACAAAGTCATAAAACGTTAGTTACATATTACGAACACTTTAGTTACATATCATGAAAACTGAGTGAGTTATGAAGATTTAAACGACAGTCTGGGTAATTTTTCACCCACAAGCTCTTGCAAAGGTTAAACAAATATAAAAAATGTGGATGCGTTTTCTCAGTTAAAGAAAAAACAATGAAAAGAAAGAAAAAACATTAAATCATGGCACAGGACGACTTAATTGAATTATGAGTGCATGCTTTTATGTAAATTTCCCTGTCTGTTTCTTCATCACTGTGCGATATCATGTGGTGTGTGTGTGCGTGTGTGAATTTACTGAAAAAAAACACATTATAGCATGGCATATGACCACTTAATTGAACTATGAGTGCTTGTTTTTATCTAAATTTCCCTGTCTGTTTCTTCATCATTGTGCGATATCATGTGTGTGTGTGTGTGCGAGTGTGTGTGTGTTAAATTACTGGAAAAAAAATTAAAGCATGGCATAGGACCACTTATCTTAACTATGAGTGCATGCTTTTATGTAAATTTCCCTCTCTGTTTCTTCATCATTGTGTGATTTGTGGTGTGTGTGTGTGTGTGTGTGTGTGTGTGTGTGTGTGTGTGTGTTGTTACTGCTCACTGTCCATTCCTTATAATTTAATTTTAGTATCTGTTGTTCCTTGTAAGCAAAAATGTATGGCATGTTCTTTGTAAACAAAAGGTACATCCTCTGCAACACATTATTTTGTCAACAGGGTGTGATTTAAGCATTGCCAATAACATGTTAAGTATTTCATCATTTTGATTTTGAATTAACTTGTTGATTTAATCATTGTGAATGTAAAAGAACATAAATATACATTATAATGCTTTTTTTTTAAAACAAAAGGTAAAATTAAAGAAAGATTTAACTTTATTTTGGATTCTACCTTTTTTTGATCAACTACTCTGTTTATTCAATATGTTTGTGCTGTTACAGCAATATACATAACTGTGGAGCATAACATACAATCACCCAAAAATATCATAAATGTTACTGTCACAACAATGTAATGGCTTGGCTATGCAATGCTACTGTAGTTGTATTCTAGCAGTTTTACTTGAAAGTAATCACTAAGTGTTCAAAGCCTTGCTGTGTTTGCCAGTATGGAGGGGAGGGGTGGGGAGGGGGGAGAAAGCAAATCTTTACAGTTAAATTACAGAAATTTCAAATACACTAGGGAAAAAAATTAGATTGCTAAACCAAACTTCATTGAGTCGGATTGACTGGACAGTGACCCCCCCCACGCCCCACCCACTACACCCTCCTTACTGTCCAACTTCAGACTCTGTTCTCTCACTCTCTCTCTTTTTTTACCCCCAAACACGCTTTGCACATCGAGCATGACAGTAATGATCGGCGTTTCGATCGATGGTCATTATCAGAAGACAGTGCTTTCAAAGCCTCGGACCGTCTTGTACGCGTACGCGCGGTTGTAGCTTCCGGTTTGAATATCTGTCTCAAGCAGATGTTTTTAACTACGATTTTCTCTGTAATCGTGTAATGGAATCAGTAACCAGTTCACAAATACATGAATCGACATACGTGAAGCCCATTACTGATATCAATTTTCATTAGTTTGTCTTGTACAAAAATACAATCGCTTCGAACGGCGCAACGCATGGGCCATTTCCGACCTGTTTAATCTCGACGAACACCAGCTGAATTATGAACAAAATAACTAAGCATTGCCACGGTATTAAGCGAAATAAAATAATTGAATCGTTTCATTTATGTTCTGGTTTGTTATTATTGCGTTAGCTTACCAAGTGCGTCTTGCAATTCAACAACGATTAGCGCATTCGACTCGGTCATTGTCAGACCTCGGCTTCGTTCCGCCATTGTTGAAATCTTGGACAAGGAGCGAATGTTTGCATTCGATACCTTCGCTTTGATTGGCTTGCGCTTTTCGAGCATTCAACCAATCGCTTAGCTTAATACACCAATGAATGCGGGAGAGAACGGCCTTTCTAGCGCATCGTTAATGTGCATGTTTTTTTCGCAAGTTTTTTAGCAACGACGTTGGAAAGACAACACTTGTAACAAGCCTCATAAAAACTTCGATTCTAATTAATTTAAACACATCGTACTAAAAAGAAAAACAGACTGAAATAAAGCTTGAAACATGCTCTTGTATTCCGACCTATTTAAACGCCAATGAATGGAATGAACACATTGTATGCGTTGATTTTTGACACAGTGTAACTCGAACGCTCGGCCAAATGCCGCCTGCGGCGCATCGGGATGTGTGACGCGCTTCGTTTTCGTGTGGACGGATGGGTGTATTTGGAATAAAACAATCATCATACCGTCTGTTGCAAACACAAATAAACAACACAGAGTTCAAAAGGAAGCTATATTCTTTATTCTTCACAATTTTCATCTGATTCTAAACGCGTTATTCATAGATACTGCCTATTGAAAACAAGCATATTTTTCACTCGGCTGAACTTTCCCGTACGCTGAAAGAAGGGCTGCCGGTACCTAGTATCTGCAGGCTGACCACTTTTTGATGAATTTACAGAAATGTTCTACTGATAAAAGAGTGTGGAAAAAATTGAATCCGCCAAGTGCAAGCCCTCTTTCCAGTCCTCTTGCAGATAATACTAATATCACTAAACCTCTTGCAATTTTCTTCTTGAGAGAGGACAGTTGCCATTCTGTTTGCCCGTGTCAGCAACACATTATTATAATAAAAGAAAAAGAGACTGATAAAAAGCCGAACAAATAATCTTGGTCATAGGTGGACTGAAAAAGGATGATACAACAAATGCTGCTCGGAGTTTCACCAAAATGATTGCACCCTTTGGAATGCAAGCTTCTTTTCTTTTCCTTTTTTTTTTTTTTTTTTTTTGGGGGGGGGGGGGGAGGAGGAAGCAGGCAGGGTGAGAGGGGATTTTTTGCTTTTTATTGGCGTGAGCCCTGCTGATGGTAAAGATCCACACATAAAAATAAACACTGTAATTCATGGAATGTCGGCCATCATGTATGTCGGACATCACAAAGGTTTAAAAAAAATTAAAAAGTATGAACCGATATACTAAAAAATGCTGTTTTATTTTCTTGTCCTTACACATAATAATCAGATCAACAGATTATCTGCACATAGATGGATCCACAGACTGACAACACGTAAAACAGATCACCATACTTCACATATAAGACAGTTCCAAGACTTCACATAAAAACAAATCCACAGACTTCATATACACACATCTATAGATTCACAGACTTCATATATGCTTTTATATATAGAGACAGATCAACAGACAGCATGCAGACAGATCTATCCATACAGATCGTACATTCATACAGACAGGTCCATGGACAGACTACAGACAGACAGATCCAGACAGCACAAATAGACAGATCAACAGACTGCACATACAGACAGGTCCACAGACTGCTCATACAGACAGATCCAGAGACAGATTATTTATATACACAGATCCAGACAAACAGCACATGGCTGACTTACAGATATACAATCAGGTCAACACAGACAGCGCATACAGTCAAATCCAAAGACTGCACTTACAGCCATATCTACAGACGGACTGTACATATATACAGATTGACAGACAGAGACCTCTAAACATCCCAGACTTGATTAAAATATGAAATATCAGAGACAATTATAAATGATCCATTTTGTTCTCACCTTTTCCCCTGGTTCATTGTCAAATTCCTGTTCCCTGAAAAAAAAAGAAAGAGCCATGAAGATCAGACCAAGTTCAAAGAAAGAGAGAGAGAGAGAGAGAGAGAGAGAGAGAGAGAGAGAGAGAGAGAGACTGATATTCCTTGAAATAGATCTAATCAGCTGGATTTTCACTTTTTCGTCACAAAAAAGCAATGTGACCAGAAAAGACATGTCATATAACTTGTTAACTATATTAGTATATTACAGATAAACCTCAACTATGACATAGCTATGCCACTCACACAAGTCCAAAACCAATTTATTTCACATAAAATCAAATACTTCAGTTTTGCAGAACATGGAAGGAGAATGATCAGAGGGTTGGACTTCCATTCTGCCAAATACTGTGGTCTTAAAAAAGTGAAGATGGTTTTCATCTCAGACTTACAATGTACACATCTGCTTGTGCCTTCAGTCCCGTTACAAGCATAATGATATCAAGTATTTAAGTTACAGCTTCAGTAATTTATGCCGGTGATGCTAGATCATTGAAACACCAATCCAGACACCGAATATATGCCAGAAAAAAGTCTGGCTGTGTAAGCGTTGAAAACAAAACAAGAAAAGCAGTACTCAAATCCATATCAATCAAGAGTTCTAGCCCATGAACAGATGATAAACAAATCCTCCTCTACAAAACAAACAGGATGACAAAACACCAAACTACTAACTCAGTTTCCTGTGCTTCACCGATGTCTCCCAGCCGCTGCTCCATCTCCTGGTCATCAAAGTGCATGTCCATCAGCCGCATGGGGCCTCCACCTCCACCTCCACCTCTGCCTCGTGGCGGCCCTGGTCCAAGAAGACTTGCGCCCCTTCCCCTCTGATCACTAGGTCCAGAAAAGTCATGTGGTCCTCCCATCATGCCACGACCTCTTGGCGCATTGAATCCTGGTCCCCCTCGACCTCTGAAAGGCCCGCCTCGACCACGCGAAGGAAACTGGTTCCCACAGCTATCTCCATTGAAATCCTCAAACTCTTCAAAGCCTTGATCCTCTGTCCAACCCTCTTCATTGAAGTGATCCTGTCCTCCTTGGTCTTCATGAGGAAAATTTTGGTTTGGGCCTTGCTGCCATGGGCCTCCCCTACCTCTATGTACAGGGCCACCTCTGCTTTGGAACTGTCCAGGCCCTCCCCGCCCATGCATACCAGGTCCACCTCGGCCTCCTCTCATTCCTTGTCCATGAAATTGCTGTGGTTCACCCATTCCATGTTGCTGGTCATAGAAGCCTTGATTCTGTCCATATTCATCCATTCTCCCATCTCCCTCCATGTCTTCATAGTTGTCTTCACCAAAGTTTTCACCAGGACCTCTGTAACCTCCTCTCCCTCGGAAGGGCGGAGCGCCACGACCCCTGAACCCATCTGGTCCCCTGCCTCTTCCTCGGAACCCTCCACGGTTCATTTCACCTGGCCCACCTGGACCCATGCCACCTCGTCCACCCCAACCCATTTCTCTGTGGTCCATATGCATGTCACTGCCCTCACCAAAGCCCCTCGACCCCTGCCTCTTCCAGGACCACCCATATTGTCAGGTCCCCCAAACCCCATGTCACCAGAGTCATCTGGGCCCATATGCGAACCAGGACCGTCATATCCTGGACCGTCATATCCTCCGGGCCTCATGCCTCGTCCATGGCCACCCATGTTGTCAGGGCCACCCCCTCTACCTCTTTGATTGGGAGGCATTCCTCTGCCTCGGAACCCTCCTCTCTGACCCGGGTAGGGTCCTCCCTGCCAAGAGTTGTCCTGGTCCTGCCATCCGTCACGATTTCCCTCTTGTGCATGCGGCTCCTCCTCATACTCCTGCCAGCCAGAGTCATCCTGATAATTTTGATTCCCTGGAAAATTCCCACCCTGAAAATTCTGTCCCCCCCTGAAATTTTGCGGACCCCCACCCCTGAATCCTTGGGGACCACCACCTCTGCCACCTTGAAAATGTGTTGGTCCCCCGTAGTTCTGAGGACCTGGTCCTCTGAAATCCGGCCCCTGGCCTTGGTATCCTTGTGGGCCTGAAAACGGGGGCGGTCCAGAAAAGTCATGAAGGTTCTGGTTCATGTCATCTGGTCCAGCGTCATCCAGGTCCATGTCGTCTTCTCCTCTCTCTACCATGTCTGGCTTAGTAGTGTTGCCAGGCCCTGTATCCTGAATAATAAAGGATATGTCAGATTTCTTACACACACACACACACATACACACACACATTAAGAGGAAGATGAAGACAAACAAGACAGAAAGACTGAAAAAAAAAAGACACGAAAATAAACAAACTAATAATCAAATAAACAAATGTGAATGTCCATGATACTGGGAAACAGGAGAATTTCATATAAACTGGTCATCACATTCAATGGTCTATCAACTTCCTCATGCAAACGTTTGGGATCATTTGATGATTTGATCCCATGTATGCTGCATTTGTTTTGTAAAGTAAAATATACATGTATGCAAACTATACTGTGTTTGTGCATTTTGATTTTTACATGATGTATTTTTCCTACTCAAAACGGCAGGTAAAAATACAGGGGTGCAAGTGAGAAAAGGTCCCCCCCCCCCCCCCCCCCCCCCGATCCTGAATGTGAATAAGGGCAATTCCATCAATCTTGAAATTTGGATTGTGACCTTCCCATCCATTCCACCAATCCTGAAATCTATTACAATGTGCAATGGGATCCTGAAATTTTCTGCCAAATATACATATATATATGAAAAATCATTTTTGCTTACACACACACACACACACACACACACACACACACACATACACACACACACACACACACACACACACACACACACACACATATTCTTCTTTTTTTCTTCTTCTTCTAACTGTTAAGAGGGAGAGAAAGATTTTTCAAGTACTAATACTACAGAGTCTAAACAGAAATGCAAATTAAATTGAAGATCTTTTCAAAACATTTCACCTACCAATGCATCAGTCTGTAAATCATTCATCTGTCTTTCCATTTGATTGTAAATTTAAAAAAATAAAATGTAAAACACACACACACACACACATGCACAGCCCAAGACAACCACAACCATTTAAAATGGAAGAAAAATGCTCTTTGTGTATATGCATGTATGCCATTCATTCATCCTCCCACACATTTTTTTCCCCGTGAACTTTGGACTGGAGAGGGAAATGACAATGTGTGGGGGAGACAGAGGTGAAGGCTGATTAAGAGCTATAAAAGAATAAAAAAATTTTAAAAAGCTGCTTTTATATTTCATCAACGGTCACACATACCACATCCTTCCACTAGAGAAGGGGCAAGAGGGGGGAGGGATCATAGTTTTGAACTCACTGGACAGTATCTTTCTTGATGGAATGGTTTTGTTTTGTTTTTTCTTAAACTTCTCTGTACACTCTCCTTCTCCCAAGGTCTTCAGTTAATAAAATCATCGACAAGAGAGAGAAAAAAGGGTTAAACATTACCAGTAGGAGCTGAAAAAAAAGGGGTCAAACATTATCAGTGGGAGCTAATACCTGTGCACAACTATTACCTCCAAGTGATAATGTTTAACCCTTTTTTTTTACTTCTCTAGTCAGTGACAGTGTGTTTACCTATGTGGCCTTTTCCTTCCTTACCTTCTTTTCCATCCTAACCCCTCCCTCCCCCCCTTTATTTATTTCTGCATCTGTTCCAACTTCTCCATGTTCCAATCCCTTTCCGCCCCCTTGACTTCATAAAAAAATTTTTTTTTTCATCCCCAGTCAATGACAGTGGGTCTTCTTACGTGGCTTTGTCTTTCCTTACCTACTTTTGCATCCCACCCCCCCCCCACCCCCCCCCCCCCCCCCCTTCTTTCTTTCTTTCTTCATCTGTTCCAACCTCTCCACGTTCCCTTCCCTTTCTGCTCCCTTTCCTTCCCCCGCCCTCACATGGAATTTTTTTTTCTTTTTTTTTTCTAAGGGGAGTTTTGCACCTGTATTCAGGCGGCCAGCTGCATCTGACTAGATGTTTTTTTCCCTGGGGTTCTCCCGTTTTCCACCTCACCCCTTGGTACCAGGGTGGGGCAACCCATCCTGCGGTCTGACTTTGGTTGGGTGCTATAGGCGGCTGACCATTTTCTCCCCTTATTTCCACCTATAATTCACTTCCCTTACATTTTTCCTTTTTACTGCAGACACACTACCTACATTCAGAGCCCCCACCCCACCCAAACCCCCTTTTCTTTTTTGCTGTTGTTGTTGTTGATTGTTCACTTCTCAGATTGCACCTTCTCATCTCTGACCATAACCTCTTGCTGCAGCCTGCTTCTTTACTGAGTTTTTCTGAACAGCCCTCACTTTCTTTCCTACTGGTGGATGCATTGTTATTTCTCTTCTGACAGCCAAAAGGGAAGTACTGTTTTGTTCATGCTTGCTTGCAATTGTCATGTCTGAGGAAGACTTTTTGTCGAAAATTCACTTGTTTGTTTTGTACAGTCCATTTAATTAGCATTACTTTACATCTTGTCTTGTCAAGTTGTGTGTTTATTTGCATTTTGAGTCATTTTCAGTAGTGCAGCAGTCGTTTTCAGTGTTTATCTTTTAAAAACATTTTCAGAAAAATCAAGGGGGGGGGGGGGGGGGGGGGGTATAGAATACTTCTTTACATCTCATACATAGCAGGCAAGTGTTGTTCCAGGCAAGTGTTGTTCAACTGACCTGCCGAGGGGCACCTTCTGGAGGTGGATGCAAAGGTGCTCCAGGCCCTCTTTGCTGGTAGGTTCCAGAGGGTGAAGAGTCTGAAGGCGGAGGTCTGAACTGTTCCTGCATCTGTCCCTGCCTGGCACTGTCAAACCCTCCAGGAGGGAACTGCTGATTCATCCCAGGACCCTGCTCCCTCGTTCCTCCCATAGCAGGTCCTCTTGAACCCTGGAACTGGTGTGGTCCTGGTGCTCTTGGTGCAGACTTTAAATCCTGAGGTCCTTGAGATCCCTGAGGCCCTTGAAAATCAGGTCCTTGGGATCCTTGAAGTCCTTGTGATCCCTGGTGTCCTTGAGGCCCTTGAAATCCCTGAGGCCCTTGAAATCCCTGAGGCCCTTGGAATCCCTGAGGCCCTTGGGATCCCTGAGGTCCTTGGGATACTTGAGGTCCTTGGGATCCCTGAGGCCCTTGGAATCCCTGAGGCCCTTGGGATACTTGAGGCCCTTGGGATCCCTGAGGCCCTTGGGATCCCTGAGGTCCTTGGAATCCCTGAGGTCCTTGGGATCCCTGAGGTCCTTGGGATCCCTGAGGTGTTACTGTGGATCCTTGTGGTCCTCCTGGGTTTCGCCCACTTGCTGTGCCAGGTCTCTTCATGGCATCCTCTATAGCCTTCTTCCGAGAATCTAAGTCCCTGCGACGTGCCTCCATTTGTTGCTCATATTCTTTCCATTGTGCAAGATACTTTCCAAATTGCTCTTGATTTGGGTGATCTGCAATTGAAATGCGTAGCCCTAAAAAATCAGTACTTTAAAACAAAATGTTTGCAGATGCATTTCTGGAAGTAACACACAGCATGACAAAAGAAGGATGTAGAATGCAATGTAATGAATGAAACAAAGCAGATGAACATTTTTGGTAAAACACCTTTATCCTGCTAAGCAAAACAATGCACCACAGTAGAGCTGGAAATGTAAACCCTTTTTCTTACATTTTGAAGACACAGTTATCAAAAGACATTTTATGTTGAATATTTTGATTTCTTCCTTCATTTTTGTGTCTGATTCAATTCATTGCTAACAGCCAACAATGAAACAGCAGTTAAGCAGCTAGCAGTCTTGGCAGTCGTACAAGATATTTTCCTCAGACTGCCTCTGCCACCTGACTGCCTCTGCCATCTGACAAGTCATCATAAAATGTTCCTTCAACTTTGTTGCTTGTTATGTTTCCAAACAAATTCTGGCTAGTTCTGTTATTTTCACACCAGTTCTGTTGTTTGTCACTCCTAGTCCAACTTTAGCATCTGCAATTGTTTGTCGACTGTCTTTGCAAGAATATCCAATCTTATTCATTTCTGCTGTGTATTCAAGCAACTTCCTGTTAAAATATAGCGGAGTTATCACCGGTACCAGTGAAGCAGTCAACTGTTGTAAATGTCGAGAACACAATCTCAGTTGAATAACAGCACCTATATGCTACAACACGCATGTTTCTCAAATGCTATGGAGGTTCATACACTAACACATTTCCAGCCTGGTGCTTATATAAGCTTGACAATGATGCAATTAAAGAAGATGAAGGGGTTTCTTCTCAGAAGACCTTTTGATATCCAGCTCTTCATCATCATCATCATCATCATCATGAGTACTTATATAGTGCCTATGCTTGGTTTGAGACCAAGCTCTCAACACTTCACAGACTCCACACTTACCTTTACACGATAAGCTGCCTACCTGGGTAGAAACAACTGAAGGGCTGCCAGTTGGTGTTGCATTCAGTCATTTCCTTCATCATTCAGTCTGTCAGTCAATCAGTTTTTCTTTCATATTTTCATTCTTTTAGCGCATGCTATGTGTCTACTTGTCATCCCTACCAAAGGCTAAATGGCCTTCTCTTCTGAAAGTCAGAGATGGGATTTTCTGTGTATGCAAGATGTTATTCATGTGTTCGCATGCAGAACCTTGGTTTATAGTTTCATTCGATGGACTTTTGGGAAAGTGGAGTAAGAAACGTTATGGGAAAAATCCCCCTGTAATGCCCCAGTGAAGATTACAACCCACAATCCCTGGATCACCAAAATCACTGGCTCCAAGACTTTACCAACTGAGCTATTCTGGTCCTTTCCCAGAGTTTGTTGCAACTGAGCGACATGTCCAACACCAAGTGACAAAATCAGCAGCCAAACACCTGATTAAGTACTCACTTTTGTTCTGGTCCTGCCAGTCATGGTATTGTTGCTTCCACTGGTCGTACTGGGCCCCAAACTCCCTCTCTTCCCTAAGCAGATCCTCCATCTTGCCTTTCAAGACAGGATCTCCTGCAAACAGTGCACTCTACTGTCCAGTCACTTTGTGCTTGCTGATTTATATGATTTTACACTTTTGAATGTTTTCTGGATTGTACAAAAAAAAAAAAAAAGGTTCAGTTAGAAATTAAGAAAGAAATATACCAACGATCATCATGTGACCATGGCTGTGTTATGAAGTTTGGGGTTTATGCCTCATAGGGCATATCACTGTGGGCTTTTTCAACCCCACCTGGCTTTAATACAACCTTGAGATACACCCTATGTTGTGTTACAAGTTTAAACAGAAACGCCGAAACCAGACACTGAATGCCATCTACTTCACCCATGTGATTTTTGGAATGTCAAAATTTCACATTCAGCAATGTACGTGACTGTAATTCTGTAATTTCTGTAAAACACTTGATGCAGTCACTTGAGAGATGTAATGTCAGTCTCCACTCCAGAATCTGCCTCATCAACTATTATTGCCAGTATGGAGGGTTAGTAGATATGTCCTACTTCCGCATAGGTGGATCACCTCTTGATGGTCTGATAGATATTTTGTGGTTCCTTGTGGACTGCTGGTGCTGGAACTGCATGTATTCTGACAGGAAGTCATACATCACAGTCTGGAATAGCATGGAAGAAGGGTTTACCAGACGGAATGGATAAATGGCAGTGCACAGCAGACCTTCCAGAAAGGGAAAATCATCCAGAGATCATCAGAAAGAGTGGCATAAGACCAAACATTGTACTCCACTTTGGATCATTAAAAAAAAATGATTCTGATCCAACTCACTGTGCCCTATAAAACCACGATGGAGGAAGCTCATGACTGCAAGAGTGAGAAATACGCTTTTCTAGCCAGCAGCTTGAAGAAACCAAAGCCAAATCCTCACCATAGATGTTGGAGCAAAGACGGTTGCAAGCTATGCCTAATATCTCATGAAACACTTTTCAGTTTTTAGTAAAACAAGGATCAGAACGCTAAAGGCAATAGCAGAGGCAGCTGAAAAGAGTTCCAACTGGATCTGGTCGGGGGAACAAATGCGAACTTCATGCGCCTGAACTTTCCTGATTAGGTGTCCCATAGCTGGACAGAAAAGACGTCGGTCAAAAAGGCAATACCTTGATATGCCCAACCATCCCAGAGGTGCAGTTTCTAACCCTGGCACCGCTAAGAATATTTCTGATAGCAGACTGGAAATGAGGAATCTTGACATGGATATGGCCCAGCCCCTGTACAGTGTAAGAAGTTAAAGGCCGGAACACTTGTCTGAGGAAGGGCTTTTCTGAAGACCTGCATTGAAGCTCCCACTAGGGTATTTTTCTTTGACTATATGGTTGTGTATGGGACTGCCAGAATGAACGGCATGCTATTGAGAGGACACAAAGAGCAAGCACCACTGATTACTGCTCATATGACTCAACAGTAACGTAGGATCTTCTCTCAAAGGAGGCTCATGATGATCTAATACTGATAGTTCCTTTCAACAGCTAATGTTGGTTTGGCATCAGGATATGCCAGAACGAGGCTTGGCTGGATATGCAGAGGAGGAAGAGATAGCTGGGGGGGAGGGGGGGGGGGGGGGTGTTGAATGGCAAGCCACTGAGAGCGAGAGGCCTCAAAAAAAAAAGATGATTATGACCAAATGAAATGCTTTTACTCCACGGTCATTGCATTAACAATGAAACTTTTGACTGCTGGTCCATAAATTGGCCTTTCTCCCAAACTTCTGACCCCCACATCAAGGGTGATTCTAAGTTTCATTTTAATACACAGATTATTCAGGAAGAGTAAAGCTTACAGAGGTGCACCCATGGTTAGTTTTACATCATTCTACATTCATTTCTAGCAGTTTTTACTCTCAATGTTAATTGTTATGTTCAAGTCCTAACAGTTGGTAAATTATATCTACTGATCATAAAAAGTAAACTTTTTTTTCCTTAATTTTCTTCTGTTGGTTTATCAACCAGTATACTAATAATATAAGTCATCTTCGTCACTCTAAAGGTTCACACTGTACCTTCTGTGGATGCTGGTTGAGGAGGAGGAGGTTGTTTGGGTGGTTCTTCAACAGGAGGCGGGGGCTGCCAAGGTTTTGCAGCTGGTAGGGGTGGCTGTGGCTGTAAAACAAAACACAGTATCCTGCACATCTTTTCCCCCTTAGTCTACCTTCTATTCATGTGATCATTCCCTTATACAGTAACTTTCCAAATAAAAGCACTTTCCTTATATTTTACAATCTACATATGAACAGCTTTTAAACATCAAGCATCAAAAGGGACACCTTTTTCCCACTTTCTTGTTTTGAGGATGGGAGAGGAAGTGGTTCACCCTCACTACAGAATGCAAATTACTCAAGTTTTGAGAATGTTCACAGAAAGTTTGAGTCTGACCTAAAGTGGGTTCCCAAGATCACGAGTACTTAATAGCATGCTGATGCCAACAACTGTTTTGACTCTAACTTGTAAAAGAAAATTCCCGATATAAACATTACCGTGAAGGATACCACATTACAAAACAATGAAAAGAATCAAGACAATCAGGAGAAAACCAAATACTTAATATTGCATTACAAAATAATCTAAAGAATCAAGACAATCTGAAGAAAACCAAACAACTAACTATATAAAAGTAAATAAACAGTCAAAGGTGAATAGAATCAAATGAAAAGGAGTCAAAGAAGAGTAAACAAGTCCAGTAACTATTTGAACAAAAGGATCCCTAAACAGGAGTTGTGATACCTACCTTTTTATTGTCATCCTTGTCTGCTTCTTCCGGAGGTGGCTCCGGAGGAAGTGGAGGCTTTGGATCTGCAGGGGGTTCCACAGGTGGTGCTGGGTTTACACTCTGTTCTGCAGGAAGCGGGGGATACTGCTGCTGCCCCTGTTAATTTTATAAAAGGAATATTATGCTAGTCCCACTTAGAGGGCAAACACATCCACTGAAAAATAAAGTGAAATGCCATTGAAAACTTTGTGTCTATTACGAGGTCACTAAAAGAATGTGATCAAATTCCTAGTGAAATGGTTGCTAAAGAATATGTATGGTAACTTGAGAGATCATTTAAAAGAAAAAGAAAGGACTTTGGACTATACGAATCCTGGGGACGACTGGGTTGAGCAATTTGACTCCTGGTCCTATGACAATTGTTGAACAAGAATTAAACTTTAATTTGAAGTAATACCACTGAAGGGTATGGAAAATGGACACACACACACACACACACACACACACACACACACACACACACACACACACACACAAAACATAATGTACACACTCTCTCTCTCTCTCTTCCCCAACAAACCACATCTCAGTACTGACAAGTGACAAAGTAAATTAATGATAGAACTATTAGAAGTCAGGTTATACTTACATAGCCTTGATGCATCATGCCAGGCTGCTGTTGCTGCCAGTTGCCATAGTACCACTGGTACATTTGCTGCTGCTGTTGTTGCGCCATATTTCCGTCCACACCCATCATGGGCATGCCTGCCTGGCCAGTCTGTGGGGTTTGCTGTGTCTGTGCATACAGGTTGGTGGCTGTGGCCTGCGCTGCTGCAGCAGCATAAGGGTTCATACCCTGCCAGTTGCCAAACATGGTGTTGTCTGTCCTCCTTGCTGACTTCCTTCAATGTATTCTGCCTGCAACTGAATCAGAGATCAATACAAAAAAAAGTTCTGCAAGAGTGAATCTAAATGAGTGAGTATGATCATCACAACAGATTATTTTTACTCAGACTATTGTCCACAGAGGAAAACTAAAACTAAATTATACTTGAACAAGTGGAAGTATTTTTTTTCTTCCTACATAACAACAGAAAAAAAAAATTTACAGATCTGTTCACAAAATATTTCAAACACGAATCAAAGTATTTCATCATTTACAATATGCATGACAAAGGAATAAATTACTAAATTATATACATGTTAATTATTTCTAAATAGTAAGTTTTACCTTTCTTTATTGTAAACTTGTACAGCTTAAAAATAATACTAGGGTGGGGTAGGGGGGAGGGGGGAGGAGGAGGGGAAGGGAGGTAAGACAGGGGAAGGTGGAGAAGGGGAGAAGGGAGGGTTACCTTCACCACCCCACACTTTTTTTTTTCTCTTTTCAACATGATTTTTTTTTTCTCTTTTCAACATGATTTTTTTTTCCTCTTTTCAACATGATTTTTTTTTTTTTTTTTTCTGTCCCAACCTGTGCGCCACCTTAGAGGCAGTGCACACACGCCACTCATTCCGACACCCTGTCCACAGCCACAGCCTGGTCAGCCCTGCCGCAGCCCCGGCACCGACAATCCACAGGGATAGTCAATGTCAAGTCGTCAAAAGGCAACCCACCGGAGAAGACACTGCACTGCTGTGGAGTCACTTCGGTGGTGTTCAGTGGCGCCTGTTCTGATCTAACATACGCAGGACACCACAAGCCCCCTACTGACGACAATACTTGCTTAGTCGCGGAGCCGGCGTGAGTGAGCTCTCCCTCCAGAGGGCGCCACCACGTCCATCCAACGACAGCCCCCATGGACTCGCTGATACTGGTGACCCCGACGGAACCAAACCAAGGCCACAGACGTGGAGAGGACATCAAAACTGAGGTCACCATGAGAGCAGGGCATGAAGGGACACAGAATTTGAGACATTTTTTTTTAATGCTGATCGATGAGAATGAGGATGATTAAGATGATGCTACGGATTTCCATTTCGGTCTGAGACTACATGACAGGGCTGTACTCTACGCTTCCTTTCATAATATATCCCGGCGTCAACCAGGCCTGAGACATTCGGGCACCTGCAGTGTTGGTCAGGAAATTTGAGCAACACTCTCAGAAACGCATCCATTAAGTAGATGAAACTCGACTGTGTGGTCCCAGTCTTCCCAATTGAGTCCGCAGCAAACTCAACTCTGGGTAGGAGCCGGTCGGGGCAGAAAAACCCACATGACTCTGATGGGATTCGAACCCACAACCTCCCAGCCGGGAGTCCGCTCAACATGAATTATTTATTTCATGACCAAAAGATAATAAACCCTTTCATGGAGTTTTTTTCCTTTCCAAGGCTCTTGTATTTTGCAGTGTAACTTCATAGAAAGAGAGGGGAAAAAAATATGCGCAAATGTGAATGGTTGCCAGTTTATCAAAACTAAGATGATATCATAAATACACTATGTATATATTTCAGCCTCATTCATCCCACTGAAATATGTACAAAGTGTAATCAAATGCAATCACCTGCCAGGTAAATGACAGTCAACAGAGAAAACTACCATTTTATGCTAATCGTTCAACAATGAAAACTTCTATTAAACATATTGCACAATACGTAATTACTCTGATTTCAAAGCGAATCTTTATAAATATAAAATTGTTGTTTATTGGCAGATTGACTATACTAAAAATTTTAAGTTGTGAAATATAAAATGCTGAGTTGACTTGCTTTGACCAGCATACTTTAGAGGTGATTTGACTTGTTTACCTGTCAGTGTGAATGAGTCCGGATGCACAATTTGACTTGTATACCTGTCAGTGTGAATGAGTCCATGCACAAAGTCAACAATTGTGTGTCCATCTTACAAAGTCATATGAGTCAGTAACTTTAGTAACAGGTTAAGTAGAAATGTTGTTTACGTAGTTCCTTAAAAGGTTAAGTAAGAAAGTAGTTTACATCACCATTAAATTTGTCTCAAATTCCATAATTTTCAGTCAGACCAAAAGTAATGATGGATGCATGGCCTTGTTCATGCACATATATAGCTGGTTAGACTTGTGACATGATACTGACAGCCATCACCCACATGCCCTTCCATTCAATTTTTCGGTCTCTTTCTTACACACATACACATGTACACAGAACACATACTGATACACGCACACACACACACAGAGAACCACTCCCAGCAACAACACATTGGTATACGAAAGAGGGGGAAGGGGGTGGGGGGCCTTCTGAAAAATTAGGAACCTGCAGCTGGAATAACGAAAGGAAATAAGCTTTTTTAAAAAGTGAAATTACTTAAAGAAAGTCTTACTTAGCCAGAAGAGCATGCCATAATGCGAAGAGAAGTAGAGAGAAAAATGTAGCAGCCAACTCAAAGAAAAACACAAAAGTCTTCTGGTCATACGTCAAGTCAAAAACCAAATGCACGTCAGGCATAGCAGATCTGAGGAAAGCAGATGGAAGTAAAACGACAACCGACAAAGAAAAGACAAACATACTGAATGACTTTTTTCACAGCGTCTTCACCCATGAAAAAGTGGATAACCTGCCATCACCTCCAGAGTACAGCATTAAGGAACCACTTCAACAGGTGAACATCACTGAAGTGGATGGAAAAAAGGCACTTCAAAACCTGAAAACAAACAAGGCACCTGGACCTGACGGAATACACCCCATGGTTTTGGCCAAGGCTGCAGACTCACTAGCACGTCCAATAGCACACCTGTTCCGTCTCACTTTGGACCATGGGGAAATACCATCTGACTGGAAAGAAGCCACAGTCACCCCTATTTACAAGGGGAAAGGAAGGCGACAGCAACTGGGCAACTATCGCCCTGTCAGCCTAACCTGCATCCTGTGCAAAGTAATGGAGAAACAAATAATGAATCACCTACAACGCAATGAGCTACTATGTAAGGAGCAACATGGGTTCGTCCAGGGGAAATCATGTGTGACAAATCTACTGGAAGCTCTCGACAACTGGACTAGACTCATCGACTCCGGCAGCAGCATTGATGTTGTGTATATGGACTTCCAAAAAGCCTTCGACACCATACCGCACCGTCGTCTGCTGAGCAAAGTCGAAGCCCATGGAAGAAAAGGTCCAATACTCAACTGGATAACAGCCTTCCTTGGTGATCGAAAGCAATGAGTCAGAATCAATGGAACTTTCTCTGAAGAGGCTGCAGTCACAAGCGGTATCCCTCAAGGCTGTGTTAGGACCAATCCTGTTTGTCATCTACATCAATGATCTGCCGAAACATGTACAAAACACCGTCAAATTATTTGCAGATGACCAAGCAGTGACCAAGAATCAACCGCATCACTCCAGCAGGACCTAGATAGCCTTCAGAAATGGTCGGACGATTGGCTTCTGAGATTCCACCCACAGAAATGCAAAGTGATGAAAATTGGCACACGGAAATCAGAAGCAACATACCATATGAAGTACACAGATGCTGAAACCGGAACCAGCAGAGAAATACCCCTGGCAGAAAGTGAGGTGGAAGTGGATCTCGGTGTTCATGTGGATAAGGACCTCAAATTTAAGCAACACGTTGCCAACGTCACATCAAGAGCAAACTGCGTAATTGGCATCATCCGCAGAACCTTCGAGTTCTTGGACTGCAAGCTCTTCATCCAGCTATACAAGACATTAGCAAGGCCTATCCTCGAGTATGGACAAACTGTGTGGCACCCCCGACATAAAACACTCTGCAAAGAACTGGAGGATGTGCAGCGCCGAGCCACAAAGTTGATCTCCTCAATCAGAGAACTACCATATTCTGCAAGACTAGAGCGACTTGGCCTGCCCAGCCTGGAGCAGAGGGGATAGATTGACACCTTTTTAAAAGCACGTCCATGGAATCTACAAGACCAAAAAACCTAAGCTTGAAACTCCCGAGGATGTGATGAAGCTGTCCATGCACCACATCCAATGCGATACCAGGAAACATTTCTTCAGTGAAAGAATCATCAAAACATGGAACAGTCTCCCAGACGAAGTGGTCCTGGCACCTTCTGTTGAAGCTTTCAAGAGTAGGCTGGATGCTTGCTGGAGGAAGAAACCCGACCAGTACAATCCGTCTTGCCAATAAGCCACGCATGCAAAGTTATTAGTATACTAGCCGTATAACCCACACGGATCGATGAACAGGACTTCATAGAAGACCTCACACATCGTATAGTTCAAGTTTTAATAAAATTTTTCGTCTGCTTTTTTTTCTCTTTCAAACTTTTTTCATTTTGCATTGAAGTTAAAGATGAATTAGTGAATGGTTGAGTTTTACGTCCTCATAGCGAAAGCTTTTACTATTTTCAGGGACATGTTCTTTCGCGGTAGTCTTGGAGAGTTAAAGATATAATTTTCTAAATTTTATATTGTCAATCCCTAATAAAAGGACCGGCGCAGGACCCGACGACTACACACGTTTTTTTTTCTTCTCTAATGTTAATCAAACGGAACAGCAGCGCGTTGTAACAAAACAAAAATGATGGGAATATGGAAACGGTGGTGTTCATTACCTGATCCTCCAAGAAAATGGTAAATTCCACTCGCTCAAAACAATGAATATACTACAAATCGTAATGCTGCCTTAACGCCAACATGCTAAAAAGCAAGCGGAAGTAGAGTGCGCTCTGATGAGGGGCAAGCCACTCTGCACCCTTCCTTCTTCAGCACACATGCACACACACTTACACACACACACACACACACACACACACACACTGGTTCCACGACTCCTTTTGAATAACGCAGCTATATCTATGATATATAAAACGTGTAAAACTTAAAACTACAGATAAAACCAGTCTCTCACCACTAAAAAAAAAAAAAAGTCACTTCTTTTGATGTCGAAAGACAATTTTTTTTTTTTTTTTTAATTCGATGAAAGAAAGAACTGCACCGCAAAACCGCCTGGTAGTCTCCTTTGTATCTTATTGTCCAAAATTTAGCGCGCGCATTCTTCATGTCCTCCTCCATCACTCCTCCCCCTCAATCCGGTTTTCCTTTCATCCGTACCTCTGCTTTTCCATTCCCTTGTTTATAAATATGTCTATTCCCACTCTGCCCCCGGCCCCGCTTCTCCCCATCTCTCTCTCTCTCTCTCTCTCTCTCTCTCTCTCTCTCTCTCTCTCTGCGTGCATGCATGTATGTGTACATTCTCCCTGCATCTTTGCGCCCCCCCCCCACCACCACCCCCATTTCTCCTACCCCGTACCCCACCTGCCTTCTCACTTTTACTCCTGCTTCTCTGTCCCCTTGTTTAGTTCTACTCACATCCCACCCCTACCCCAACCTCTCTCTTGACTCTTTGCCTCTCCCCCTCCCCTCCCCCCGTCTCTGTCTCTCTCTCTCTCTCTCTCTCTCTCTCTCTCTCTCTCTCAGATTTATCATTTGAACAACTCAATAACCACTTTTCTACAAGATTTGAAAAAAAAAAATCAAAAGTTAGATCACACAGAAAAGAATTATTTGTCATTGTTGAAAGAATTTTGCGAATCTAAAAGTGTACGATCTTCTCTAAAATGACAAAATTTGTGTTCACGAAGTGTATAGAAGATTGTGCTTATTGAAACAATCCAACTGATACGGTCTGGACAGTATCGACAGCAATTTTTTTTTAAATATCAGCACCTATTATATTTGAGCATCTTACATACATACACAATCTTTGCATCAATAAGTGTAACTATCCACAAGCTTTTAAGGACGTCAAAGTAATGCCAGTTCTCAAATCCGCTAATCTAGATGATTCGACCAACCATAGACCAACTTGGATTCTGTCTACCCTATCTTTCCTCTCGAGAGACGTCTTAAACGAAATATCAACTCACACTTCACTTCAGAAGACAACTGGTTTTAATACGTTTTGAAACATCCTCTTTATTGCCAGTGAAATACGAAGTTCCTCAAGGACCAGTCCTAGGTCTAAATCTGTTTTCAGTTTACATTAATGATCTACCATTGATGATTCCTTCCTCGCGCGAACTATTTACTGTTGATACTACTATTCACAATAACGATAAAAAATGAGAATGCAGTGTGCAGTAATTTGCAAAAAGATATTGATATGGTTGTTAAATGGTCAGTACTCAATAATATGGCAATTCATCCCCTAAAATCCAAATTCTTGTTGGTTTCATCGCGGCAAAAACGTCAAAACCTTAAAACCGAATTCATCGAAGGAGAAAAATATTATAATCAAAATAAAACAAAGTTCCTATGGCGAGGCCGTCTTCCTTTAAACAAAGGATATGTACGCATAGTTGAGATCTCCACTGTAATCATCAGTTGTATTATTTCATCTGGTTTGGCATTATTTTTGCAACAAAAGGCTGAAGCGCACGGGATTGCTTCCTTTCTCGAGAAACCATTATTTTCATTCGTTGCTGCGTTGTAAATGTGTGTTTCCGAGTCTCGGGAAGAGAGAGAGAGAGAGAGAGAGAGAGAGAGGCACCCTATCTCAAACTAGCTTTAGAGCTTTAGACCGATGGTTCCACTGCGCTCCCGTCACCCCACCCCAATATTTACCCCCACCACCACCACACCGCCCCCCCCCCCCAACGAAAAGGGGGGAGGGGGGGGGGGGAACAGCAGCCGCACGTGCAACACGAAGTTTTGAGGCATCAGCTTGCGGCTGTGAGACTGGAAAGTCATGGGCTGCAGGGAGCGCAGTTGTTTGATACTCACTCGTTCGTTTGACCGGTTTTGAGTTAAGGTGTTTCGCTTAGAAAAGAAAGAAACAGCAGAGGGGTCTGGACCACCCTTTTACATCAAACTGCCACGAAAGTGTGGCGGTGTCATTTCTTCCAGCGAAGGCAAAGTTCAGAACGCCACGCAGTTTGTCGACTGCTGGACCGAGAAGCGAGTTGGACTGCCGATTCACATCGTCAGCTCGTTTGTCAGATCCGTCAAGCCTTGATAGAATTCATATAACAGCCAAAGAATACTGTTAGGGCAACTATAGGAACGCTGACAATGATGAATTTCTTGCAAAGCACAACCCGACTTGCGGTGTTATCCTCGGCGCGGTTTGCGCGTGGGGTGTTGCGACCGTCAAGTTTAGGGCCCCGGTTTGTTTCTCAGCACTCTAAAACAAACGACCCTGATGAGTTGGAGCGGCTGTGGGGTGAGGCAGCACGAAAGTACCGAATCCACCCGGAGACGGTATCCTACGCTCGGAAACTCCGAGAACTGGGTGTCAAAGACTACGGAGAGATCTCGGTAGAGCTGGTACGGGAACAAACACTGAGGCTGAACGAGGAGTTCGGAGGGTCGGTCGAGTTTGACGGATCGGAAACGGAGTTTGACCTTATCTTTGTCGTGAAAGGAGAACGAGGTGAGATCCAACGGCACAGCCCCCCCCCCCCCCCCCACACACACACACCCTTCACCCACCTCTCTCTCTCTCTCTCTCTCTCTCTCTCTCTCTTCTTCGTTTCATGATTTACTGTATTTTAGATGTACTTCCCAAATCACGAGCAGAGTGGACACTTTTTTGGTTCTAAATTTTTCTTTAAAAGTGCGAGGTGGGGTTGGTAGTTGTTTTGGGGGTTTCCTTGTTATTAAGATTACCCTTCGTGCCCTCTCGTGTTCCAGAACTTTCCGTGGTACGTTGAAGCCGATTCGCTGAAATCTAATGGCATTGCATTGTCTCATGGCAGGCATGTTAAAGGTGTTTCAGCATCTGTGCTTTCAAACTGATCTTGATATTTGACGAAAAGAAACTCGGCAAATTTCAAGTTCATGGGAGCTCCCATTTAAAATCCACTTGACAGAAAACCACCATTTGAAGAGTGCTTCTCTCTGTCGAGTAAAATACCGAAATGTTTGTAATGGGCCAATTTGTGCGTTTATTTGGCATTTGTAGAATATGTAGGGTGCATGCTACTCAAGTTCACTCGGATCTTTGATACCAAAACAACGGAGAAAAATTGTGATCGAAGGCTGTCATGTCATTATCGAAAGTGGGATGGGGGAAGGGGGAGGGATGGGTTAAAAGGAAATCCTCTACCCCCCCCCCCCCCCTTTTTTTTTTCTTCGATATGAAAACCATTTTGCTTAATGTATCAATATTGGGCCTACAGGACCAAACTATCCTGCGAATGCCAGTGACCTGATGTAGCCTATTGGAAAATACATTTTGCTTTTGAGCCCTTTTGTCGATTCGATTGCTCAACAGGGGAAAAATGTTCGTAGATAAAAGCCAAAGTTCCCTTGTCTGCAATAGTTTGATAGCTGTTATGACCCATGAACGCTGGCTTGTATACGCTCACATGCACACACATGGACTCTCTCTCTCTCTCCTCTCTCTCTCTCTCTCTCTCTCTCTCTCTCTCTCTTCGCCTCCCCCTCCTCCTCTCTCCCCCCTCTCTCTCTCTCTTCCTCTCTCTCTCTTCCTCCCTCTCTCTTCCCCCTCTGTCTCTCCCTCTCTGTCTCTGTCTGTCTGTCTGTCTGTCTGTCTGTCTCTCTCTCTCTCTCTCTCTCTCTCTCTCCTCTCTCTCTCTCTCTCTCCCGTCCATTTGACGTCACATCAGTAGCCTTTCACTCTGTTCATCTGCGTGACACTTGCTCAGTTGATACTTCAGGACAGTTTGTCTCATGGGCAGAGAAATTCACAAGTTGTGTATGAGAACAAACACCTTACATATACACAACGATCGGTCGTTCTAGTTTGTCTCATGGCAGAGAAATTCACAAGTTGTGTATGGGAACAAACACCTTACATATACACAACGATCGGTCGTTCTAGTTTGTCTCGTGGGCAGAGAAATTCACAAGTTGTGTATGGGAACAAACACCTTACATATACACAACGATCGGTCGTTCTAGTTTGTCTCATGGGCAGAGAAATTCACAAGTTGTGTATGGGAACAAACACCTTACATATACACAACGATCGGTCGTTCTAGTTTGTCTCATGGGCAGAGAAATTCACAAGTTGTGTATGGGAACAAACACCTTACATATACACAACGATCGGTCGTTCTAGTTTGTCTCATGGACAGAGAAATTCACAAGTTGTGTATGAGAACAAACACCTTGGATATACACAACGATCGGTCGTTCTAGTTTGTCTCATGGACAGAGAAATTCACAAGCTGTGTATGAGAACAAACACCTTGCATATATACAACGATCGGTCGTTCAGTGCGTTTGTTTACAGAGCATACGCTAGGCTACGTATAGGCAGTAGAGACATTAAACGGCGGCAATATCCATATTTACTCCAGTATACCTTTCTGCTCGGAGTGCAAAAAAAAGCAATTTTCTCAAGCTCGGTTTACATGTACCCATATCCGTAACTCCACGCAGATGAGTATATGGGGGTTAATGTGGATATTGCCACAACGGCAATATATATCGCTCGAGCACCATCAATAGAAGTCCATATCGTTCTGGAACAGTCCATTTATTTGCGTTGCACACGCACGGAGAGAAAAGCCGTCTAAGAGCCACCAGAGGGACAGAGCTTCATAGAGAGAGCCCATTAGTTCCACACTTTATAGACATTGTGGTAAAATACGCAATGAAGTTACAGTTGATCGCTATCAGCTATGGCTATGCAAGTACGAGAAATAAGGCATGTATCACTGACTTAACGCACATACATGCTATTTTAAACTCGTCGAAGACTGAATGTTTTATATGATATGGTGTTTTATATATCTATCATCCCTCATCCACTTGCTCCCCCCCCCCCCCACCTCCTTCCCCCATATTTTGGACCATAAAGCGCTTAGTTAAGAGACATTGCGACCCAGTGCTGTTTGTCTTTTTTTTTTTTTTT
>CM065723.1:76605254-76765254 GCA_033310375.1 Conus canariensis
ATTCATCAGAATGTTAGCAGGCCTACAAGCAAACGTGAGCGGGTTAATTTTTGTGTTTGTAAATGACCGACTCTGTGTGTGTGTGTGTGTGTGTGTGAGTGTGAGTGTGAGTGTGTGTGTTGTGTGTGTGTGTGTGTGTGTGTTTGTGTGAGTGCATGTGTGAGTGCATGTGAAAGAGACAGAGACAGAGACGCAGAGAGAGAGAGAGAATCTACGTAAATTAAAGTGTAAGAGTACCGTTTGTCTCAGACTATTAACTTAAACTGTAGAGGATGAGTTGAATATATAAATTACCTTCAGCAGCACAACGTCTCTAATTGTGTTAAAATTCGGGATTCTTCACTTTTTCCTGACTGAATGCGTTTTTACTTGCCAACCGACTTTCCGTTGTTACGTGTCGTTTGATGCAGATTTTGGTGTCCCCCATCACCAATATGTCGATGACTGCTCCATCTTTCCAAGAGTTCGCCTGCACCCCTGACCTGAACACCAAGGGGCTGAAATGGTATCAGAATCCATTTGTCGGCCTGCTTGTCTATAACTGTGGGGAAATATTTTTTCCTAGTAAGGAAAGATAATCTACTAACAGGAAAACATGATCTGGATCATTCGTTGAGCTTTGTTTTCTTGTGGACTTTGATTCTTGTGCTAAAGGGGGCATGATCACTGATTTTACTTCCGATTTGTTTGTGTATGTCTGTGAATACGTTTTGTGCGGTGTGTGTGTGTGTGTGTGTGTGTGTGTGTGTGTGTGTGTGTGTGTGTGTGTGTGTGTGAGCGAACGCGCGCGCAGCGCCCGCACAAGTGCGTTTTTTGCATATATGTGTGTGTGTATGGCTGGCTGGTAGCGTGCATTTGGTGTCTGAGAGGGGGTTAGGGTGACATATGTACAAGAGCGTGCATGCATATGTGTGTGTACGCGCGAGTGTGTGTGTGTAGATCGTACTGGTCTAGAACAATACACACAATTCAGACTGTTCGTGTACGTAAGGACACTTATGTACATGTTCACATCCCAACGTGTTTCCAATATTCCGAGAACACGTGTCCGCAAAGCGTAGAACTTGTCGGTGGAAAGTTTGCACTCGGACTGAAACAAGCAAATAAGATATCGGTTGTAACTCCTGTCAACCTCAGCCTTGTCTTTGGGCGTCCGTGGGAGCCGGCGACCGAGTGGGTGTTGCGTCAGGCTCTTACCGAGTGGGTGTTGGGTCAGGCTCTTACCGAGTGGGTGTTGCGTCAGGCTCTTCTTCCACAGTCTGGGTTCGATTCCCGCACAAGGTTGTCGGGTTGGAGGATTTTCTCGTCGAGGTTGATAACACCTGTGCACACTCCGGTCCCCCCCCCCCCCCCCCCCCCTCCAGTCCGGACGAGACTTCAGAGTTCCTGTGCGTAGGGGGAGTCACTTTCCTGTGTCAGCTGACAGCAGAAGGTGTGGAGGGGCGGGAGAAGAGAGATAAGGGGGGATGGAAGGGGACGGGGGTGGGGGTGGGATTAAAAACCCATCAAGTTAGGGTTTCGCACAGGCACCGTTGGCATATCTACCCGTGAGACTATGAAGGCGATGAACTGTACCTGGCGTGTAAAATGGACACTATAGTTCTTTCATTCCTTTGAACAGATGTAAACACCCTGAGGATAAAGGGTAATGTGACAGCACCGAGCCAATGTTGCGCGTGTGATTGTTGCTGCTGGCGTTTAACATCAGTATTTTCATTTGTATAGGGCGAATACTGGTATACCAAATCGGAGTTAGTTTCCAAATTCATTCTTTTGTAATTGTAAATGTGAACAATTTACTCCTACTGTAGAATTATATGGTGGTCAAGACAGACACACACACACACACACACACACACACACACACACACACACACACACACACACACACACACACACACACGGCGCATGATTGACTTCGTGCCCATATCTCCCTTTTGTATCTTTCTCAGTGTATGTGCGTGAATGCTAAGGTTTTCTTGGAACTGTTATTTCCAAATGCATTTCACATTTGCAGTGAGCGTGTGCGCATGCGTGCGTGCGTGCGTGCGTGCGTGTGTGTTTTGCTGTTCATGTGATTTTTATTTTGACATATTATAGTGTGTCATTATAACTCTGGTTACCTCTGCCCTCTCCCAGTACCTCCGGCTTTATTTTGACATATTATAGTGTGTCATTATGACTGTGGTTACCTCTGCCCTCTCCCAGTACCTCCGGCTTTATTTTGACATATTATAGTGTGTCATTATGACTGTGGTTACCTCTGCCCTCTCCCAGTACCTCCGGCTTTATTTTGACATATTATAGTGTGTCATTATGACTGTGGTTACCTCTGCCCTCTCCCAGTACCTCCGGCTTTATTTTGACATATTATAGTGTGTCATTGACTGTGGTTACCTTGCCCTTCCCAGTACCTCGGCTTATTTGACATATTATAGTGTGTCATTATGACTGTGGTTACCTCTGCCTCTCCCAGTACCTCGCTTCTTTCATCATTGCTTCCAGTAACGGTCAACTTTGTGACTAATATGATTTGATGATGTGAGGTGCTTTATTAGTTTCGCTTTAATGATTCATATACAGCTTCTGTGTCATCACGATTTATGAAGGCCAGAGTTAATGTTTAGACAAAGTGACATTAACTGCATCTGAATTTGAGTGAATTAGATAATTCATATATATATATATATATATATATATTATATATGTATATGTTCGTCCGAAGGCCAATGTCTGTTACCCAATGTTCAAAGTAACGTTGATCTGAATTTGAACTGGAATTTAACTGAATTTCTGCTGTTCGCGTATTTACTTGTTTGAACTGACAAAGTGACAACAGCAACAACAACAACAACAACAAAACAAACAAACAAACAAAAAAAAGGAATTAAAAAAAAAAGAAAAAAGAAAAAGAAACTTTTTTTTCTTGTAAGGTACCATTTATGCAGATTGCGTGTTAGTGGCGTGATCCCCATTTCATTTTCGCGAAGATCTCTGTAACTGATGTGAAACTGATCTCGTTTGTGGAAGTTCCGCTGTTGCAGCCTTGCCGTTTAACGTGTGTGCAGGCAAAGGTCTCAGTTCCTGCATTCGGAGGAACAGAACACGGACGCACTGCTGTGTCCATCCGAGCGTCCCGGCCTGAACTCCCTGGCGCCCGCCCTCTTTGTCCTGGCTCAGCTTGACCCCCTTCGAGACCACGCAATGGGTAGGTATCACGTGCACAGATTCAACAGAAATGACGATAGTTAGTTCCACAGACCTTTGGAGAGAGGTTTGTGGTGGATATACATGACTACTTATGTCTTGCCTGGATACACACGACGGCTTATGCCTTGTCTGTGGTGGGCACATAAGACCGTATGGCGAAAGCTTGGCTGTGTCTGGAGTGGCACTGTCTACATCTGTCCGTGGGCAGGGGTGGTTGGGTCTGTGGGGTGTGCTCGGCAGCTGGAGGGTGGTGTTTTTCGCCGGTGGGCTCTGCAGTCATGAAACACGGGCTGGTACACCCATGGGGATGCTACTTTAAGGCTGTTATGAGCTGCATCCTGTAGTCTGATTTACCTCTGTTCAGGAGCAGTTATGTCCCTTGATATCTTAATGGCGTGTCCTGCGCGTGCCTGTACCCATCGTCAACATAGCGCAGGCCTCCAAGGGTGGTACAGGACTGCTCTAAAGGCAGGTGAAGACAGTGCTTCTCTGGGTCCTCCCCAGCACCTTCGGGTGTTTCTTTTTCTTTTCTGCACAGATTCAAAAGAAATGACGATAGTTAGTTCCACAGACCTTTGGAGAGAGGTTTGTGGTGGATATACATGACTACTTATGTCTTGTCTGGATACACACGACGGCTTATGCCTTGTCTGTGGTGGATACACACAACTGCTTAAATGTCTAGTCTGTGGAAACACATGACTACTTATGTCTTGTCTGGATACACACGACTACTTATGCCTTGTCTGGATACACACGACTGCTTATGTCTTGTCTGTGGATACACATGACTACTTATGTCTTGTCTAGATACACACGACTGCTTATGTCTTGTCTGGATACACACGACTGCTTATGTCTTGTCTGTGGATACACACGACTGCTGATGTCTTGTCTGTGGATACACACGACTGCTTATGTCTTGTCTGTGGATACACACGACTGCTAATGTCTTGTCTCTGGTGGATACACACGACTGCTTATGTCTTGTCTGGATACACACGACTGCTTATGTCTTGTCTGTGGATACACACGACTGCTTATGTCTTGTCTGTGGATACACACGACTGCTTATGTCTTGTCTGTGGATACACACGACTGCTTATGTCTTGTCTGGATACACACGACTGCTTATGTCTTGTCTGGATACACACGACTGCTTATGTCTTGTCTGGATACACACGACTGCTAATGTCTTGTCTGTGGATACACACGACTGCTGATGTCTTGTCTGTGGATACACACGACTGCTGATGTCTTGTCTGTGGATACACACGACTGCTTATTTCTTGTCTGTGGTGGATACACACGACTGCTTATGTCTTGTCTGTGGTGGATACACACGACTGCTTATGTCTTGTCTGGTGGATACACACGACTGCTTATATGTCTTGCCTGTGGATACACACGACTGCTTATGTCTTGTTTGTGGACACACACGACTGCTTATATGTCTTGTCTGTGGATACACACGACTGCTTATGTCTTGTCCGTGGATACACACGACTGCTTATGTCTTGTTTGTGGACACACACGACGGCTTATATGTCTTTGTGGATACACACGACTGCTTATATGTCTTGTCTGTGGATACACACGACTGCTTATGTCTTGTTTGTGGACACACACGACTGCTTATATGTCTTTGTGGATACACACGACTGCTTATATGTCTTTGTGGAACACACGACTGTTTATGTCTTGTCTGTGGATACACACGACTGCTTTTGTCTTGTTTGTGGACACACGACTGCTTATATGTCTTTGTGGATACACACGACTGCTTATGTCTTGTCTCTGGATACGCACGACAGTTTATGTCGTCTGTGGTGGATACACACGACTGCTTATGTCTTGTATGAGACATGCATATCTGTGTTTCAATGCACATGTATGCATGCTTGCAGATGAGTCTGTTTCCTGGTAAAAGCATCCATAGTTAAGTCCTTGTATACTTTTACACACTTCTGTTGAATATAAGATAAATAAGACAGTTCATAGGAAGAAATGTGGTGCATAAAGCGAAACAAAAAAGAAAAGAAAAAGAAAAAAAAATGGAACCAGAGTCATCGGTAGCATTTTTTTTTTTTTTTATTGTAGAGTACTACAAGAAACTGACGGACGCTAAAGTGTCAACGGAACTGGTGCTCGCAGAAGGGGCTCCCCACTCGTTTTTCTCCCAGCCAGGTGAGCAGCAATGGAAAGAAAGCGCGAGTATAGAGACAGAAAAAGAAGCAAATTCAAGTTACCGAGCTAGAGGACGACAGAGATGCATAGAATAGGACTGGCTAGAGCCAAAGAAAGACGCAAATTCAAGTTACATCGTTACAGGACAACAGAGACATTTAGAATAGGACTGGCTAAACAAAGACGCAGATTCAAGTTACAACGTTTAGAGGACGAAGGAGATAAATAGAATCTGACTGGCTAGAGACGAAACAAAGACGCAGATTAAAGTTACAACGTTATAGGACGACAGAGGTACATAAAATCTGACTGGCTAGAGACGAAACAAAGACGCAGATTCAAGTTACAACTTTAAGAGGACGACTGAGGTACATAGAATCTGACCTGGTGAGATGGAGAGTACTTTTTGTTGTAAATCATACATAATGTCCGATTTTGAGAATGTATATAGTCGGTTGACTTTCATTGATTATGATTTAAAAGTGGCATCATTAGCTCGGAAAGAATAGAGGCTTAACTTTACTTTTTTTCGGATAAGTCCAAACCTTATTAGTTTCTACTGTCTGCCATTCTTGGCCGAAGCCCCCCCCCCCTCTCCACACACACACACACACACACACACACACAGAAAACAGTTATAAATAGGTCATCCCGCAGCCTGATAATTAAAGCGTTTGCCAGCGGTACTGACGGTCGTGAGGTAGAACCATAAGTGGGGTCGGATTTTTCCAGCGTGAAAATCTCCTCTGCCCACCCACCCAGTAGTAAATGTGTGCCTGATTCAGTTCAAGGAGAGTTGAAGGCGGCGGAAGGAGAGGGGTGGCCCCGCCGTGCTCTAGACACTGATCATTGGGCAGTTCTTTGTCCTACGGGCATTAGGCAATGGGGAATATATAATAACTCCTTATACTGGCACTCGTATCTTTCAAGTGACGAAGAGGTTGGTGCGTACCATGTGATGAAGCACATTATGAAACTTGTTCTTACAGAGTTGACATGAGCAGCACTTTACCCACACCGCTTTTTTTTTTTCTTTTCTTTTTTTTTCGTTTTGAAAAGAGGTAAATGTTTTTCTTTGGATATAAGATTTTATGGAAAATGGATCCGATTTTATGCTGAGAATGAACTTTGGACACGCATAATTAATTATATGGAATCGATGTTGGACACGGTAACAGCCCTGACATAGTCCCGTGTCGGCTGGTTTCGCTGTAGACATCATCTTTGGGACTGTTTCAGTTTGCATCACGTCAACTAGCTTAAGTCTGCGGACCGACTAAGCTGCATGATTCGTACTTTTCAAAGCTCCCATACTGCGTAACTGAAGTTTGATTTTTATTCACAGTGCAAAGGGAAGGACACTGATATGAGATCAGCATGTTTGCGACACGCTGCAATATAAACGGTTGCGCCTTTGCTGGCTTCGTATACAAAAAATATCAAATCAGCCGAAATGTTCCCGCCCCAGTATGAAGTATACAGAAACGATCGCAATATAAATGGAGGCGGTGTCTTTATATAGTACATAAAAACATTACATCCTCGGAGGAACCTCAGTTGGTGACTGACTGCGAAGTAGAATGGGTGAAGGTGAAGATGGAAAACCAGAAGGACCTACACATTGGGGCATTCTACACACCTGATCGAAACCCAAACGACATCAAGGAACTCAACAAATCCCTAAATAGATTAACAGAAAATGGGAAGAAGCAGAGAGAGGTGATCTTAGCCGGGGATTTCAACTGCCCAAACATCGACTGGTCCACCCACAGTGTTGGATCGTCGGGTAAGGACCATGATGTACAACAGTCCCTGGTCGACGTCACATCTGAACACCTGCTAACCCAAATCCAGCTAACCCCGACCCGAGGTCCCAATGTCCTAGACCTGGTGTTCACCTCAAACCCCACCCTCGTCAAGACCTCAGTGAATGTCCCAGGCATCTCAGACCATGATGTTGTAGTCTCAGACTTTGACGCAAAGCCCCAGATACACCACCAGAAAGCACGTAAATGCTACAGATTTGGGAAGGCAAACTGGGAGAAGCTCAAAGAAGACATGCAAAAGGCAGCGAACATCATTGAAGAAGAAAAGAGAGCGGGGAAGGACGTCGACAGCCTCTGGACTACCTTCAAAAACCTTCTGAATACATCAATGGAGACAAACATACCCACCTTCCTACTCAGACCATCAAGCACATTGCCATGGCTGACTGCCCCACTGAGGAGGATGATAAAACGGAAGAAGAGGATGTTCCAGCGAGCCAGGGCGAAAAATGACTGGTCTGCCTTCCGTCAATTCCAGAAACATTGCCGGCGGGAGCTCCGAAGAGCAGAATGTCAATATATCAACGGAACCATTCAGGAAGGCCTCGCCAACAACACGAAACCCTTCTGGCGTTACATCAGGTCGAGAAAACAAGACTCCTCTGGGGTAGCCCCACTTAGAGAGGACGGCCAACTCCACAGTGACAGTCAGACCAAGGCAAACATTCTACTAAAACAGTTCAAATCTGTCTTCACCACAGCAGTAACGTCCAACCTACCAAATTTAAAGAAGCCTACAGCCCATATTAAACGCATCCATGTCGACACCCACGGTGTAGCCAAGCTACTTCACCAGCTAAACCCCAACAAAGCCTCAGGACCGGACAACATCCCAAACCGGATACTTAAGAACTTGGCCGACAACATCGCCCCAATCTTGACCACAATCTTTCAGACCTCACTGGACACTGGCCGCCTACCACAAGATTGGCTCGGAGCCAACATATCTTGTGCTTTCAAGAAAGGTGACCGGCATACCCCATCAAACTACCGCCCGATCTCACTGACATCTGTATGTTGTAAACTCCTTGAACATATAGTCTGCCGCCATATCATGTCCCACCTAGAACAACAAAAAATACTCACAATCTCAACCACGGCTTCCGTTCAGGCTTTTCCACCGAGACCCAACTGCTCACCACTACTAACGATCTCCTGATGTCCTTCGACAAAGGGAAGCAAGTGGATATGGCTATTTTGGACTTCTCGAAAGCCTTTGATACAGTACCCCATGACCGTCTCCTCCATAAGTTGACCAGCTATGGCATCACCGGCACCCTCCACACCTGGTTTACCTGCTTCTTAACAGAACGAACCATGCAAGTGGTGGTAGAGGGCACTACATCCAACGCCACAACTGTCGACTCAGGAGTCCCACAAGGCACCGTGCTCGGCCCCCTCCTATTCCTGTGCCACATAAATGACCTCCCAGAGGCAGTCAAATCTCAAGTACGCCTATTCGCAGATGACTGCCTCATTTACAGGGAGATCAACGACTTTAATGACCACCACACTCTACAAGAGGACCTCAAGTCACTAGAGTCATGGGCAGACAATGGGGCATGCGGTTCAGTGCTTCAAAATGTTATATCATGAGCATTGCAAAATCTTCCACCTCCTCCTACTTCTATTCCCTAAATAATACCATCCTGCAGCAAGTCTCTCATAACCCATACCTCGGCATCCAATTCGCTGACAACCTCAAGTGGTCTCAACACATCGCCTCCATCACAAAGAAGGCAAATAGCACACTAGGATTTCTCCGGCGAAACCTCAGGCACAGCCCTACGTCCTGCCGAAGGAATGCCTACCTTGCACTTGTACGCCCTGTCCTGGAGTATGCAGCAATCATTTGGGACCCGCACATGCAGCAAGAGATCAACATGCTGGAGCGCGTACAAAGAAATGCAGTGCGCTTCATAGCAAATGACCACCGCTCCACCACGCCAGGCTTCATAACGGGTCTGCTAAGAAAACATGAGCTCACTACACTCCAAGAACGGCGGCTTCAACTACGGCTGGGATTCTTTTACAGGGTGGTTGAGGGTCTGGTGCCAGCGATCACCCCGAGTGACTTCATCACACCTCAGAAACCAGGACGACGCATCCGCTCCACCAGAGACAAACAGAACGTACCTGACACACAAAACCCAGTGGAGAACTACATACGAAACAATGATAGGTGCTACTGCATTCCTGAAACACACACCGATCAGTACCTAACTCATACTTCCCAAAGACAATAACTGAGTGGAACCACCTCGACGATAACATCGTCCACCAAAGGTCAGTCGACAGCTTCAAGTCGGCTCTGGCAAAAACCAGAAGCCGATAATATCATCACGCTGCGCACCCCCCACCGTCGCGCCTATGCCAGTAAATGGATGTCACCGACGTACCGATCCAGATCCAGATCCAGATCCAGAAATATGGGCGCAAACGTAACACCATTTCTTGTTCTAAATGGCGCAAATTTTGATTTCCGGTTTCAACACTTTTGTTTGTTTGTTTTCCACTTCGGGCAGTATGTGAGTTACGTCATCACTTGACAAACTGTTGCCAAATGGTCCTGAGCTTGTGACCACAAATAGGAGAATGTTTATTCCTGGATGGCTTAAATTTCTTACTCCATCTGTCCATCTTTTCCTGCGTCTCTCTCTCACCCTCTCTCTGTGAAAATTTACAATGCCTGTGTTTAATTTTGTTTATACACCCATGGCCTTATTGAATACTCTCTCTCTCTCTCTCTCTCTCTCTCTCTCCTCTCTCTCTCTCTCTCTCTCTCTCTCTCTGGAAATTACACAAATATAGGCTGTTCGAAGAAATGAAAGTCTGTACATTTTCATTCATCTTTCAGATATGATGACATAGTTCTTCAGTGACAGGTGGTTTCACGGGGTATGGGTAGTTTGGGAGGGGCGGGGAACCCAGATTTTGTTTTTGCAAAAAATCAGCCAGTGAGGGGAGGACTAAACTACACTTTACCACAGTTTCGTTTTGTTTGGCTTTGGTGCATATCCTGAGTTTAATTGATAGAGTGGATTTTGAAATATGTTTTTGTTTGTTTTGCTGCTTCTTTTTTTCCATCAGACATTGTTTTTTCAATACACATCCTGATTTTAAACTGATAGCTAGCTGGTGGGTTTGAAAATATATTGACGTTATTATGTTTGTTTCATTTTTTCCAGTTGTATCAACCGACAGTGTTTGAATAAATGGTGCCTAAGAATCCCTGGGCATTTTTTTTTCTGAGAATCAGTAGGATCAGATTATCCAAAGCTATTCGAAATACAGATGTTGATATACGGCAAAGAATGCATTTGAGGCAAATGGTTGCATGTTTCTCATTGGATTCTGGTTTCTCATTTAGTATTAGCCCTGTTTGTTTAACATTTTTTTATGTGTTGCAGGTCATTTTGTAGAACTGACAAAGGAACCTTACCGCAGAACAATGAATTTCATTCATCGGTTTGCGCATAAATATTAACCAAAGTGTTGTTGTAGTGAATACAGTGAAAACTCGCAGAATGGCCAATGTTTTTTTTTTTTTTCGAACAAGATGTAAGTCAAAACTCATTTTGTTTTCAGTTGTGTACTTTAGATGACTCTAGTGTTAGCATACTTTAGCGTTTTGTTTGTTTGTTTCTTTTAATTAAAGAACTAGAAAGCTGTCTGGGTGTGTATTTCCAAGTGTGCATATTTGTTAGTGAATGTGCGCGTACATATGGTGCGTAAGGCTGGTACACAGATAAAGGCTCGAAGTGTGTACATAGGCATCAGTTGTCCAAGTTATACCTATCTTCCTTTATGACACAGTAAATGCTTCAGACGGATTCTACACATCTCGCACACAAAACTTTAGATGAATTACTGTTGGGCACACAATCAGCACGCACGTTGGCAGATCACAATGTCTTCAAGCGCTTATCATGCGCTGTAAGTCTGCCCAGTGTGCACGTGTTTTACCTATGATTTCCGCTCCATGGCCATTCTCCAGGGCGCTGTAGACGTCAAAGACACACCAGGAAAGTCCCGGATGGACATGAACGTCTGGTTCATTACGATGCCTCCACCTGTGTTCTGTATACCTGATAGCTGTGCAATTCCTCGAGTGTCCAAGCGTCTGTCAATGCACTAACACGACTTGATGTTAGGAATCAACTGTTAAGAAAGACATTCGGCAGAGCGCAGACCCCTGTGAAGGTCGAATAAATCTCATTTTCAAACGCATCCTCCCTTCATCGCATATCTCGAAGTATCTCCAGATGTTTTTTTTTCCATATACAAAAAAAAGTTTGTTCCTCTAAGTTGTCAGTGTTTCAGCTACACTATGGCTGGTTGGCGGGTAAATGAATCAATGACTAAGATGGGAGAATTTAGAAGAGGGTCTCGTAGTTACAGCTTGGCAGGTGTCTGGTCAGACCTTGAGTACCTACCAAACATCGGTTGCGCCATTATTATCATAGTATATGTGTGTGGTGAGTGCACACATATTTGTGTATGGGAGTGTGGGCATGGGCCCGTGTGTGTGTGTGTGTGTGTGTGTGTGTGTGTGTGTGTGTGTGTGTGCGCGCGCGCGAACGCATGTGCGTGTATGATATGTGTGTGTGTGTGTTTACTTTTAATGCTGTGCAATGACTGAACACCCCCTCCCCCCCCCCCCCCCCCCCCGCCTTCTCCCATTATGAATGTTACTTTGCCCAATGGATCCGGGTTGTAATGTGAATCCACGCCAGATGTTACAGATACGTGATAATCAGTACATTTGATAAGCCTGATTTGTAGAAGAAAAAAAAGGAAACCATGTGGTACATCTCAGAAAATATATGAAAATGTCGAAAAATATGTCCTATGTCGCAAACTTAGGAAAAAAAAAATTGGCTTGTTATCGGGCTGTAGTCTGTCATCTTTTCTCCAAGTTGGGGTAAAATGTATGAATCGGGCTTTGCGTCATCTTGTTTATAAACAGACCAGTAGATCTGGATAGCAATATCGTCTCCTTGGTGGAACACACACGCCACACACACACACACACACACACACACACACACACACACACACACACACCAGAAATCGATCAACACTGGGATTCTGCCAGATGACTAGCTTGTTGGCAGTGTAGCATCTGTATTAAGGAACTGGGGCAAACACGTGAAAGGAAATTACAGACCAGTATCGATGACACCAGTGAGAGACCACCCCCTGAATCGTTATCATCTGCAGTCACTTAATACAGTACCTGAAACAATACCGCCGGAGATTATTATCTACAGTCACTTGTTAGAGTGCCTGAAACAATACCGCTGGAGCATATTATCTACAGTCACTTGTTAGAGTGCCTGAAACAATACTGCCGGAGAATATTATCTACAGTCACTTGTTAGAGTGCCTGAAACAATACCGCTGGAGCATATTATCTACAGTCACTTGTTAGAGTGCCTGAAACAACACCCCTGGAGCATTATCACTGGCAGTCACTTGATACAGTACCTAAACAACACCCATGACGGTCGGGCGCAGAGCAGAGCGACTGACTCACGCAGCTCTACGACACAAAACCTGGCCGGGGGGAGCGGAGTTACAGGCGCAGCTTTGGGGAGCCCGTTCTGACCTGGAGAAGACCGCGGGCTTCATCATGGCGGCCGAGTTACAAGTCTGACGCATCCAGCTTCAATCGAACGCAGAAGAAGAAGAAAAAAACGCGATTTAAAAAAAAGTCTGACAAAAGCGGTTTATTTCTGTCATGAGCAATGTGGAACATTCACACAATTAAGTTGATGGCAGACGGCCCAGTTTACACTTCTCAGGAGAAGCAGACAGACATAATTTCCGAACTTAATGCTCAGAAATGGGCTAAAAGTTCTAAAGTTGGTCCGCTGGCAACTACAAGAATGGTGGTGAAACAGCATAGTTCAGTTTTTGTCGTTTGGTCTCATTTGCTTTGAGAGACAAGTCATTAAATTTCTGAGGGGATTCTTCTGTTGAAAATGACATTGGAGGAGTTCACCTTTCCTAGAAGTGTGTTAGTGACACTAAATAACTAACCGGATTGAGCAAAAATCCGTGATGGGAGTTAAAGACTGACCTTGCACAGTTAGTTATGTGGCAACATAGTTTTTTTTTTCATTTTGACAGATTTCGCTTTCTCAGCTCTCCTGCATTTCTGTGCAGTCACCAGAAGTTGGAGTCCCATAGTTCTAATCAGGGTGACGAATGGAGCATGGAGATGAGGCGCTGGGACACTTGAGCGTGACAGTTCACGGTGGCATGAACACTTTGAAAACAATGACTAACAGACAGCTGGAGCAGGTACTGAAGTCACTGAACAACCTTGAAGTGACCTCTGTCAATGCTGGCCAGTCCGTGCGCAGCAAAGTACTCTCCGGCCATAGGAGGCTTGGCAAGGTTAAGGTCCAACGCCATGCAATGGTGGTCCGATGCCAGGGCTGGCTGGACAGTCAATGACTGACGGATGCATCCCTCGTTCCTGTGGACGATCTTGTCAACAATGTGCGCCTTGGAGAGGTTGAACAGGTGAATGATGTTCAAATGATCTTTCCATTCTGGAAGGTTTGTTGCACACTACTGGTCATCCACACCATCCTGTAAACTTCGCTTCCATTAACTAGAAGCCACAGCTGTTCTCGGCCATGAATTATGGCTTCCTGCCGAGCAGAACATCGTTGCTGGAGCTTTTGATGACAGTGCGCTTCCTCTGGCAGCACCATCCGCACACACGATCTCCAAAAGCACCAAGCTGTATCTCCATGTGTACTCTATGTGGATTAATACCGCTTCACATGAACTCGGAACATGTTCCACAGTTCGTTTGCCATGACAGAGCAGATACGCAAAGTCATCTGTTTTCCCCCCAAGTATAAATTCAAGGGCAGAAGGTCATATACAAATCTGAGGATAAAGATGATCCTAAGAGACATATATCATATTTCATTCCGGTTGAGGCTTCTTTGGGGTGAGTTTTTCCCACGACGTCCATTGCCCAATTGTCCATGGCCTTGCAGGGCTGCGTTCTAGATTATCTCGGTATTCTCCCTTTTCTTCAACTCCTGAATTACTTTCTCTTTGCTTCCACTTTTGCCTTTGATCACCACTTCATTTCTGTTTATTCTAGTCCTTTTCTGTTGGTTTGTGTGTGTCCTGTTATTTCCCTATTTTGAGGTTTTCCTTTGCCACATCCGTCGCTCCATGGACTTTCCATTTTCTGCAGGTCTTTAGCTTAGGCTGGCTTGATCTCAAAACCTTGTCTCCAGAGTTCTGAAGTATGGCTGGCAGCTTTGCTTGCCCACTTTGTACTGCTGGAGGATGTGTTTCGTGGGTAGCTTTACCATTTTCTTCAGCTGTATAAAATCTACACCCTGGCACAGACATGCCTTTCAGCCAGTCATTGGACGAAAAAAAAGAAACATTACCCCCCACCTTCGACTCCTCCACATCACCGTGTGGCATGACCCCAGCAATGCAACCCACTGAGCTAAAAAGAAGCAACCACGCATTCTCCTTGCACCCCCTCCCCTCTCCCTGTATATGTTCTTGTGGATCGTGCACAAGATCACCGCCGATTTCCAACTGCTTCCCAGCATAAACATGCACACAGGCATTAAAAACCCATGCACAGTAAGCTGGGATCCCGAGGTCTATGATCTGGATTGGCATATGATATACCCGTATTTGCCACGTGTTATTCTATCATTCATCATTTATGACACACCACTCCTTTCCTCATCCCCCCCCCCTTCTCCCCATCACCACTGCAAAAAAAAAAAATTACAACACACGCAAACATTCATACAAACAGATAGATGGACAGGCACACACTGACACACAGACACTGATCACACACACACACACACACACACACACACACACGACCCCACAAGAGAGAGAGAGAGAGAGAGAGAGAGAGAGATATGTGGACAAAACACTTTACAGACTGACATCCACTCGTCAACGGACCCTCACCATGCACATAATTATATTTGCAATAAACAGAGCGGTGTCCTGAGAGTTTCAGAGTCTGTTATCGCAGTAGATATGCTTTCAGTCATTTTCATCTTCCACTAGACAGAACCACAAGTTTGCCTATTTTCCCGAAGTGTGCGCAGTGTTGGTCTTAGATTATGCCAATATCTTGTTGGTAATGATTTTTTTTCTCTCTCTTCTTTTCAGTCTAAATGCGCAGCTGCTTCCCCGCTTGATGTCGACCTCTACAAGGTGAGCTCTAGAATAGATGGTTTCGATCTTATTTGGTAAGACGATTCTGTCCGATCGGTTTAGTTGTGTGTGTGTGTGTGTGTGTGTGTGTGTGTGTGTGTGTGTGTGTGTGTGTGTCTGTGCACGCGCGCGCGCGCGCGCGCAAGCAAGCATGCGACGTGTAGGCCTATGTCTTGCTACTGAAGGATAATGTCTCGACGTGTGCGATTGCCAGAGTATTGGACTTCGGCGTGTATCGGATACTAGGCCTAAATATCTGTTTGTAGTGGGCGACTACCGGAGTATTGAACTCCGTTGTAACATGATTAGTGCATCCGGGATCCAGTCCGGCCGGCCTCAAGCTACTCTCTCGTGTGTATTCCTGTAACTTCAGTTACCGAGGATAAATGTCCAAACCAGCTAAGGCAATCCATGCAACGTCAATCCAAGTGACACTGATAGCATATAACTATGGTGTGTGTGTGTGTGTGTGTGTGTGTGTGTGTGTGTGTGTGTGTGTGTGTTTTCAATTATAGCTGTCATGTTAGTTCTTGCTTTGATCGTTTTCGTACCGCAGCCGTTCAGAAGATGTCTGCGTTCTACAACCGAGATAACCCAGTCTGAACAGCTTGGGACAAGGGGAAGATGTGGGAGGCAAATGTTGTGGGACAAGAGCTGAGCGGTTGGAGAGAGAAAGGAAGGGAGGAAGTGCGGAGAGGGGCGGAGGGGGTATTAGAAAAAAAAAAAAAAAAAAAAAAGCACGTTCGAGTTAGGACGAAAAACGCAGGACTGAAAAGAAGCCCTCGGAAAATTATTATCCCACATCACAACAGTAAGTCAGGAAAAAGCATGTGATTGCAAAACTGAACATCGGTAATGTACCACGCTACCATCGCAGTTATCCAAGTTGTCTTGATTCTCAATGGGAAGTTCGAACGATGATGTCATTGGTGTCAACTATTTTAAGACATTGTTCATCCGGGTTCGGACAATACGCATGCTCAAAGCGAACATCCGCCGTTCATGTCTTGCTGTGTTTCGAACTTGTCATCTGATTCAGAACATGGTTTTGGTTCTTTCATGTGTGTGACGCCGTTAGAGCCTTTCTTGATAACTTGTGAGTGACTACATCTTATTCAGATTAATATTTTTTACAAGTAAATTATGTAGAATAGAACAGTGTTGCGTTTTCAACAAAACATAATGTGTTTAAGTTCGTTAACTTCGTCTGCTCGGTCCTTTACTTGAACTGTGCTGGAGACTTGCACCTTAGACGGGTACTACTACTATAACATTGTCAGTGTTGGTGAAGGGATCACTGAATCAGCATGATCATGATGATGTAGGCAAGATATCTTCCTCGTGAGCTGTACGATTCTGACTGTCGCACTGTGGTGTATGAATCACACGGGGATGGATAGGTAGGATGGGAAGGGGGACAGAGAAGTTCGGTTCAGTAGTTCAGCTTTGCTTCCCCCCCCCCCCCCCCCCCCTCTCCTACCTCCCACAAATAATGTCCCAGTCGAATTGATAAGTATACGATGGAGATGTGTACTTTTGCTAAAGATCTTGGAAAAGGAAAATGTATGGATTATTTGTGTCATTCATCGGGCAGACATTTTTGGACAGAACTGTTTTTTCCCTGTTCAGAAGTAGCCTGTATCTGAAAGTGTCTGTTAGTGTTGGGGATGGATGAATACTTAAAGTTTATACTTCCGTGCAGGATAGTTACATCATATAGTTTAACTAAGCATTACATTTGATCCTGAGATCTGTTCAGTTGTTTTTGTTTGTATTTCAGTGCAAGCTGAGAAGGGGAAAAAAGTCTCCATCACTGTATTCATGAGTAAACCACAAGTTCTTTTACAGTGTCACTATAAATGTTGGGGGTGGGGGAGGGGGGATTTCCAAGTACTTGAATTATTAGATGAGCTCAGTGTATCATTAATGAGTATTCATGACTGATGTATAGTCTGCTTCAAGGCTTTGTGAATTGTGTCGGTAAACCTTTGTGTTATAAGATTTGTGTGTGTGTGTTGTGTGTGTGTGTGTGTGTGTGTGTGTGTGTGTGTGTGTGTGTGTGTGTGTCCTAGCTCAGTCCTAATAATAGTAACATTACATATCAGATAATTCAGATTGAAATGTTGTAGCTTGTTCTTTGCAGTGAGTTGTATACATTTGATTGTTAGAATAAGATGCAGTTTCATCTTTAAAAAAAGAGTTTACAATAATGTGATGTAGCAGATGATGCAGCTTGCCATCCATGCCTTGCGAGTCCATGCCAAAAGCCATAAAATGGAACCTCACCAGAGTTGACCAGAGTCAAAGTAGAAATGATGGAACTTAAATGATATTAATGTATTAGCATAAGAACAAGTCAGAGCCAGAGATGGTAAAATGCTGTTTATATGTGTATAAGTTTTATATTGAAAGAGATCATCATGCTGCTGCTACAGACCACCAGCTTGGTCATGTAATAGGGTGATATGAAGAGATTTGTTTTTTTCCTTGAATGTAATTTTATTGCACTTAGACTGCTTAGATCTACATTGTCAACGAGGCAGGGAAAGAGAAAGGGGACCGATTCTGGGCATCTGCCTGTGGCCAGTGCTGGGAGTGGCACTTAGGAATTTACGTGATGAGGGCTGCTCTGGCACCGAAAGCAGCAGCAGTGTGTGTGTCTGTGTGTCTCTGTCTCTGTCTGTCTGTATGTGCATGCATTCGTGAATATTATCTGTATGTCTGTGAATCACTGTGCTTGTGGGCACGCATGTGTACTTGAGTGTATGTATGTATGACTGTGTACTAATACATGTTTCGCCCTTTTTGTGAGTGTGTGTGTGTGTGAGAGGTGTGTGTGTGTGTGTGTGTGTGTGTGTGTGTGTGCGCGCATTATCAGTAAGTAAAGTGCGTACTTCTGCCTCTGTGAATGTGTATGTATGTGTGTGTGTGCATGCATATATGTGTGTGCGCGCACACACACATGCATACACACACACACACACACACACACGCACACACATGCACACAATGTTCACTGGCTGGGATGGCCACTGAACAGGCAAAGATTTTTTAGAGTTCATGTCTTGTGTGGTCACAAGGTAGTTGACAGCAATTCATACTTTTTAAGATATAGTTTTGTTTGGTGTCCCTGTGTGAGCATGTGCAGTTGTAGCTGTTATAGTCATTACTCTTCCTTACCCTATAATCATCAGTCTTGCCTGTGAATTGTAGGTTGTTGAATGATTTTTCACCTTGATTACCTTTTCCTCAGTATGTCTTCCACACAAATAGACAAGCACGCACGCGCGCATGTACACACACACACACACACACACACACACACACACACACACACACACACACACACACACAGAGTCTCACACACACACACACACACACACACACACACACACACACATGCACATACACACACGCACACACACACACGCACGCACACACACACTCAAGCACATGTGCACACACAGTGACACATATGCATGCACACACACATGGTATCACGTTCTTTCTTTAGAACTAACTCTCTGTCTCATGTGCTTATGCACATGTGCTCTCACATGTAAAGACACACTCTCATGTATACACTCATACACCATCAACAGACTCTGTGTGTGTGTGTGTGTGTGTGTGTGTGTGTGTGTGTGTGTAAGAAAGAGTGAGAGAGAAGGGGTTCTTTCTTTAGAACTCTCTCTCTGTCTCTCATGTGCTCATGCACATGTGCTCTCACATGTAAAGACACACTCTCATGTGTACACTCATACACCATCAACAGACTGTGTATGTGTGTGTGTGTGTGTGTGTGTGTGGGGTGTTGTGTGTGTGTGTAAGAAAGGGTGAGAGAGAGATAGGGAGATTGAAAATTCAATTTATGCAAGTTTACAGAAAATGATCAGGAAAAATATAATGACACAGGATACTGGGGTCAGGGTTGCTAGTTCATCACATAATTTGGCAGCGAGAGTGTTGGCCTCAATCTGTTCAGAGCAGAAAACCTCCAGTTTCATTTCCCACCCTCTCTGACATTATTTCCAATCCCTCTGTGACCAGTCTTTCCCTCTCTCCCCTTCTGTCTTTTTCTCTGTTCTCTCTCTCTGTGACTCATGTAAAAATGTGTTTGTATGGAGTGAATATGTGTGTGTGTGTGTGTGAGAGAGAGAGAGAGAGTGTGTGAGTGTGTGTGTGTGTGTGACACTGTGTGTGTGTGTGTGTGTGTGTGTGTTGTGTGTGTGTGTGTGTGTGTGTACAGATTAGATATGACAGACAGTCCAAGCAACAAAAGTTTCAATGTATTGATGTAGACAATCAATGAATCATAGCACAGTTTTCTCTTCACGGTACAGTGTAGCGATTTTCAGTGCCAGGATTTTGCCTGCTGATGAAACTGCAGAGACCAAATGGTATGAGGATTGGGGAACATCAGAATTGTCTCATCACTACATCATAATGTTTGTGCTATTGTTGGTAGGAGCCACTGATTATATCTGTCGGGTGATCAGTTTTTATCTATGATTGTGGATTGAAAGTCAGATATACTAAGAATGCAAGAAAGTGAGAAATTGTATCTACTGTACTTACAAAGCTTCTTCAGTTAAAATCTGAAGACTGCTAAACCTGTACCTGCGTCTTTTTGCACACAAACTGCACCCTTGTATTCTTCACTTAGTATGCTGTAATTTGTCTACTCTCCACACTGCTGATGAGTTCCTTCAGATTGGCTAGGAAGAACAGCTTGATATGTCACAAGGCACAATAGACATGACAAGACACAACAGCCATCCTTTTGTGTCTGAACTGAGACATCTGGTGCGAAAGTTGTTGGTCCAAGCCCTTATGAACAGCCTGACTGATATCCATCTGATCTACCTGGCACAGCAGCCTCAGAAAAGAAAGAAAGGAAGTAGGAGAAAGCATGCATTGAGTTATTCTGCTTACCCAAACAAAATCAAATTGTCAGGATTTGGTTTCTGTTTTTAGGTATTAGCCTATACTGTTCTAAAATCATGATCCATGTAATGAGACTGTTGTCTGCTACTTCATTGTGTTTTCAAGTCTGCTAAAAAGGTATTACCAACTTTTTTTTTCAATGAGTAGCATGGATCAAAATCGAAGGCAAACCAAATCTAACAGGTTAGCATGAAATCCAGCTATGAGTTTCCTTTTTGCTGTAAGCTGTGCTGTGGTGGCTACCAAAGTATCACCGTCTTTTTTTCCCCCAGAATAGCAAGATCAAAATCAAAAGAAAACTGCATTTAACAAATCTTAGATTTATGTTAGCAAACCGCAAAAAAAACCGAAAAAAAAACCCACACACAAAAAAAACATGGACAAACAAATCAGAAGATAAAGTAAAAAGGTTTTCAGTCAAACTTTTTAAAAATCTTTAAAATTACCATCAGTTTTGATTCTCTTTCCATGTCGAATATCAGTGTTTAGTTTTAGTGTATATGATAGTAAATTACTAAAAGGTTTTCAATCAAACTTGTTTAAAAGGTTTGAAATTTTCTTAAATTTTTGCACTCTTTGCCTGTGGGTTATTCATGTCTAGTTTCGTATACATTTGTCAGTGATACCCTTAATGTCAAACAGCATTTTTTTCCATTCAATGTGTGTTAGCGTGTGCGTATGTGTGTGTGTGTGTGTGTGTGTGTGTGTGTGTGTGTGCAGTTTAGTTCTTAAGTCTGAGTGTATTGAACAATTTGTCATTTACCGCTGATGATTCAGACATGGGGTGACTTTGTTACACATGTGTTCATCATATTTCTAAAGTGCTCTATTGTCAGAATGATTTGCAAGTATGTACAACTGCAGTGGAGTAGGCAGACTGACAGACACTACATGTCCTTGCAGAAAGACATTTGAATATCAATATCTGGTATTATATTCATGGGGCTTATGAATCTAAAGGAAATGAGCAAATTTTCATCTATTTGTGCTTTGTCTTCTCATAAACAGTTTAGAAAAAAATTCCTCACCAGCATATTACTTGATACACGTTTAGTTTCACTGTAAATTAACCAGAGTATTGTTTAAAATACACAATAAACCCCAATATCTCTTTTGTCATGAAAATCTTAGCCATCCTAAGCATAAGATTACAAAGATGAAATAATCAAACATTAACAATAATTTCTATAGCATAATGTACTTTTTCAGGGCTCACAATGTCTAATTCTGCAAATCCGAAATTTGCTTAACAAATCACAAAATTTTGACAGTCATGCTCTCTCTCTCTCTCTCTCTCTCTCTCCTCTCTCTCTCTCTCTCTCTCTCTCTCTCTCTCTCTCTCATATGCACATACATAGAAATGAATGCATCATTGCATGTGCATACAAGCCTGCACAAAGGTACAAAACCAACCCACCCACACACCCATACATGCGCAAAAGCAAGCAAGCACACACAAATGCATGAATGCACACATACACATGCACACATGCACACACACACACACACACACACACACACACACACACACACACACACACACACACACACACACAGAGAAACATGCAAACACATAAAATATGCAGAAACACAGTCACACATGCACAGACATACAAGTACTCTGACTGACTGAACTGTAACCTACCCCCCCCCCCCCCCCCCCCACACACACACACACACACACACACACTGGAACATAACACAACACAACGCACACACAAACACACGCACACACACATGCATGCATGCATGCACGCACGCATGCGCGCGCCGCGCGCGCACACACACACACACACACACACACACACACACACACACACACACACACACAGAGCAAAATTCTTAAAAGCTTAATTCTATGGTGGCAGTCTGCATCATTTTATTTGAGTGTGTCAAATATTCCCTCTGTTTCAGGTGTGGTGAGGAGTTGAATGCACTGTCAGGATGGGTGCCTTTTTACCAAAGCCAAAGACAGAAAAACACAATGAAGGAGGAGTTGGCAATCAACTCCGCTATGGCTTGTGCAGCATGCAGGGGTGGAGAGTGGAGATGGAAGATGCTCATACAGCTGTGGTCAGCATCCCACATGCCAAACTGAAAGACTGGTCCTTTTTTGCTGTTTTTGATGGGCATGCTGGGGCCAGAGTGTCCGCTTTCTGTGCAGAAGAGCTGCTGAATCACATCATCAAAAACGAAGATTTCAAATTGAACTTGACAGATGGCACAGAGATCCAGCCTTCAGTTGAAGATGTCGCCAAAGGTATCAAGACAGGGTTTCTTACTCTGGATGAGAAGATGCGTACCATCCCTGAGATGCTGTCTGGCGAGGATAAGAGCGGCTCAACAGCTGTGTCCAGTATTGTTTCACCCAAGTTTCTCTTCTTTGCTAATTGTGGAGATTCCCGTGCTATTTTATGTCGGCGTGGCAAATGTGCCTTTTCGACTACAGATCACAAACCTATAAACCCAATTGAAAAAGAACGTATTCAGAATGCAGGTGGCAGTGTTATGATCCAGAGGGTAAATGGTTCTTTGGCAGTCTCTCGAGCTTTGGGAGACTATGAATATAAGAATGTGGAAGGAAAAGGCCCCTGTGAGCAGCTGGTGTCACCAGAGCCAGAGATTTTTGTGGAAGAGCGAACTCCTGGAGATGAGTTCATGGTGTTAGCGTGTGATGGCATTTGGGATGTCATGACCAATGATGAACTGTGTGCATTCATTACCAGTCGAATGAAGATTTCTTCCAGTCTAGAAGAAGTGTGTAATCAAGTTGTTGACACTTGTCTGATCAAGGTAATATGCCAGGAAGTCGAGATCAATCTGTGTGTGAGTGCAAGTGTGGATGGGTATGTGTGTCCAGGGGGATGGAGATGGGATGGGAAAATGCAAAATGATTGGTGATGAAAATGCTTTTGGCATTGCAACGCAATGTCAGGTTTTTAAAAAACAATTTCGTTCAACCAACATATATTTGTTGTTAAGAAAGAGCTGTGCAGGCACAACAGCGTGCATGTTTGTGTGTGTGTATGTGTGTGTGTGTGTGTGTGTGCGCGCGTGCGCGCGCGCATGTGTGTGTTCGTCTTTGTATCAGAGGTGTGTGTGTGTGTGTGTGTGTGTGTGTGTGTGTGTTCGTTCAATCTCTTATACTTTTAAATAGACATCACAGTTATAAATGTTCTCTGTTAATGTTGTTCAGTTTATACAGTATTCAGATATATTCAGTTCATTTTACATATTCTTGAGAAATGAAGAAGACAACAGTTAGTTTCAAACTGAGGTTACTGAAGGCGGAAATAGAAGCAAATTGAAGAAGAAAAGAGAAAAAAAACTCTGCTGTTTTACTGTCCTCTAAATCTCTCCTTTCTCCCTTCAGTGTTCAGCCACTACTAATACTACAACTATCATGCTATCACCAAAAGTGGCAGTATACCTCCTCTTATTATTTAAATATTTTCATCATCATCACTGTTAATGTTATCGTTATTATCATTGTTGTCAGTCATTATTAACTCCCCTGGTCCCCTTTCCAATGGCTCATTTTCATTCAAGACCCATTTTGTACCGAATATATGATCAGTGGTTGCTCGTTCTTCGTCTTCATTGTCCTGAATGTTGTTGGTTTTACCTGAAGAAGACCAAAGAGGTTGAAATACATCATGTTATATCGTGTTTGTGTGGATTGTTTTGCGGAACTAATAACTTTTCTTTTCAAAATAATAGACAGTAGCAAACAGTTTTTATAAAATGAAATCTATTCCAGAGCAATGTACAGAACAATAGCATACACTAATATTTAAGCTGCATTCCAAGCATGCAGCAGCAAAAAATCTGTGATGAAGTGTTGCAGATAGCTATCGTTGCTAGGTGACCTCTATGTGGATTAAAGAAAAGTAGGAGGAAATGAGAAGTATCATCATCAAGCTGCCGAAGAAAGGAGACCTCAGGGACTGTAGCAACTACCGAGGGATCATGCTCCTGTCAATGCCAGGCAAGGTTCTCAACAGGGTTCTACTGAAGAGGATGAAAGAGGCTGTCGACCCCAAGCTCCGAGACCAGCAGGCAGGCTTCCGGCGGAACAAATCATGTGCCGATCAGATCGCCAGCCTGCGCATCATCTCGGAACAGTCGCTGGAGTGGAACTCCCCCCTCTACATCAACTTCATAGATTATGAGAAGGCCTTCGACAGTGTGGACAGAGAAACGCTTTGGAAGCTGCTGAGGCATTACGGAGTCCCCGAGAAGATCATCTCACCCATCCGGTGCACCTACCAGGACATGAACTACAGGATTGCCCACGCCGGCCAGCTGTCCGAAAGTTTCAAGGTGAAGACCGGAGTTCGGCAGGGGTGCCTGCTGTCGCCGTTCCTCTTCCTCCTAGTCATTCACTGGATCATGAAGACCACTACAACAGGCAGGAACAGCGGTATACAGTGGACACTAAGGATGCAGCTCGACGACCTCGACTTCGCTGACGACCTGGTGCTCCTGTCACACAGCCACAGCCAGATGCAGGACAAGACCACATGCCTGGAGACCACATCAGCCGGGACAGGGCTCAAGATTAACAGGAAGAAGACTGAGCTGATGAAAATCAACACCACTGCCAACACATCAGTCACAGTCGGTGGAGAGCCCATCAGGGAGGTGGAGTCTTTCGTCTACCAGGGAAGCGTGGTTGACCAACAGGGAGGCACGGACCGAGTGGTCACAGCCAGAATCGGCAAGGCAAGAGCAGCTTTCGTCATGCTCAAGAACATCTGGGCACCTGGAGGAATCAGCATAAGAACCAAACTCCGCATCGTCAACTCCAATGTGAAATCAATTCTGCTCTACGGATGCGAGACATTGTGGACAACACAGACGCTGCAACAAAAGATTCAGACATTCTTCAACACCTGTCTGAGGCGCATCTACAAAATCCGATGGCAGGACAATATCCGAAACGAAGATCTGTGCGGGACAGGAACCAGTGGCCAAGCAGATACTGCGAAGGAAGTGGGGTTGGATCGGACACACCCTCAGGAAGCCAGTGTCCAGCACCACACGCCAAGCCCTGACCTGGAACCCGCAGGGAAAGAGGAAGAGAGGCCAGCCTCACAACAGCTGGAGGCGAGACACTGAGGTGGAGCTGAAACAACAACCAACTGGACTGGAATGACCAGAACAGCCCAGAACAGAGTGCGATGGTGAAGGGTCGTCGATGGCCTATGCTCCACCGGGAGCGATGGGCATAATGATGATGAATGAGGAGGAAATGAGGCAGACCTCGAGTCTGGAGCCATTGCCTGTTAAATCTTCACTATTGAGAAATATGAAACTCAGAGCTACAGTACATTGTAATGAGAGCTTATTGCAATTTTTTGTGTATGTGTGCGCATGCCTATTCATGTGTATGTGTATGGATGCTTGCACAGTTATCTTTCCAACAGATACTTATTCCTTGCTACCTGTACTTGTCACATATGTAAAAACAAATGTTAACTAAAACCAAACAAAAACTCCCCTGTGCTTTTGAACGTGATTTCCATTTTCCGTTTGCTCTGGAGTGTCCATGCCTCTCCATGTTTTATGATTGAGAGCAAAACTTTTTCATTGAACTATTGTAGAAGATGAACTGTTTTTCATATATCTGAAAGGCACACAGTTTGATGCTGCTTTGACAACATACTTACATGACTTGACTAGTGCAGGAGTTTAATAATAATTAGTGGCTGTAGGTGTAAGCTATACATTTTTTTCAAATAAGACCGTAAATGGATATCCTGTCTGCTGCATGCAGATGCAGATGTGCATGGCATGAAGGGAATTGTCTCTGACAAAATGGATATATGGAAAATTGATACAGGTTTATGAGAAGGGGACAGGGAGTAAGATGTTGGTTATCTGCAACGCATTCTCTGGGAAGGAATAGCCAGAGTTAGCCATTGAAAAATCTGGTCTGACAATAAGGTAATACAATGGGGAAAAAAAGGGAAAAGCAATCGGCATGACCATTGTCATAACTTGGAACTACCTTTATTTTTGCGGACAAAATTGCAGCTTTGAGTTATATTACTGGTTGATAGTATTCAGAGAGAGAGAGAGAGAGAGAGCTGAAGTTCACAGTTAGAAAACATACTTATTCTGGGTTTAAAGCTTTAAAAAAAGAAATTGTATTTTTGTGTGTGTTTGTGACAAATAATTAATTTGCAATATTTCACGATGGTCTTGGTTATTAGATGTCTACATTTGATAGATGCTGGCTCAGTGTTTTCCATTGTTACTTTCAACTGTTACAGATAGTTTCAGTGGGTAGTTGTTTGGTGTTTTTTTTGTGTTTTTTTTTGTGTGTGTGATGATTTCTGTGTAAATTCAAAGTCTTACTTACACTTTTACTTGCATAGAAAATTACATATTTTCGATGCATAATCATATTTTATGATCAGTGAACAGTGTCAAAACCCATTGCTTTAAAAAAAAAAAAAAAAAAAAAAAAAAAAGTTGGCGTCAAATGTCTTGTTAGGCACTGGTGTAGTAGGTATCATTGCATCACTCAACAGTCTTGTTTTAAAAAGGAAAGAAAAAATTTACAATGTTTTATTTGTAAATGAATTAGAATATAAACTAGTTTTATCAGCTGTAGCTTATCCTTGTCGCTGATACTTGAGCTGTTGCATGATTTCAAAATCGACATTCTGTCCAAAATGATTGAAAAAATATAATGCATTATGAGGACCAAGTTAACAAGGATAACAGAACAGCTAAACCAGCCCAGTGTGTGTGTTGTTTTTTTTTTGAAAAGATTTATGTTGTTTTTGACTATGGCTGTCTCCGAAATTGAATTGTTGAGTGGATTGTGGGCTCAAATGGGAGACTGAAACCACACATTTGAATTTCATTAACTTGATGGATGTGTTTAAGGATGTGGTTAAAATTTTCAAGCCAAAGTCACAGATGTCTTCTGATTATTTCTTGGGCATGTTTGATACTGAGATACATATTTTGAGACAAGCTTGAGTTAAGTACTGTGTAAGCCCTTTCCGATGTTCTCTATGAAGCACAAAATGGGGGACATTTTAGCTCAGATTACCGAGTTTGAGCTACAGCTCTTCAGTATTGGGACTCGCATTGTCTTTGCTTGCTAGGCAAATATTCATAAGAATCTTTGGTCTGATTTTTGTTTTACAAACGTCTGAAATAAGCAGCAACTTGATTTGCTTTATTGCCCATGGGTGCCATGCCCTAACGTGATCCTGATTTTACTGTATGACTTGGTTCTCATGTTGACCGTGATCTGGACAGTATTACGTTGTGCATTTTTCATGCCTGTTATTTTTTATCTCTGGATCTGATTTTCACTACCAGCTCAAGTCTCAAAAAGTACAAACCTTTTTATCCATTGGCAACAGCTATCATGACATTGTTCTTTATGATGCACCTTGGCCCTTTTCAGGCCTTGCCCAACCTGATGCAAGATTTTTCTGTGGAAAAAGACACATTGAGCAGAACTTGGTAGACTTTTGCCGTTCCTTTATAATCAACCCTAAGGATGTCCTTGGATTGTGGGTATCCCTCAAGTAAAAAAAAACAAAACTGGAAGTCATAGAGAAGAGCCCCCATTGTCCAGCCACCATTCTTATCCATGAATAAATTCAAGAGTCAGAGAAACCATCCACAGAAAGCAACAAGTTAGCAGGAAGTTGAGAAAAGCAAAAACGCAACCCGCACACGCACGCACACACACACACACACACACACACACACACACACACACACACACACACACACACACACACACCACACACACATGACTTTGAGCAAGACAAGAAACTGCAGAAAGTCAAGTTTCAAATCTAATGGAAGTTCTTTAGCAGTGCACTGTGGATGCATCCACAATATCTGCTTCACTGCCAATGGTAGGAAGTTTTAGGCCAATGTGAGGAGCAGAGTTTAATACTCAGCTGGTGTAGTACAAGTGAAGAATGCTGATGGCTTGCTGCATAGCAGAAACACCAAGAAAGGAAAATCTTTAGCAAGCAGATTCGGATGGTCTTCATCATTGAGGACACATTTCACATTCTAAGCAAAGGAGACCGACCTTTCCCAGGGATCAATGGCCAGGTCAGTGAAGAGAGGTACACAAACTGGCGAAAAACCTTTGGTAGGACTAGGCATTGGGACTAGATTCAATACTTGCCTTCGTCATGGAGACATCAGTTGATGAATTGGCACCTCTCCTTATTAAGCTGTTCCAGCTTCTGCTGGACACAAGAGAAGGCCCAAAAGACTGACAGTGTACCTGGGTTGTGCCTGTACACAAGAGGGGTGGAAGCCATCTTACATGGCATTATTGACCAGTTTTGATGAAATCCATCACAAGGAAAATCCTAGGAATGATGTGTTCAAGAATCACATCATTGGTACTTCTTTTATGTGGTACTTTGACCAACAAGGGAGCCTGACCTACTTACCACATGGCTTCCGGAAGTCTTGTGAAACGCAGCTTATCATCTGAATGTATGAGAGGGCTCACCATTTGACTCGGGGTGCCCAGGTCGATGTTAATCTGCTACATTTTTCCAAAGCATTGGACAAGGCTCCCCTTTGCCCATACTTGAATCTAGAATACAGTGGAGTGCACAGCAAAACACTAAAGCAGATTTATGCTTTCCTTTGTCACCACCAACATCAGGTTGCATTGGAAAGCAGCTTTTCATTGCTGAAGGGTATTCTCGGGCGTCATACACCAGGCACCATCATTGGACCACTCCTCTTCCCCACCTTCACACAAAATCTGACTTTCTACTTCAGGTATAGCACCACCAAACTCATAGCAGATGACTGTCCTTTTCAGAAGAGTTGCTTCACAAAACGACAGTGTGCAGCTCCGGAAAGATCTCACATGGAACAGTGGGAAAAAACTGTAATGTATGGGTTTCAAGTGTAGCAAATGTAAGATAATCTGCATAATTCCCAACAAGAAGACTATATTCTAAACATCACGCAGTTTTAATGGACAGACTCTTTTAAAAAACATCACCTGGCCTGCAAATCCCTTGGAGTGACCTTCAGTGAGGACTTGTCCTGGAATAAGCACATCAAAGTCATCACCAGTAATGTCAACAAAGCAGTGGATTCATCAGCAGAACTTTTATGAGTATACTACTAACCTTAAAGTGGCCATATACAACACTAGAGAGAGACTGACCATTGAATATGCACACAGACTGAGACTCAACTTGTCATAAAGAAGTCTCAACGCTGAAGAAAGTGGGTTGCAGAGCAACCAGATATGTTTTCAAAAATTACAATAATGGGAGGTTGGGCCGCATGACAGTCGCTTAACACATTTCGGTGAGCATGTCTCATGACAAAAGACTGAAATCAAATCACAGTGCTGTACAAGATCAGTTACAGCATAGCGGATTTTGACCAATCCCATTTCTACATCGAAGGGCTGTACAAGATCAGTTACGGCATAGTTGATATTGACCAATCCCATTTCTGCACCAGAGGGCATTGTGCACAGACAAGAAAGAAGCTATCTGAGACTGTTCCAGGAATGAATCAACCATCCAACACTCAACAACAGCTGCTTCCTGCGAACACTTTGCCAGTGGAAAAGTGCAACATTGAGATCTACTGATTCTGCTTCATTGCAGTCCTTCCAAGCCACCCTAGGGTTTGTGGACTAGCTGAGTTCTCCACTGCTGGTGCACAGTTCAGCCAAATGTATATAGTTGTAAACTTAACTTTTTCTCTGAGCAACTCCGGCATCTCCCTCCCTGTCATTGCATTCTGTCTCCGAGTCAGGGTTACTTACCCACATCCCTCCCCCTTCCATTTCCCTCTGTTTTCCTGTCCCTCATTTTCAGAATAGTCTTTGGCAGTTCTGTGAATGGAGAGAGATGGAAATAAATGAGTAAAGGGGAAAGGGAGGGGATGCATTAAAGGACTTTTGCCGAGTAGAGCCGGGTTGAAATCGTCTTTTATGTGGTTTTGTTTTCAGCTGGTGCCAGTAATGAAAAAAGAATTGACTGCAGATTCCAGATAAAAAAAAAGTGAAGGGGAAAAAAGCCATTATCTGTCTGGTGGAGTGGTAGTAGGATCCTTTGGAAGAGATAAAAAGCAATAAATGTTGCCCTCCTACCACCACCTCTACCACGCTATACACAACACACCTATTCCTTTGGGAATCCATTTTAAAGCAATGACCAAATCCAGCCTTTTTCCACTACACCTAGTGGAACCAGCCCCCATCCCTCCCCTTAACCTCCAACATCCTATGCGAGGCTCACTCATAACCTCCCCTCCCCTCCTCCATCCCCTCTGGATTTCTGTTTCCTTGGCTTCTAGCAGAAGATAAACTGAAAATGCCAGGCCTTGAACCAGTGCTGTAAACCTAATGGTCTGTATACCATGGTATTGTAGAAGCACTCTGTACACACACACACACACACACACACACACACACACACACACACACACACACACACACACACACACACGTGCACACACACACACACACACACACACACACACACTGAGAGAGAAAGTCTCTGCAGACGTCGTTTGCCTGGTGATCACTATTGGGTGCCTAGCCTCTCTAACATAAACAGACTTATCCCTTTCCCAGAAACAGTCCACATAGCCAGTGTCCGGGTGTGGCTCAAAGTATGCTGTGATTACCTCAATGAAACAAGGGAACATGGGGTTGGACAGACGGCTGACCAATCATAGGCCGCAGTTTTAATTAGAAAGCGTAGGATTTTTGGCCACATTTTTTTGTGGGCCTTTAAAAACAAAATACAATGAGAAAGAATTTTACCAAAAATGAAATCATGCTTTTAGAGTTAGTTTTTATGAAGATTGTCAAATCAATTGAAAAGGGACAATGGCATGAACACTCTTGTATGAGTGTAAAGGGTTTCTTTCTTTGGATCGTTTGTTGATCTTGTATATAGCATAATGACTATTTGTTGTTGTTGAGGTTAAGTTATTGATTTGTCTGGAAATTGTAATGCTCATCAACGGCAGATCCTCTAGTGGCCCACAAGTGGGACAGAGCAGATTTATTCTGAAAATAGGAAGAATTTTTAAAATAGCCAGAATTTTCACAGGAAATTCCTATGCCTGCTTGTGACTGGCAACAAAGTGTCATTGCATAAAGTAATGCTGTATTGTTTTGACTGCTGTTATTTACAGCTATATATTCATAAAATAACAAAGTGTTCGTTTGACTACAGTGGTTTAGTTCATTAAGTTTTCTGCACTCTTTAGTTTTTAGGGAGCATCATGCTACCTGATTTTTTTTTTTTTAAGGGTATATACTTCAACTCAGACTTTCTCCTCCCATCTACGTCTGGTGGTCGTAAAGAAGAAACAGTTCTGTGCCGGCTGCACACCGGCCATTCGTATTTTACCCATTCGTACCTTTTAAAGAGCGAAGAAGCGCCCTGGTGCATTCCATGTCATGTGCCACTCACAATGAAACATATTCTTTTAGAGTGTTGGGACTTGCACGATGTGAGACACAAACATTTTACAGCGCAGAGCCCATGAAAATCCTGTTCAGAGATGTCCCGCCTGACGTGATCTTTGAGTTTTTGAGAGAGATTAACATTTTTCATCTGATCTAAGATTTTCCGGACGAAAATTTTTAACGAACTTTCTGGTGCGTTTTAGAAGATGTCATTTAAAGAGATGTATGAAAGTTTTTTGTTTTTTTTTAAATTATATGACTTGTGAGTTGATTTTAATGTGGTGACAGCCCTGATGTGGCCCTCTGCAGTCGGCTGGGGTATAAGCAACATTATCTTATCTTATCTCACTCAGACTTTCAAGAGTGAATGAAGGTCACCAAAAACTTGATATAGCAATGTCGAAAGTTTTAAGACTTTGTGTCAAAGGCATGTCATCTTTTAGATTTAATTGTTGGTTTTGTATTACAGTGTTCCTACAAATCAACTGGCAGTTTTGGATTCTTGTCAAGCAGATTTCTTCACCCATGCTGTTTTTAAGGTTCCCTCATAGTATATATTTGTTGTTGTTTTTGAACTTAACACCTTAGAAGATTTTAATTGGTAGACAGTGTCATTGTTTGATGACGAAGCTGAATTGTTTTCTGGAATGGAAAGTTTTTGATTTTCTGTAAGTACATTCCCATGAAATGACTTTGCTCATGAGTGATGATGACTCGCGCAGCTTTAGGAAAAGGTATGGCAAGGTGCAGTATCTTGTATTCTACTGACAAGGGTGAATGTCAACTGGTTTTGGTCAGGTTTCAAGCTGTGTCATCAGTCAGCCAATAAGAATATAGGCATACAACGTTGATGCAATGCTGTGAACATTCTGTTGTGTGTTTCTACCCTTGATCAGAAGTTTTAAAACTTATTTGTCAGTTTCATTACATGTATTGTGCACAGACATTCTGTATGGCTAGCCCTGAGAAAGTAACAAAGTATTTGCCAGCTATAGTTCAATTCATGAAGGAACTAAGGAGGCTTTATCTGACCACAAGGTTTAATTCAAAAGAACGGAGTATTTGTCTGATTGCTATGGTTTGATTTATGAAGGAAGAGAGTATTTTGCCTAATGGTGTAATCCATAAAGTAACAGAGTTCCTGTCCGACTTTTTATGGTGTAACTCATGAAGGAACATAATTGTGCCCGATAGCTATGATTCATTCATGTAGCTATGATTTCATTCTTAAAGGAACAGAGTATTTGTCTCATTGTTATAGTATGATTGAGAAAGCAACAGAGTGTATGTTAGACTGGGCTTAATTTATGAAGGAACATGATATGGGTATGACTGCTATGGCTTCATCCATGAAAGAGCATCGCGTCTGACAGAGTGCAAAGTCACACCAAGTGCTTTGGTTTAATTCATGAAGGAATAAGTATTTGTCTGACTGCTATGGTTTAGTTAATGGAGGAGCATAGTATAATTATAGGTTGTCTGACTCGGTGACTGCTGTGGTTAATTCAAGAAGGAACAGAGTAGTTGTCTGAATTCTGTGGTTTGGTTCATGAAAGAACATAGTATTTGTCTGATTGCTGTGATTAGATTCAGGAAAGAAGAAACTGTTATTTGTTTAACAGCTGTAGTCTGATTTTTACTGCAATCTTCATCAACAGCATTAGTATTCAAGTCATTGTTATGGCTATTATTATCGTTGGTATCACCATCGTTATTGTTGTTAAGGTTATTTTTGTTATCATTTTTGGTGTTCTCATGTTAGATCAGTAACATGTCAACTAATGAACAGCCATTCCCCACAAATAATCAAATGCAAGCGCGCGCGCGCGCACACACACACACACACCACGCACGCACGCACGCACGCACGCACGCACGCACGCACACATGTAAACCCAATATTATATAGCATATACACATATACCTATGTGCATTTTTGATGTTGTGCATTTGTGTAAATAGTATTTCACCTCTTTCAGTTCAGTTAATTTCTTAATGTTTGTTTGTTTATTGTTGTTGAGAATTTCAGAATTGGGAGATCGAATAGAGACGTTAAAAAAAGAAATCCTCACTCATCAAGAGAGACTGTTCAGCAGGTCCATAAGTGTTTATGATATTTCATCCCAATTAGTTCTCCGTAGGTGTTGTGTAATGAGTGAAAGTATGTTCAGACGTAAGATTTAGACCATCAGATTTCCAGTTCACAAACCCGTCCATTTGACTCCAATTCAATTTTTAAAGACTTCTGCCTGCACTTTCAAAGTCCAAACTGTTAGGAAGGCTGAGAATAGGAGAAACGCCAAGAAACATTGACAAGACAGCAGGCATAAAAAAAATTGTTGGAATGTGGGATAGCTTGAGCATACTGTTAAACTCAAAATAGCGTCGGAGGGCTTGACCCCTGACCCCTCAAGGCCATTGCCCCTGGAGTCCTCCAGGGGGTCCGACGTCAGCTTGTGGACCCTCTGAAAGTTTTCAGACTTCTTTCAGGTCTCATTTCTGATGTTACTGGAATTACTGATGAAATACAAATTTTTTTTTTTTCCTGCTCTTAGGTTTTCTTCACCCATGTCTCCTTTGCAGCTTCCTGTCCCTTCTGTAGACCAACGTTCATGAAAAGAAAACAAAAAAAATCTGAATGTAAAGGAACATCTGTAATTTTATAACAATAAAACAACAGTAGTTTTGCAGGATGTAAGTGAGTCACAAAGAGCTTTTTTCTTTCACTCTAGATAATGGTCATAGGTTTATGCCATTTATTGTCTGACCTTCCATTCTCATTTTCTTTGAAATTTACTACCAAGTTGCTACTAGATTGTTGTTCAGACTGGTGCATTGCTGATTAATTTGTTTAGAAAATACTTTAAGCTTGTTCTATATTTTTGTTTCAGAACTTTTAGTATTGGTACTTAAAATCTCTCTCTCTCTCTTTGTGTGTGTGTGTGTGTGTGTGTGTGTGTGTGTGTGTCTGGATACATATGTGTGTGTGTGTACACAGACACACACAGACACGCACACACACACACACATCCTGCAGTACATCTCTCAGTAATCTGACAACATAGCAGATTTTAGTTTTGTTCGGAGAAGAATTTTGGAAAGTAATGGTCACACATACATCTTTAGTTTAAAGAAGTAGAGAGAAAGATAAGAAGAAAAAAAAAAAGCAAACAGGAAGGGAGTCAAACTGGCTACAGCTGCAGGTTCCCCAATTTATATGCTTGTGCTTGTCAAACAGAGTGAAATCAGAGGAGACACGGTGAACTCTCAGAGGGGCTAAGGCAATGCAGTGCAATGTCAAAGGGGTTAAAGGGGAAAACAAATGATCCTTTCAGCGATGCCCCTATGAAATACATGTGACCAGTGTGATTATTGTAATGAGGAGTCAGATGGAGAAAAAGGGGGACACAGGGAGTCACTCCTGCTAGTTATTCGCAAAGCAGTTATTGCCATCTTTTGGGGATTTAGTTTTAAAGTGAGGTGACCGCAGGTGGAAACTGAAACAAATTCTAAAAGGAATTTTAACTAACTCTGCTGGTTAGCATGGACAAACAAATTACAAGAGAGAACATGACTCTTGCAGCCTCGCAGGTCTCAAGCAATTGCTTATCTTCTTTATCGGAAATGAAATGAGGCAGGGAACAGTAAACGATAAACAGTAAACAAGTTGGGTATTTTTTGCTCCCATAAGAAAACCTAATACAGAGTAACTTTTATTCAAGACTGGCACAGCCTTTTAAACTTGAATAAAGTCAGACAAATACATAGACCAACAATCTAATAGTGGGGGAAAAAACAAGCGCAGGCCAACAACTGAACTATCTTCATAGTAATGACTTGGCAAAGATTTGGACTAAAGGAGGGGGGGGGGGGGGGGGGGGGGGCGGAATTTGAAGATGGAGAAACTGGGAACATGAAATTAAGAAAATATGTTACAGATATAGTGAAGAGTTTTCATATCTGTAACATATTTTCTTAATTTCATGTTCCCAGTTTCTCCATCTTCAAATTCCGCGCCCCCCCCCCCCCCTCCCTTTAGTCCAAATCTTTGCCAAGTCATTACTATGAAGATAGTTCAGTTGTTGGCCTGCGCTTGTTTTTTCCCCCACTATTAGATTGTTGGTCTATGTATTTGTCTGACTTTATTCAAGTTTAAAAGGCTGTGCCAGTCTTGAATAAAAGTTACTCTGTATTAGGTTTTCTTATGGGAGCAAAAAATACCCAACTTGTTTATCTTCTTTAATTCAATGCCCATCTCATGGCAAATTCGAGAAGATAAATGATTGCTCATTCTTCGTTTTCATATTCCTGAATGTTGCTTATCTTGTCTGAAGAAGATCTCAGTATGAGGTCAAAACGCATGGTGTGTAGTCTTATAATTTGTTTGTCCATGTTAACCAATAGAGTTACCTAAAATTACTTTAAAAATTTAGGGGATTTAGTTGGTAGGTGTCCTGATTAGATTAGATAAAAACAGGTACCACCTAGGGCCAGACATGGCAGCAGCAATTTTAAGGAAAAAAAACTGAACGCTTCTCTGTGTTCATTTCAGTTACTTTGCTTTTTACAGGGATATTGACAGAAAATGGCTAGAATGAGGATTAATACTAACTGTTGCCATAAAAACGGATGAAGAAAAGCATAAAAACGGATGAAGAAAAGGCTAACAATATTTTTTGAAAGGCTTATCTTTGCTACAAGTTGATAATTTATCTTTTCTGTTTTCTTCATTTTCTTTCTGTTATTATTAGGCCTTGCTTCTAAATGTGGTGCATTTGCTGTGTTTGAATAGATATATTTTCTAGAATTTTTTTGTTGAACATGTAGTGATAATTTTGGTTATTATGCCATTGTACCCATGCAGTTTTTCATTTGAAAACTACAAACAAACCCAGACATGGAAGAAAAGTGTGCACAGAAGGGGAAGTGCCAGATTTGAACTTTCTGTTTGTACAAAAAAGTGGGTTATAACAGTTTAAGATGTTTAACAATGTGGGGCAAAATAGAAAAACTGATTTTGGACATATTTAAGAAAATCAAAACTACCATATTTGTGAATTGAGTGCACTTAAGAACTTTTTTCTTTGACAACACAAGACATGAAATGGAAAGATGTGTTTTAGGGGTCAAATTGGGCCTAGAATTGAAATAATGAAAAATAGATTTTGGTCAGAATTTAACTGCTGTGTCTGGCTCTAACACCGTTGAAGTGAGACAGCAGTAGTCGGGTGTCTCCTCTGGTAGAAGCGAGTTGTCCCATGATGATCTGATGCGGACTGCTTCCAGTAGATTGTTGGCACTTGGACTGCAACAGAATATTTAGGTGTGGTTGTGTATTTTATAGCAAAAATGAGCAGAGTTGTTATTTCTCTGCTTTTCATCAATCCTGTTCTTTAAAGAGGGTGTAGCTGTCAAGAAATGAATCATGTCAACATGAGCTATATATAGCAGCACATGCTGTTGAAAGAGCAGAGGTGAAGTACAGGTAATTGTTTACAAACCTGCCAGTCAGTCTCCCAGAGAACTAACCAGTTTGCCAGCCAACTAAAAAATGAACGGATAAACCAGTACACATATTACCAACCAGACTGAGTTAGAATATTTTAATATAAGCATGTGATGTTATTTTACTTACACAAGGCAAGGGGTTGGATGTTTTCTCGTTATTGGTCTCTGTGTGTGCTTAAAATGATATATGCAGTGATCTTGTGTTCAGTATATGTGCCATTAGGTTTAACATCACATTGTTAGAGAACATGATTGTAAAGAGAGTAGCTACGAGTTCCTGCTCAATCGCTTTAATGTGAGTTGTTGATTTTTTTTTCTTTTTAATTTGTTGCAGGGCAGCCGGGACAACATGAGTATTGTAATAGTTGCATTTGAAGGAGCTCCAACTGTGTGTGAAGAAGCAGTTCAAAGAGAGAAGGAGTTAGACGAAAAGATTGAACTGAAAGTGAAAGGTATGATAAGTTCAAAACTTAGATCCCTTCCTCCTTCCACCCTGGAAGAACTTAAGAAAAAGAAAGTCTCAAACACATTTATGGCAAAGTGTGTTAACAATATCTCTTGAAAAAACAGAGAGGGAGAGGGTTGGCGATGATTCAGTGAGAGTGGTTGTGTATCAGGTGAAGTGGGGTTAAAAAGGTAGTGATGTATATTTTATTTTATATGTCCATTCTGATTTTTTAAGCATGATTGAATCTTGTTTAATTCTTGTGACAAAGGCAAATTGTTGATGCTTCAATAGACTTTGTTTTGTTGAAACAAGTAATTCTGTTTAATTAGCCCCCTTCTTAGTTGTCATGTGATTGATCCACCTCAGTTCATAAACTCAAAAGATTTTACTCTGCTGTATTTTGCAAAATGTGTTTATGTGTGGCCAATACTCATTCCATTTTTTTTTCATAAGATATTTCTGTATTTCTGCTTCGAACAAATTACTTTGAATGGTCTGATCCAAATACAGTGCAAGTTAATGTCTGTTGCTATGTTTGCATATTTTAAAAGATAACTTTTATTCAGTATACAAGGCAATCATCATTTTTTTTTCATTGCAGTGTACAGGAAAATGCGAGTTTTGTCAAATTCAGAATATAGCAGAAAATGGTAACCATAGATTTGCAGCCTGTATTCCTTTAAGATATCTTCATCCTGGAGATATGTGGAAAATATTATCAACAGTATGTATTGTTTTACCAAATTTGTGCTATAACTGGTAGATAGTGAAATACTCACTTTGCAACATACGTGATTCAGTGAGTCGGTCTGACAATTTTCCTGGAGTTTAGATTTGTGTAATTGGAAATATTGTCATGAATGATTGTCACAAGTTTTGTGCTTGAAGTTGAATTCTGAATTAGTGGTTTTGTGTTTGGTGCAAACATCAGTCTTGTCAGCAGTAAATCTTGCCAGATGGGCTTGTTACCTCTGCCAAAGATGTTTAAGTTTTTACACATATCTGTTGGTTTGTTGGTCTGGTAGCATGATAACATGAAAAGTATAGAACCACTTGTGGTGGAATGTGGATGAAAGATTGATGAATGTGGTTCAAGGACAAACCCATTGAAGTGTGGTGTGGATCTGGATCAAAGCAGGTCCAGGATTTTTTTTCTCCCAGGGCAGAGATCTGGGCTGTCCCATTCACCCCTCTGTGTGTGTGTGTGTGTGTGTGTGTGAGTGTGTGTATGTATGTGTGTGTGTGTGTGTGTGTTTTGACACTGCCATGAAGCAAATGTTGTGACTGTTTTCAGAGATTCTTCAGAGAGAGCCACAGGAGAACCATGATTTTGGCTATGTGTTGCATTCAGTAGCAGATGAACTAACCGGCCAGTTTCCACCAGGGGGTGGATTCCAGAGCAAGTGAGTTATAAGTTGAATAAGTTTCCAGATTTTGGTATACTACATCAGGTTGAAAAAACTACTTTTAAGTTAGTATGTGGACACATTTTCCTGAACATGCAGTTAACCTTAGATCAGAGTCATGTGAAAGCTTTGCATGAGGATAAATGAACAGTGTGTCCTATTTTAGCAGTTGGTGTAACTGTATGAAGCGTAAGAGTGATGACAAGCTGTCTTAACTCACGTGAATGTATTTTTAACCGCAGAGCTACACATGCCTGTCTACAAATGTCTGCTATTGGAGAGTCATCTCCAGCTGCAGGAATGAAATGGGGAATTCTTAATCCTATTATTTTCATTATTCACTATATCCTGCTGGATCAGTTGACTGATTAGTTTTCAATTCTCAGCCAGTTGTGCTCTGTAACGGTGTTTCTGTTTTTGTTGCAGAAAATCTACTATTGAAGCAATCTACAATAATCTGAAACCAAACACTGAAAAGGAGGTAAGAAAAAAGCTTGCATATCTATAAGCTCTTTTTCTTCTTCCTTTGATGTTGAGTGATATCTGAACTGTAACAGTGATTGAATATTTCCAGTTTTTTTCTGCTTTATGTATGTGTGTGTGTGTATGCATGTGTGTGGGACTGTGTGTTCTATGTACCATAGTATTGTTGCCAACTGATGGGTCTCAGAGGTTGTTTTTTTTAAATGGGTTGTTTTTGCATATTTGCTATGACCGATGTTTTTACACAGTTCGATAAGTGAGCCCTGTGAAAATGGGCTGTTTGTAATGTACAGCAGTTTTTTCTCCCCCATTTGTCCTTTTTATGAAACAGATTTTGTTTTGAAGAGAACAACAATGACGAAAGTGACCTGCAAAGTCAGATGTAACAATTCTCATTCGCAGTCACCTCAATCTCAGAGCCTTTTAAGATAGTACAAGTCAAGAAGTCAAAATGAACACAGGATTAGTAGGTCCTCTGATCTATTGACTCCCAAGATGTAAGTAATCGTTATGAGCTTTAGGACCGCAGGCTATGCTGAAAAGTACTTTTTAACATTTTTACAATTGACAGTCGGTGTTGGTTTCTTCTTTTTCAAGGTTTTTTTTTTTTTTTTGATTCATTGCAATGCCAACATTCAGATGATTTTGGCACAAAACGTGCCGTATTTCAGACGGGCAGACATGGCTTTTGCCTTGGTGGTTTGATGGTTTTTTCCTTCTTTGTTTTGTTTTGTTATTTATTACTGTAATTGAGTCATTGAAAATTAATTGAGAGGATGAAGAAGGTTCAGGATGCATGGCTTGAAGCTGTAAGGAAATAGAAGAAAAAACCAACACAGCATTTCAGAACTGATTTGCGTTTTTGCTCTCTGTCCCAAAAGGTAAATAGCGAGAGTGATGCAGAAATATTACGTCAGTCCATCAAACAGTTGGGAACAGGACTGATGTGATTCTTTCGACAGATTGACCACACACCTTCAGCAAGCAAGTGAAAGAAATAAGTTGGCATTTCTCTGTTGGAGCAGAAAGTCTTAATCCACTTTCAGCATGAAGCCTTTGTTAATTTTTGTCTGCATATTTGAAATTTTTAAAGCCTTTTTTTTTTTTTTTTTTTTTTACACTTATACTAACAGTTGAATCCACCAGTTCCTTTTAATTGAAAAGAAAATAATTTTGCACAAAATTACAGGAAGAATCTTCACTTTTTCCCTTGAGGAAAACTGGTCTGTTACCTTCTTTGACAAGGGTAAGTACTGCATTTGACATGTTAATGTGTAAAATAAATTTCATTGACACAAGATCTGGGACTCTTTATAGGGAATTTTTTCACAGTTAACAGGTATACATTGCTTCATATCAGATTTTAAGTGGTCAATAATTGTATTTTTTGTTTTCATCTATATTTGTTTTAGAGTACAAATTGTACTGTTTTGCTGTCTGTCATGTTATAAAAGAAATCAAGCAAAACTTTTAGATGAGCATGGATTTCAGCTTAATACACCAACCCTCTGTCTACCCCAAACCCACACGCCTCCCTCCCTCAAAACACACACACACACACACACACACAACACACACACACACACACACACACACAGAGTACAACTTTCAAGTGCGAGTTTTTTGGGAAGGAGTGATTGTAAATGAAAGTTTGAGTGTTTTCATGAAAGAGTGGCATCATACACTTGTCAAGCATAAGATGTTTTTGTCCTTCTACGGATTTTTGTCATTTTGAGATCACGAGGGTCAGTCTTGAGATTTGCATAAATCTTTTGAGAAATTTGGGGGTGTAATATATGAGATTGATTAGATTTGTCTTCTGCCAGGGGTCCGATGATCAGTCTGTATTCCCAAGCTTGCAGGATTCTTACTTGTCTGAAAAGATGTTGAACTGCTTGCTAGTTTAAGCCCGCTTAATAAACCGATTTTGCCAGTCTCCATTATTTCATCAAATAGTTTCAACTGCTTAATGGAAAGAACAGCTTTGTAACTCGAAGCACAGACGAAGATAATGTGATATAAATTACTGGAGCTTTACCAGGCATGAAGAAAGCATTCTGATTTCATAAAAAGATCAAGGCAAAGGAAAAATAAAACATCATGGTGAAGATTCACAGGTCCATTGTTACAGCTGTAAAAATCAGTCAGCCTAGGAAAGGACACTTCTGGTCATGCAGTGGAGTACTGCTCCAACAGCAAAAAAACATCGATGTACAACATGAAAATGATAAGCACGCTTGCTTTTTGAAGCTTGAAAGCTCAGATCAGTCCCTTTGATCCTTTGGCAAAAGTGCATTATCACTGTTTTGGCAAAAGTGCATTATCACTGTTTTGGGAAAAGTGCATTATCACTCAAAACAGATTTCTCTTTAAGCCCTCACCTGTACAAGAGTATTTTCCAGTTGAAATAGTGATGCTGATTAATTGAAGTCTGATGGCACTGTATGTTTCCATATCATTCTAGAATGTTAATGCTGTTTTCTGGGGCTGAAAAAAGCTTGATACATGATGGAAAGAAGTGCTGATGCCTGAAGGGGATACAAAAGGAAATCTTTCCTCCAAACCCCCTTTCAAAGCTGTTTGCCATTGAATGAATTGGAAAATGATTGTTTTTAGGTTTCCATTTTAAGCTTGAAAGCTGAGAAACAAGAAAAAAATGCTAATCACTTGCAACCACAGGATCTCTGCCTTTCAGACCTCTATGTCACAATTGCTAATAGATCATTTTACGAAAATTTGTTGCAACTGAACCCCATGTGGGGCCTACAATGGCCCTCTGACCCCAGTCTTTTTCTTTTCTTTTCTTTTCTTTTTTTTTCTTTTTTTGTGCATGTGTGTGGTCAATTTGAAAATTTCAAACTCACATTTAGTTGCAAGTGAGGTGACTGCAGGCGGAAATCTAAACAAATTTTTAAAGTATTATTACTTGTGTGAGGATACACAGATACACAATATAGTTCAACAGTGGAGAAGAAATACCAGTTCACTGATTCAGTTAGATAGAGACCAGGGGTGGGAGACCTTCTGTATTGATACGGAATTCCGTATAGCACATTTTTCCTTTTTTTGCCCCCCGTGTGCGTGGTGCATGTTCCGTGTTCCGATTCAGGTTTTCGCACCACTCGTATTTGAAATCCACCATCTTGTTTTCAATGCGTGAAGACCATACCATCATGCTTTATATTTGTCAAAAATGGAGCTGATTAACGATGAAGCAGAGGCACGGAAGATCAACAATGACCTGAAGAAAAACAAGTGGAGAAATGGATGAGATGGACGAATTGAATCATCCGTTCCGAAAATGGCTGCGGAAAACAAACGAAGTGGGCGCTGCTTGGCTGTGCGTTCGAAGCTGGTATACAAGTCAAATGGAAAAAAGTTGAAGTGCATTCCCAGGAGACGAAACATGTGGAGATATTGAATGTGCTGAAACATACATCAACTCTTCCTGCTGCTGCTCCAGTAATGGCTCCGGTGTTTAAAGTTGATTCCCGCCTGGATGCCAAGATTCGGACTTGTGCATTTTTAGCGGAACACGACTTGCCGAGAGCTGTCACCGGCACCAGCCACTGTTTTGTAAGACTTGGCCAACTGCAGCTTTTGATTTTGTTCAGTGTTTGTTCCAATCCAGTGCTAGTGCAGACATTGACTCTCTGCTGAATTTAAGCCATGTGAGACTAAAAACAAAAACAAAAACAAAAAAAAAACAGGAATCTTCATTCTTGAACTTATAAATCAAGTGATTGAAATTTAGCCACTATCTTCTATTAATTAACATCACTGGTGAGTAATATTTATCTATACATTGCATCCTATTTGTTCTGATGGTTTACTGAATTTAAGATGTATTCTAAGTACTTGGCATAACATTTTCAGTTTGATATTTAAGCCGTAAGTCATATTTTGTCATATTTGGAGTCTTTTTTTTTTTTTATAGAAGTTAATTATTTAACTTTGTTTTCTAGGATAGGCCACAAAAGTGTCTTGGCAAGACGAATTTTCTTCAGTGTCTGGGGGGCGTTGCCCTCCAGACCCCCAGCAGGATGTTGCCTCTGCATCCCACCAGGGGCCTAAAGTGGCCCCCTGGATCCCCAGCCTTTTCAGTATAGCTATGATTTTCTGCTCCCACCCCTGATAGAGACCCTCTCCCCTCCCCCCTCCCTCCCCCCACCAAAAAAGATCATTTTTACCAGTTGAGCGTAAGAATGAATGAAATGTTCTTGATTTTAGATTTAGTCATTAATTCTTTTGTCTTACTGTTACCTTATGTTCTTAAGTAAACCTTTTGTCTGTTGACATTTTATGTTTCGAAACTAAGTTATAACCTCTGATAAGAGTGTTTAAATCCACTACATCTTTTCTTTTTGACAGTAACTACTTTGGGTTTACTGATGATGAAAAACCATTGAACTTGCAAGCATTTGCACAGATGCAAAACTGCTTATACCATCTACTAATAGTGCTTGAAATTTTTTTTTTTTTTTTTTTGTAGGATTACTGGAGATGGTTATTGAGATGGTCAACCGAATAAGAGAAGAAACGGACAGCTTCAAGCTAATGATGCTTAACATTTCCCACCTGTTAACACACAATTAGATGACAGGTACAGGAAGTAAACCAAGACATTTTCGATCAGTTTCCACACAGTTTAATGACAGGTACAGGAAACAAACCATGACACTGCCTGGCTAGTTAGCACTCAACAAAACAATTGACACTTCCGGACAGCTAGCACACAGTTAAATGACAGATACAGAGAGCAAACCAAGACGCTCCCCACCAGTTAGGCGCAGTTACGTGTAACATTACTGGAAACGAACCAAGATATATCCCACCAGGTAGTGCACAGGTAAAAACAAAATACAGGGAAAAAACTAAGGCATGTCCCATTCGTTGGCAGCAAGTAAATGATACACACTGGAAAGAAACCCAAGACACAACTTGCCAGTGGCAGAAGGGGAAACGAGCTTAGACACTTTCCAACAGTTGGCACACAAGTAAATGACAGGTCGATGAGAGAAATGAAGGTACATATTGAAATATGGTCTGTTTGTACTCTGTGATTCAGTTGAAAAAATGTAAGTTTTAAAAGGATAACAATTTTTTTGGCTCAGTAAACTGTAAGAGCAAGCATGCATGTGCATGCACGCATGTGCACACACACACACACACACACACACACACACACACACACACACACACACACACACACACACACTCTTATGCAACTTTCCTTTACCATGGGCAAACAAAAGCAGCAGCTGGAAAAACTAGAATAATATGAAACTTTCGTAGAATGTCGAAAAGAACAAATTGACAGAAAGAGTGGTGGAAGAAGAGAGCAGAGAACGATATATGATGGCAAGTTGTTCAGTAGTTTTAAGGTTACATATGGTTTTTTTTTTTTTCATTTTGATTTTTTTTAATGTCAGCAGATACTATGAAACAATAATAGTCTAACAAATCCATGATCACTTAGTTAAGGAAACAAGTTTCTTTTAACAATTATAAATGTTTACATATTTGCTAATCAGGCTTGTTCTGTGTTTTATGCGTGATGTTTTTAATATGCAATGAATGGATGAATATGTATCTGCCACAGAAAGTATTTCACCATGTATTTCTGAAAATAAGAATCAGAACAGAATCTTTGATCCACTTGTGCACTTAAACAGTAACACAGACACACTGAACTTCAGGACATTATTGACTGATGGTTTCATGGAAATCTCCATGTCACAAAAAGACAAGGGAACAAGCACTTGGGTTTTTGTTTTCCATGTTTTGATAACTGATAAACCTTGCAAAGGGGTTGCCTTCTGTACATTTGTGACTCACCACAGAAAGGAAGGCTAATGATCTAATCTCACTGTATTTGCCGTTAAAAGCCAGAATAGAGGTGGGGAGTGGGTAGGAAGGTTGGCAGGGATGAGATGTATACATGTGGGTGTCTGTGTGTGTCATATTTGTAAAGTTAGTTGGTTGGGTTTGATCGCATTGATAACTATGGTAATACCAGTATGAAGATTGTTCACTTAAAGCTGGACAGATAAGGGGCTTCAGAGGATAAGACCTCATCTTGCATGTGTTCGGGCTCTCATCTCCCAACACTCAGTGGAGAGAGGGTGCCTTTCTTTTTTTTTTTAAACACATTGTAGCTGTAGCATTTTTTTTTAAGGTCTGATTTGAAAGCGGTTAGTAGTATTGAAAAAGAGATGGAAAAAGTAGTAACCCCTTTGTATTTGCTTTGCCAGCAGTAATACATCCCGTAGTGTTTGTATTTTTTAACTTCTGAACATATTAGTCAGTAGTGTAAAATACAGCTGTTGCCTTGTTTTATGTTGAGAAGAATTAAAATGAGCATGTGCATGCTCAAGTCATTGTATTTTGGTTTGCATGCAGTTCTGACTGTCAAGTGTTCTGCTCATGTTGTCACACTTTATGGTATTTTTATGGTGCCAGCATTTTGTTACTTGCTAAAATGAACCTTTATTCCAAAAAGAGTCTATGTTGTACTAAAGAAAAATCTGTCCTACCTTAGTTGTGTCCCTTTCATCCACATAGTGTTCAAAAGTAAACAATGAAAAGCTCTTTCATTTGTAACAAACAATGCTTGTGACAAAAATTGAAAATGATCTACAACCATAACATCACCAGCTGCTGTGGAGCAGTGATTAGTATCGCAGACTTCCAGATGGGAGGTCATGGGTTCAGTTCCCATCAGAACCGTTTATTCATGAGATTTTTCTGCCTCGTTCGGCTGCTACCCAGAGTCCAGTTTGCTGTGGGGTCAGATGGGAAGATTGGGACCACACCATCAAGTTTTCTCCTCATAATATGCGCATTTCTGAGTGTTGCTGAAATTTCCAGACCAACACTGCAGTTGTCTATCTTTTGGGCCTGGTTAACGCTGGGATCCATTATGAAACAAAGCGTAGAGTACAGCCCTATCATGCAGCCTCAAACTAGCCTGGAACTTCATAACATCACCTTCCTCATCCTCATCAGTCGGCTCAGGAAAGATTACGTGGTCCTGCTTGCCCTGCTCTCTTGGTGATCTCTGTTTCAATTGCTTCTCTAAGTTTCTACTTTAGTGGAATTTGTGTTTAGGTTTCAGGTATTGGAAAGTTTCATGGGGAATGTTTATGGATGGTTGGGGTGGCTCCCTCTGGATGGAGAGCTCACTCCCGCTGCCTCTGTGACCAAGCAATTATTGTCATGTGCAAGGGGCTCAGTAAATGGTGTTCTGCATGTATGTTGCCTCAGAACAGGCACCACTGAAAACTACTGAACAGACTCAGCAGTAGTGCAGTGTCTGGTCCTGTGGGTGGCATCATGATGACTTGACGTTAACTGCTTCCTGTGCATTGTAGGGCCAGGGCTGTGGTGGGACAAACCAGGTTGTGGCTGTGGACAAGGAAATGGAAGGAGTGGCATGGGTGCTTGGCCACTGAAGTGGCATGGAAAATGACACTTGGAGGGAGTGGGGATTGAGCAGAAGGCTTAGTATTAGTGGTCATGTAAAATCATTTGCCCCTGGAGCATGTGTTGCTGGCCTCCATGATTGTTACAGTGTGGCTGATGGTACATCATTTTCATTGAACTAACCTCACCCCACTGTGAGCTTCATTACCCACTGTTTCAGTATCAGGCTCTGCTAACGAGCTGAATCTCATGCACCAGGGTTTAAAATATCCACCCGTCCAGTTGTCATGGTCAACTAAAGCCTGTAGCACACAAGTGGAAATGATGTCTCCATTCATCCATTTTTTTTACCATGGAAGTGAAAGGATGATTGAGCAGTCAGGGTCAGAGCAGACCCATCACACTTCCCTCCTCACCTTTTCACTTTTTCACACATCCTGTCCCCGATTCTCCATTCTCACCCCCTGATTTTTTCTTGGAACAAAACCTATCAGAGTAGAGTCTCATAGGGACAAGGTGTGTTGGAAAGTTCAAACAGCATGCATGGACTGTGCTTAATCTCTTTCTGTTTACGTGTATGTAGAAATGAATTAGATTTATTTTGGAGTGTGTGTGTGGTGACAACGAAGAGAGTGCACAGAAAGAGACTGGGAACAACGTAGGGGTATTATCAATTTATATTAGTCCAGGACTATGTGAATAGGAGAAGTGTGACAATTTTATTCTAATATTTTCTCTTCTCATGCACTGGTACACATTGGAATATATTTTTTCCATTCAAGATTTGTTTGAATGGTGCAAGAATGAATTTTCCTGATATGGTTAATGCCTATTCCTGGTTCTCAAACCTTCATAGCCTGTGTGCAAGGAATGCGTGTTGAATTGTATCTGTTGACTTGTCATTGTACTACCTGTAGTTATTTTCATTAACTGTCTCTTTTTGTATGGATGGCAAGTTGAAAGTTAAGGAGAAAAGCAGATACTTGTCCCCAAGACAACTAAAAGTTATCTGGGAATTTCTGGCCCTGTGCACTTGTAAAATTCGACTTCACTGTAACTAACAAATCCATCCTCCTCACCCAAGGTAGCCAATTCTCCTCAGTGAGTTGGGCGTGAATGTTACGTCATGTTTTACAGGAACTCAACAAGATGTGGCACAAACACACACACACACACACACACACACACACACACACACACAGCCAAAAAAACCCAAAAAAACCCACCTCACTTTAGAATACTTTAGAGTACTTTAGAATGGGAATGAAGAAATGCTGTGTGTGTGTGTGTGTGTGTGTGTGTCCGTGGTCAAAATGTGTTCCACTCACTCCAGACAAAACTACTGGACCGATCTTTCTGAAAATTTGTAGGTATGTTCATTATGGGCCAAGGATGATGCCAATGCTTTAGTTTACCGTTATAGCCGTTACTAACGGCTGTAACGGCCTGTAACGATTTTTCTTCTTTATGGAATATCTCAGAAAGTGCTTGGCCGATCTTTGTAAAAATGAGCAGGTACATTCATTATGGGTCACGGATGATGCCTGATGTTTTAGTTTACCCCGTTATAGCCGTTACTAACGGCTGTAATGGCCTGTAACGGTTTTTCTTCTTTATGGAATATCTCAAAGTACTTGGCCGATCTTTCTGAAAATTTGTAGGTATGTTCATTATGGGTCACGAATAATGCCTGATGTTTTAGTTAACCGTTATAGCCGTTACTAACGGCTGTAACGGCCTGTAACGGTTTTTCTACTTTATGGAATATCTCAGAAAGTACTTAGCCGACCTTTATGAAAATTAGCAGGTATGTTCATTATGGGTCACAGATGATGCCCGATGTTTTAGTTTACCCCGTTATAGCCGTTACTAACGGCTGTAACGGTTTTTCTTCTTTATGAAATATCTCAGAAAGTACTTGGCCGATCTTTCTGAAAATGTGTAGGTATGTTCATTAATGGTCACGGATGATGCCCGATGTTTTAATTTCCTCGTTATAACTGTTACTAACGGCTGTAACGGCCTGTAGCGGTTTTTCTTCTGTATGGAATATCTCAGAAAGTACGTGGCCGATCTTTCTGAAAATTTGTAGGTATGTTCATTATGGGCCACGGATGACGCCCGATGTTTTAGTTTACTGTTGTAGCTGTTACTAACGGCTGTAACAGCCTGTAAAGGTTTTTCTTCTTTATGGCATATCTCAGAAAGTACTCGGCCGATCTTTGTGAAAATTAGCAGGTATGTTCATTATGGGTCACGGATGATGCCTGATGTTTTAGTTTACCCCGTTATAGCCGTTACTAACGGCTGTAACAGCCTGTAACGGTTTTTCTTCTTTATGGAATATCTCAGAAAGTACTTGGCCCATCTTTCTGAAAATTTGTAGGTATGTTCACTATGGGTTATGGATGATGCCCGATGTTTTATTTGACCAGAATAGTCGTTACTATCAGTTATAACAGCCCAAAACTGTTTTTCTTCTTTATGGAATATCTAAGAAAGTGCTTGGCCGATTTATAAGCGGTTTGGATGATCTTGTGACAAATTGGAGTCTCTTTCCATATGTAAGTGATGTAACGCTAAAAATCGATTAAGCAAGTTAAAAACCGTTATTTTGCCGTTATTTCTTATATATAGGTGGATTTTAATGAAATTTAGTATACTGAAAGGTTATCACACACAAATGGCACTTCTATATAGTGTTTCACAAATCGACCGTTAAAAACCGTTATTCTTGACATATGGTCCGATTTGGATGAAGTTCTATATGTACATAGGCTTTAGCTCAGTGATGACTAAAATACCAGTTTCAAAAGTGTACATTGGTTATATAACCGTTAAAACCGTTATTTTGCCGTTATTTTTTTACATATTGGTGGATTTTAATTAAATTTAGTATACAGAAAGGTTGTCACACACAAATGGCACTTCCATATAGTATTTCAAAATTTGACTGTTAAAAACTGTTATTCTTGACATATTGTCCGATCTGTATGAAATTTGGTAGGTACATAGGCTTTAGCCCAGTGAGGACTAAAATACCAGTTTCAAAAGTGCACATCGGTTAAATAACCATAAAAACCGTTATTTTGCGTTATTTATCTCAGAAAGTACTTGGCCGATTTATAAGCGATTTGGAAAACTGGGAGTATGTTTATATGCTTTGCATCTTCTTTTTTTTTTTTTTTGGTTAAGTAGAAAGGCCAAGTGCCCATTTCTGGTAATGGTTTATGTATTACTTTAGCATGTAATTCTGGACAAGGGCATACAAATACAGAGGTGCAAGTCTTCTGGAATAAGCAGGTAATCTGTATAATAAAAACTTTGTTTCCATATGGGTGAGAATTTGTTTGTGCAGTCTATGGTTCAATGAGATTTTGTTGAGGTGTTTTTCAAGTGCCTAGATATTTTTGGAACATGATGTTTTCTCCCTGGTTCGTCGTGAATGTACTTTATTTTGGGATGCATATTTTACAATACAGAACAGATGTTCTGGAAAGAAAATGATTGGTTTGAATTACTGTCATCTACTTAATTTTAGTCGTATATTCTATAAAATACTGTCAGTTATTGAAAGGCTTCAATCAGGAAGGTCAAAGAGTCTCATATTGGTAAAACAATTTCTTGTTAGTCCAGGAAAGACATTCTGTAACTGTAGGAACAAAAAAAAATAAATAAAGCATGTAGCACTTGACTAAACAGGATTTCACTGGCCAACAGCGAAACAGGCTAAACAGGATTTCACTAGCCAACAGCAAAAAGGCTGAAACCATTTTAAAATCAATTAAAACTAAAGTTGACAAAATTGGTGAAGAATGAATAGTCTGGTGTTAGAAAATCGATGTTATTACTGTGTGTGTTATGTGCTGTCCAGCTCTGGTCAGTGAGGTGCAGTTATTGGCTGATCATTACACATTAAAGATAAGCTGTGGTCTTGTTTACTGCTGGGTGAACTTTTTGGAGGGGAAGGGGGAGGAGGGTGTGTGGGAGGTGGGGTGTTGGGGTGGGGCCGGCACCACCACAACAAACCGCATGTATCATAAAAACAAAAAGCAACCAGATTTACAGGTGAAATCAAGGAATTAATTTTTTCCCCTCAAGTTTTGTACCTGGACTCCCTTTGCCCTTTTTTCTAGTAGCAGGTTGTAATGGACTAAATCAAACTAGCATTGAAACATCAGACTAAATCAGACTGGTATTGAAACATCGAGTGTGTCTGATGTTGGGTTTTCAGAGACAACTAATCTGCACATCAGTGTTTGGTGTTGCACATTTTTGTATATGATTTCAGCTGTTGATTTCTACATTTATTTTAAGAACTTGATAATTGAGAGAGTGAATACAGAAAAATCTTAAATGACAATCAACCAATCAGCCAAAGAAACAAACAGAAATCTTCCCTCATCAAGAGACCATTCAGCAGGTCCATAATTGTTTATAATCCTCACTCCACCACCCAAATTTGTAAATGACATACTTTTCCATTGATCGTTGGAAGGAAGCAGTATGGTACATGGAATCATTGATAACATCCTGCTCTTATTTAGCCTTAACCCATGTCTTTCTCCTACACTGTCCCACCCCTTCTCCAGCTCTGACTTCATGGAAACGAAATACGCATGTGATGGAGGATCTGTATTTCTATATTAGTGATAAAGGCCAAATGGAGTCCTGGTACTTAAAGAAAAAGTGCAGTTTTGCGCATATGCATGTGTACCCACTTTGGGCTTCTTGCCCTCCATTTTCAATTGTGGTCAGTTTCATACCTTTTATTTCTCACATTTCCTTTTCCTTTCAGTTTGCTAACAAACTGAAAGACAGAGGGATGGGTGTGCAGACTTGGGCACTACTAGTTAATCTGTGGATCTACTGAAATAAATTATTGTTCATATTTATTCTGTTTTTGTTACAGAACTCTGTAGAATTGGTACTTGAAAAAATAAAAAAAATCTTTCTCCCTTTCATTGTTATATTCATACATACATACATATATATATATATATATATATATATATATATATATATATAATAAATGCTGAACAATTAAGTAGTGGGGGAAAACAAGTGCAGGCTATATATATATATTTATATGTGTGTGTGTGTGTGTGTGTGTGTGTGTGTGTGTGTGTGTGTGTGTGTGTGTGTTTTAGGATTCTATCACACGTAATGATAAATTTCAGGGATGGATGGGATGGACACAATGCAAATTTCAGGATTGGTGGGATGCCCCAATTCACTTTCACGATAGGGGACAACCCCCCACTTGCACCCCTACAAATGTTGATAACGTATATTGATAAACACACACCCCTTTTCAATCCTTCCATATGGACAGCCTTGGTAGCCTCTCCAGCTTCTCTGGTTCAAGCAGATCTGCACTGACAGGCTTTCATTAAGAGGCTTGTAGTTCCATATGTAACATTGCAAAATGAAAATGATTTTATCAGCACATCACAATTTCATGTAATGTAATGCATTTTTGGACTGTTGATGTTTTGACAAATTCAAACAGCACATCACAATTTCATGTAATGTAATGCATTTTTGGACTGTTGATGTTTTGACAAATTCAAACAACTTATTTTTTTAGTAAAACTCCATAAGCATGAAAACCACAGTTTTCATCAAATTACTGGAATCATGGTTAGCCTCCCTATGTGGAAGGTAGTTCTGTGTAAGTTACCTCCCTTCCATAGTAAGTGATTTACATGTAAGGACAGAAACATCAGTATACTGAATATGCTACCGTGCCCGAATGCTGTACAGGCACTGGCACAGAATGGTATTCAGTGGTGCCCGAACAGCATTCAGGCGTAGGATTGAATGACTTAAAAAGTTTTATTATGCAGTTTCATGTTTTCGCTTTTTGCAGCTGTGCATCTCTCTCTCTCTCATCCTATCCGTATAGTTTCATCTCATCTCTCTCTACATCAGTAGATAAGTAATATATTATATACAAGGTTGATTTTTTGTACTCCCAGTTCTTATAGAACAGAGAGTACTTTACAATGGGAACGAAGAAATGCTGTCTGTCTGTCTGTGTGTCTGTCTGTCCATGGTCGAAATGTGTTCCACTTGCTCCAGACAAAACTTCTGGGCCGATCTTTCTGAAAATTTGTAGGTATGTTCATTATGGGTTACGGATGATGCCCAATGTTTTATTTTACCAGAATAGCTGTTACTAATGGCTATAACAACCCCAGACGGTTTTTCTTTTTTATGGAATATTTCTGAAAGTTTATCTCAGTAACAAAATACATTATGACGCATGTTTGATCGTGACGTTTTCTTGTCTATGAAAGTACTGTATTTGACGGATTTTAAAATAGCTTTAGATCTAATAACTGACTGGTAGATCATGGGTGTTTTCATAGTAAATATGCTCTTGACATGTACACGCGTATTCAAGATAACTGGGAGTACGTTTATATGCTTTGCATCTTGTTTAAACATGTCATAAACACATGGCAATAACAATGTTGAAAATGTCATCTTGAAAGTAAATATAAAAGCACCTGTTATTTTAAGCATTATTTGTCATGCTTTTTTTGTAGTGGTGTGCAAAAAGATGAGATAGTGTGTGTGTATGTGTGCAACCATTTCTGTTCAGATTATTTTAACCAGTTTTTTCAGTTGGTCGGCCAGATAAGTATTTTTCCTTTGATTTCAGAATTTGTGGAAACTGATTTAATTTTAAGGCATTTTCAGTATAAAACTTAGTAACAGGTAAACCTCTTCTTTTTTGTGACAAAAGTGTACTAAATTGATTTTGATGATGTGATGGCCCTGATATGGCCCCATGGAGTTGCCTGAGATATAAACAGCTTGAATTGAGTCAGTGATATTTTTTCTGACCTACTCCATGTTGTCAGTGCAGTGCACTTATCAAGATACATTTTTCATGAATTATGAAGCAAGTGGAAATACTAAACCAATGTTGTCTGTTTCCTCTGTAACAAAACAAAAACAACAACAAAACATTGCTAAAGAAATGTATAGTTCTTTCTATTTGGAGTGTGTGTTTGAGTGTGTATGTACGTGTTTGTTTTAAGTTGCCGATTTGCATTCTGGGAGAATATCACTGGATGTATGTTAATATGAGATTTTTCTCAAGGGTAAATCAGTCATCAAAGGCCTTGAGAAACATGGATGGATTCACATGCTTTTATACACACATGCTAAGCCTTTTTTTTTTTTTTTTAATGATTATGTATGGACAGCATGCACACATTAACACATGTACACACACACATATGAAGAAAGATTGGATAGTGAGTCAGTTTACAAACCATGTGGATTCTGAGTGTCTTTGTTGACTAAAGCAAAGTGAAATAAAAACTGGCAAAGTGGTGGTGTCAAGCTATATCTGTACAGGGGATGGAATCAGAGGCTTCTCTAGAGTACACAGTCTCGCAAATTCTCATGCATGCTCATACAAGCACGCAATCGCTTAGACACACACTTGCACGTGCGCCATACTGAGTTAGATCCCCCTCCACCCCTCTCTCTCTCCCTCTCTCTCACACACACACACACACACACACACACACACACAAAGCAACTAAATATTTTCAGATGGTAAATCATTGCTGACAATTGCTATAGATCCTTTTTCCCCACTTAAGACTTTTTTTTCAAGTTTTCATTAATTCTGGATTGGAAGTTGCTCAAGCCCTTATCATTTTTTTTTTTTTTAAATAGAAGAACGTATAACTGTTTTTGGGGCTGTCTGGGGAAATATTTCTTGGACTACATGTGCAAGCAGACTTATCTTAGCACTTGAATGATGTATGTGTTTGTTTGATGTGTGCAGGATGATGTCCCCTAACTGATGTGGCATGAAAATGGGATTTGACAAAATGATGTGACAGCTATAACATCACTCTCCTACGCATTGGAACTTAATCAGATGGGAAGACAAACGCCTGCTTCTCCTCACCTGTAACTAGTTCCATGGTGTACATCTCTTTTGCTTCATTACATCCTCTTGAACTTTGAATAGGTTGCCATCTCTTGACAATTCCAGCACACACCAGCCCATGAGCTGTAGTTGGTAAAAAATATAAACTAGTTCACTCTTTAAATCTGTTGAGGGTACGTAGGATGACGTACGTGTGTGTGTGTGTGTGTGTGTGTGTGTGTGTGTGTGTGTGTGTGTGCGCGTGCACGCGCGTTCTTGTATGTTTGCGTGCTTGTGTTTTGTTTCTTTTGAGAATGTTTTAGACATAGATTTAATTTTGAATGTTGGTTGTTGCATTTTCCTTGAGTTTTGTTTGCATTTGAGGTTGAAAATAAACCAGTGTTCTTTCATGCCTTGCTTCTAAAAGAAGGGCATCGTTGATGGATAATACAGTTTTCCAGTCTTGATATCTTTTTCTCTCTCTTTGTCACGTTGGTCAAGATCACTGGTGGAACAGTACATCGCTGTGTCCACTCATTCTAGACACTTCTCACTGATGGTGTGTGTGCAAAATGTACATATGTATACAAATGATTCAGAACATGTGAGTCAGTATCTTGCATGTTAATGATCATGTGCACTGTGGTGAGAAAGGGTCAGGAGAATAAGAGACATGTAAATGTAAAGATGTAGAGAAAACAGATATACATTCTAGCCTTGACATAATTGTGTGTGTGAGTGTTTACAGTCATGGGAATGACTGTTAAGCTAGAAGAACAGATAAAACCTTTGTCATGATGTCTTTGTTCTTTATAAGATAATGTCTGATATACTGATGCATGTTTGTATTGCATAAATACCTATTGTGTAGAATTATTTTTCTTTCTTTTTTTTTGCACTTTCAGAAAAAAGGGAGGGGGATTTTGTGGATTTTTGTTTTTGGTATGTGCGTGATTGGGTAATGATTGGTATGGTAAATTAATGTCTATTTAAAGTAAGTTGAGAAGTTCAGGTCTTTCTGTGAAGAACTTGTAAACAGTTGTGTTTGTTTCTTTGTTTGAAAGCTGATAAATCGGACACTGTCTGCTATCTTTATACTGAGAGAAGAATGAAAATGTATGCAGTATTAGATATTTTCTTATTAGTGCAGGTCTTGCTTGCTTTATGTAAGAATTAAAATGTGCTTTTAAAATATAGTCTGTCCTTTGCTTTTACTTTGAACATAGTTCCCTTTTTTAATTTTTTTTTTTTTTTTTTTTTTTGATAGTGTTTTGTTTATTTTTTTCTATTTCACTTGGACTTGGAGCATAACATGGTACTTATCTGAGATGTCCTAACATTTTTTTTCTTCCAACTTTTTCCTTCTTACATTTGTTTTAGCTTTGTATTTGCCATCACAGACAGAAGAAAACTAGAGATCTGGTTGTTGTTGAGGCTCTTCATGTCTGCTGACTCTTCATCCTCAAAGCCTATTTGGGTTGTCAGGAAGAAACTGTGTTCAGGATCTGGAAGATAGTCTTGAGGGATCAGGAAGATTTTGAAATAGTAGAGGCAAAAGATTGATCATGGCGTGCAGACACATAGATACAAGTGAAATTTACATGTATTAGCATGTCATGTTTGTGCTGTAAATCTGTTCAATTATTCATCTGTCAAAGAGGGGACACTCTGTGGCTGGGTCCTTAGCTCTTGCCTGGAGGTCTGCAGTTCTACTCTTAACTCAACCGCTTTTTCTGCCCAACTCTGCCCTCCGCCATTTTGACTCCCCATTAGTTCTGTGATGTGGTACCCACATTTGAGAGCAGGCAGCTACCACTATATCAATACTGTATTGTGCCAGCCATTTCATTGGAATGAATTCAGAGCAAAGCAATACACTGGATCTTCTGCATAGCATACCAAATGATATCCAATTTCAGATTGACAGAAATAAAATTAAGGCAAATCATTGGTATGTATGTTTATGGGTACTTGTAAATTATGCATGCTTCCTATTAGTTTGCTGTAAACTTACCCTGTTTCAGTGACTGTTAATATGGGAAGGATGATATTCACTACAGAATACTTGTCTGAAATAAGGAAGTCTGTCTTATGACATTGAATCCCTTATGGTTAGGCATTGATCACATACTTTGTTTTGTTTGTAAGAAAGTTCATTGGAGGTGATGATGTCCTTGTCCAGTTGCACTCATTTCATTGGATTCTAATAGTTTGAAGCAGTATTGTACATGGAACTATATGTAAGACTTCATTTTCAACTGAAGGAGGAAGCAAGAGTGCAAACTTGAGAAATTAAATCATCTGTCATTAAGTATTTGCAACCTGATACTGTGGGCAGGTTGTTAGTATATTTTGTATTCATTGCATTGGTCCAGTTATGTTTCATTATTAAAATCAGATTGTCAGCTGACATCATTGTTCTGTTTGATGTGGTTTGAGAGTGAGATGTGAAAATATAACAGCTGTATGACTTTGTACTAGTGTGCAGTTTTGATTCTCAATCAGCAGCAAGTCCACACATAAATGGAATCCACTCCTCAAGATTACCATGCACAAAGACCTGGCCTGTAACGAGTGTGTGTTGTCATGATTACCAGTTCAAGATCAGTTTGCAGGGTATAATTAGGCCGACAGGAGCTGTCCTAAATTGACAACTTGAAGGACTGGCATGGCTACAATACCTGTCATGACTTCGTGACAGAAGATACGACTGAAGGGCAGAGCTGAGGAGATTCCTGATGGCCTAATGACTGTCACAGTACCTCAACACCCGACAGTTGTGACAGGATGAATGAAGATGAGCATTTTTCAGTTCCTCACCATCCTCAGCTTCCCAAACCACCATTCACCTGTTGCTTAATACACACAGGGCCAAGGAGCATATCATAAACAGGAAGGAGAAAAAGGTTTGTTATTGATTACTTTTTACATTGACTTAAGAGGAAGATTGGGGTGGCATTTAGGAAGGCCGGGTATAAACTGTATTCTCAACCTATATCCGGGCAAATTAGAAAAAAAAAATTGCATATGCAGAATACCTGGAAATGGCTATATAAATCCGGATGAATTGATCAGAACTCTTAGAATTGAACAGGCTGTCCATCAATGTATAGTTTAATATGGCAGTGCTATAGATGAGAGAAAGGTCTGGGTTTGGGATAAAATGTTTCTTGATACAAGACATTAATTTGAATACATTGATGATTGCAGAGCAATTTTGGAAGTTTTGATTCAGGCATCAGCAATGGTGTATTCTGAACAAGGTATTTACCCCAGCATAGAACTTCACAGGCTTCACATTCGTAAAACGTTTGCTCAGCTGAGTTTCAGTTCCATTTTGTAGATTTAAGCAAGTTCAGGGAATGGGAGCAAATCCTGATGGAATGATGAGGTTTTTCTTTTATTTTGCCAAATTATGCAAGTCCAGATTAAGACATTCAAAAGCGAATAGCTACTCCAGCATACAAAACTAGAAAACACCGTGAGTAGCTTTTTGGTAATTGCCACAATTGCCAAATAGCACTATCCGGATCTTCCTGAACACCACCCCTGATCAAAATGTCTCTGGTTTAAAGACAGTCATGAATTTTGCAATGGTGCTTATTAAGAAGCCATTTTAAGAGAATAATTGATTTCAAGGAATCTTTCAGATTTTTCAACTCTCTTGTTTCTGGTGCTTGAAATATTTTGTCTGGACCTTGATTTGGTGACTGCTCCTTTTGCCTCCTTAATAAATATAATATGAAATCGTACTATATAAGTTGCTGTACAATTTAAATCAAAACAAACCAACCCAACCAAAAAGGATTCGAAATGTTAGACATGGATTACATGCACTTGTTTGGATGTTGAAGTGCATTATGAGCACTGTGAAGTTCAGAAAATCTTGTTCGGGTAGATTAAATTAGCCGGAATAGCTCAGTTGGTAGAGCGCCGGACTCGTAATCTTGGTGATCCTGGGGTTGCGGGTTCGAACCTCCGCCGGGGCGTTTCGGTACAGGGGGATTTTTCCCTCGGAGTTAACATTGGTTCTGACTCCATTTCCCATACAGTCCTTCGAATGAGACTATAAACCGAGGTTCCGTGTGTGAACGCACGCATAACATCTTGCACACACGTAAAATCCCATCACCAACTTTCGGAAGAGTAGGCCAGTTTGGCCGTTGGTATGGATGACACGTTACACATAGCATGCACCCTGCGTGAGAAATGGAAAGAATGAAGTAAGGAAAATGAGTGATCGATATTGAACGATACTGACTGGATGACACGGGAAACGACTGAATGAAGCGCCAGCTGGCAGCTCTTCAGTCGGCACTACCCAGGTAGGCAGCCCGTTGTGTAAACGAGTGTTGATTGTAAAGCGCTTAGAGCTTGGTCTCTAGCCGAGAATAGGCGCTATATAAGTATTCATTATTATTATTATTATTATCTGATGATATGAAGAACTTAACTGACAGCAGATGAGAACGCCCTGTGGGGAAAGAACATGCAATCAGAGTCGTTACCTTGATGTCACTCATTCTGGCTCTCCCACGTGCAGTCACATGCAGAGTTGTTCTGTAGCAGCTCCAGCACCAAAACACCTGGGGAGTAAATAGTACATAACACATTGTTCAGGTAGAGGTGACTGCATTGCGGCAGGCAACCTTGCCCATGATACAAGACTGAATGGGGTAGGCGGGGACTGGAGTTGGCGTCTTGTGATCCATGTTACAATGACATCAAACTTCTCAACAGTGGTGTCATCAAACAAATTTCCCCACGATGTTGCCAACAGAGTCGCGTCGTGTCGTCATTTCGGCATGGAATAAAGTCAGCTAGACAGAAATAGGGAAAGAAGTGAGAGGAGAAGGGGGTCAAAGCGGGTGAAGGCAGGCTTCATAAAAAGATTTAAACGCAAAGGAATGTTAGAGAGAGAGAGAGAGAGAGAGCAGGAGAGACAGTAGGTTGGATGGTAGAAGCTGTTGACGTCATAATCTTGTAGGTTGTCTTTGTGTCCGTAATTGGAGTTTAATGGCTTTAAATGATCATGATTGCCTTTTTTTGTCACTGAAAATACATTTTCACAATGATACCACGTAAAATTATCATATGTGTACTTGAATTATCTTTTCGGAACAATGATTTTATCTGCCTTTGATGGTGTTAAAACACTACACAGTATGTCAAAAGACGGAGAATAATGGTCCATCTTATGACCACATATAAAGCAGTGTAAAAAAAAAAAAAGTTACGGATTTTACATTGATTGTTGCTACATTACAATATTGGATCGTAAAGCAAGGAAATAATCATTAATGGAAAAAAAATAATGACAAAATTGTTAAAGTGGTAATTATTTGATTCTAGTCATTTGCTGTAGGTTGTTGTTAGTCTTGCACATTCCCTGATTGAGTGATATACTAGAAAAGCACCAGGAAGTAATTCATCTTGGTATATGGCAGAACTTAAAACATGAAAATAACGTTAATACATAAAATGGCAATGTGTTCTTAAATGCTTGGAATGGAGGACATAACAGATAAATGGTGTACCATGAGTGGTCCATCATGAGAAAGTTTATAGGACATGATAAACTGTGTGTAACTTGCGACAGCTAATGAATTTGAAATAAAAAATAAAAAAAAAAAGACAGACCACCAATATCGCATTTAAAAGACTACAAGTTAAACTCACGTGTCCAACATTAAAACTGAGAAATTTGCTATGCATCTTGCACATTGTTGTTCTTATGTTCTGTATAGTTCTACAGATCAGTTCATACTACAGACCCTTCAGTGCTGAAACCAGCTTGAAGAGTATGTCTCAGTCGCTCAGACTGGCATAAAACTCAGGAAATGCAACCACAGTGCATGGAGGCGACTTCAGGATGGAACAGGAAGAACACTTGCACAGCTTAGCACACTTACTCATTACATGGCCACCAGATCCAAGCCAAGGTTCAAATCGGGTACCTCAGTGTCTATCTCATCAAGGATCTAAAATGGGGACCCCACTTTGAGAGCACCATCGCTCACAAGGCAAACAGAACCATCAGCTTTGTCAGAGCAACATTAAGGTTTCAAATAAATCCCAAAAAGTCTTCCCACAAGGCCTTGGTGCGCCATGTTCAAGAGTATGCTGGTCCAGTGTGGGATCCTTACCAGGTGCACACCATCAAAACCCTTAAAAAGGTACAGAGTCAAGCAGCCTGCTGAGTCTCTGACGGATTTCTCCAGACATCCGATGAAGAGGAGATGCTGCATATGCTGAACTTGCTAACCTGGCTACCAGGAGAAGAACAGCAAGGCTCACTGCCTCCCACAAGTTTCACCAAGGGTTGGCACCGATCAATCCAACGCACCTCCCCACTTTCAGACGCCAGAAGTGCAGTGCCCGTCAGTCCCACCCATCATCCTATCACATTCCATCCTCAAGGACCATTTATAGGCATAGGAGCTTTTCCCCTTTGAAACAATTTCAACTTCCCTGTGAAATAACTTTAGGCTCAGCAACCGCTCCATCTCTGGCAGCTGCACTGTCCAGGATAGCCCTCCTTCAATAAATTCTGAAAATTGAGAGCAGCGATGGTGGTACGCTGATTTCATTCTCTTTTTCCTCAAAGAGGCAGTAATTTGTGCACCAAGGCACCGAGCAAGGCTGTTCCTGTGCCAGGGACGAGAAGCAGCTGCACATGCGGCAACACTTTCAACACTGAGTGGTGTGTATGTATGTGTATTGTTGTTTTCTTTTTAAATAAACCGGAGCGCCCTGAAGTCAGCGCAACAGAATCATCGGTATGTTGACGTTAGGTGCCTTTATTCAAGAACAGATAGGTCCCCGTCCCTCGCTCTCATCAGATGATTATCCTGGTTTGTCTTATAGGTATAGGTAGTTATGGACGTTAAACATGAACGTTAGATAAGCTAGAGACAAAACAAACAACAACAACAAAACAGCCAAATTAAACAAACAAAAAAAAAGAAATTTGTGTGAACACCCCTCTGAACAATCTCTCCTCGATAGCTTCTGGTTTGTAGAATACTGTATACATTTATACATTGGAGGAGGGGGGGGGGGGGGGAGTGGTGGCGTAATAACCTGAGGAGCTTTTATTACCTATTCTGTTATTCTGCTTCTTTCAGTATATAATCCATTTGATCTTCGATTCATGAAACAAAGATGAATGGATTCTTGAAATGACAGAGGAAGGTACATTGTGCCGACAGTCCGCGTGGGGTCACTGAGGCGCTAAAGGTGAGATCAGCATCTGATTTATCTATAGGCCTGCATAGTCACAAAGACAGGCCTATACCACTTACATCTATCAAATTTGGGTGAAGATTTAAACTGGCCATGTGGAGTCGAGACTGCTGTTCTTTCCAGGGTAGAGCGGAGGGGGGCGGATTAGACCCGTGGAAGCTAGGGTACACAGAAGCTAGAACTTTCCTTCTCTGAAACAGCGCTGTGCAATAATCTGAGTAGCCTCACACGGCCGGCCTGGGGACAGAAGTCTTTTCTGTTGTTCTCAATTAGACTGAAAAAGATTTTAACAGGTGTCTTACATAACTCCGCCACATGACATGGACAAACGAATTACAAGACCAAAGTCCGTACGCCAGGTCGTGGTGGGGTCGGCGATTCTACCTTAAACCAGGGTATCCAAGAACGAGTGCCGCCTGTTGGCTTTGTCTTGTAATTCATTTGTCCATGCTAACTGGTGGAGTTCTTTCTAACACCTTTTGAAATTTGTTTCAATTTCCGCCTGCAGTCACCTCACTTTGCGACTAGACTGAAATAAATTTGTGCATGAAGTTTTGATCCGGCGTTCAGTTGTTTTCAGGGATACTGGACAAACGCCAGTTTTGATCTGGACAGCTGCCGACATTCCTCAAAGACAGACTCCAAATGTGGCAGGCCACTTCCCCAAAAGCGCTCCCAGAGACAGGCACTCATTCTGGGATACCCTGGTTTAAGGTAGAATCGCCGACCCCAACACGAGTGAAGACTGTGAACTGCAGGAGACACAGTAACATACTGTGACATACCCTGGTCACAATAATCCGTCAGGACCTATGTGCAACATAGGCCGCTCTACTTGCAGTCAAGGTGCAGTGGCCGATGATGACGACGCCTGACTGATAAATGTGTGTGTGCCAACAGAAAAGAAAAAGACACCAGCTCGACAATTTTCTTCCCCTCTTCCTTAGCCAATCTTACATACAGTTTTAAGATGTTGGGCTATAATTGACCCCTCCCCCCCTCCCCCCCCCCCCCTTCCTATTCTTATTACTGGGTGTTTAGACTGGCCCCGTGCCTACCCACCGTAGACGAGGAGCCTGGTGCTGACATCTTCACGAATGCATTGTCAAGATGGTTAAAAAAAAAAAAATAAAATAAAAATAAAAAGGAGGAGGGGAATGATCCCGCGAGAATGGATAAATTGGTCGTGAATGATATCACTTTGAAGTAGAAAGTGTTGCTCCAGAACATTTGGTGCTATGTAACCTTGGAATAAACAGTGTTGGTCGTTGTTTGAACGGATGAGGACGCATCCAGATATGGCTGTGTAGAACTGTTAGGGGTTGTAAAAACCCGTGAGATGGGGGAGAAATGGGGAATTGGGAGGGGTGGAGGCATACGCTCATGAGAGTGTCTTCGTGGGTGCTTTCAGAAATAACGCAGTTTTGTTGCTGATAAAAGCATTCACAGATCTGGAAACAACCCTGAGCGGGTACAGGACCAGACATCACAGACACAAACAATGACCGAGTGAGGAAAGGACAAACGGCTACACACACAGAGACGCACGCGCGCGTGCGCGCGCGAGCACCACACACACACACACACACACACACGCGCGCGCGCGCGCGCGCGCGCGCGCGCGCACACACTTTTTGTTTAGTCAGTCTTAACATACGGTCTTAAAATGCTCAGTTATTAGTTCCCTGTCCCCCCCCCCCCCCCCCCTTTTTTTTTTTTTTTTTTTTTTCTTTTCTTTTTTTTTTTCTGTACATGGGGTTTGGACAAGCCCCTTCTCTTCCCAACGCAAAAAACGAGGAGCAAGACAAAGACGGCAAATGCCTAACAGATGAAGAAGACGCTAAGAAAAGGTGAACGGAGAGCTGCTCTGCGCTCTCTATGACTACCAGAGTAGTGGAGACCCCAGCGTACTGATACGTCAAGAGCCTTAAGAGGAAGGTGACTTTCCTGATCTACGTGAGGAAGTCGAGGCGTCAATCAAGACTCTCAATTAGGGCAAAGCGGCTGGTGTGGACAACATCGCAGCTGAACTTCTGACTCACGAAGGACCGCTATTATTGACGTCAGGCATGCCATCTGCAAGAAGAAGAAGAATACTGGCGATGGCCTTCATCATGGATTAAATCACTCATCATCACCTTCGCCCCAAAAAGGCAATCTTCAACTGCTGAAAGTAGTGCACCACAAGTCTCAACAGTCACGCCAGCAAAGCCATGATCAAGTTAATTCTGAACAGACTGCGACCACAGGCAGAAAAGATGGATCAGTTGAGATCATTGCATGTAGCAAATATACTACACAACGAAAGAATTTGCGCCAAATGCTCATTAAATGAATTTGGAGATGGATTTCATTACGTATTCAAATGGCCATTTTTGATGAGGTCAGGGTTAAACCGCTGACGAAATTCTTCGGAACAAAAATGTAAATACAAAAAAACAAAACAAAAAAAAACAACAAAAAAAAACACCCTCTAGCAAAGCTAGTTCGATTTTTTAAAACAGTTCTGAAAAAAAAAAAGTTTGAATTTGCTCTGTCAGGGGATGGTAGTGTTGTGATCAAACACTCTCCCTTCTTTCTTTTGGTATTTACCACCATTTGTGGCTCTTCTGATCTCTCTCTCTCTCTCTCTCTCTCTCTCTCTCTCTCTCTGAATAATTTGTTAGAGTTCATTTTCATGCATTCTGATCGGGGAGGGGGGGGGGGGGGGGGGGGGGGAAATAATCAAATTCGTGTGTGTGTGTGTGTGTGGGTTGTGTGTGTGTGTGTGCGTGTGTGTGTGTGTGTGTGTGTGTGTGTGTGTGTGTGTGTGTGTGTGTGTGTGTGTGTGTGTGTGTGCGTGCGTGCGTGACTATGGCTGAGAGATTGGCTTGTCAAGGCCTGTCGATTCTGGCCAAGGCTGGGGAGATATTCTTCCGCCAGGTGCCCACATTTTTTTTTCCGCTGCGACGGATATTGAATTACGTCCACAGTCTAACGGATAAGTTGATTTCTTTTGGACTACTCCTCAGTCTCAAGTCTCTGGTCACGCCTCATGCTGTTCTTGAGCTGTGACATGACGGTAGAAGCTGCTACTCTGATTTTCAAGAGTGATGTAGCGTTTTATTCATACATTTCGTTTACTTTTGTTTGCCCGATAGGGTTCAAACAGCACCTTAATAATCCCATAATAGTCCCAGTAGGTGACTGCGCGACACATTAGCTTTGATCAAGGTTATACGCCATATCTTGCCCCACCCCCACCCCCACCCCCTGCCCTCTGAGTAAACAAGTTGGGCTGGACATATTTCCTGCTCCACTCCCCCCCCCCCCCCCCCCCCCCCCCCTCACAGCCGTTTGTAGACAGTAGGCTATTGTTGGTATCCCGGACCGACGACGTAAGATTAACATGACGCTGGATCATGGTTCACCTGATGGAGGAGAAGTTCCTCCCCCTCCTCCCTTATACTCCCTAACCTCGATCTTCTTTTTTTCTTACTTTTCGCTCCCCCCCCCCCCCCACACACACACGAAGTCGAAGTCGAGTGTGCGCGCAAGAGCGCGATGTCATCGGTTCCAGCTGGCAGACTGTTGCATGTTTAGACAAAGAAATTTAAATCTGGAATATATCGGGAAACCCCTTTGAAAAAGAAGCTTTCATATCTTCTTGCGTGTTTATGTGTTATGGAGGAATGATTTATTTCCTTGTCTTTCATACATTCAGTGAGTACGTCTTGCGTGTATGAGTGGGTTTTTGATTACCTGTACACGATCACCATTGGTTTTAGTTTATTATTATCATAATTATGTTGATCTTCTGTTTTTAGAGTAGTTCAGTAACGTGGTCCTGAAAAGTTTTTAACATCCTTCTTCTGTGGTTTTAAAATGAAATGTAATAAAAAGGGGGAAAATGTCGGAGTTCATTGAGTAAAATTAATGTCAGTGGCTACACACTCATCCCAGTCCCATCCTGTATCCCTCCCCCCCCCCCCCCCTCTTTTAGCTAGTTCCTCCCCCCTTCGAACTCTGTTCCCTTTTTCTACATTAATCATCAACCTTTATATATCCATTTCAACTGGATCTCGCATACACTATGTATAGTAGGACTTTTAACAGAAATAATGGCAAAAAAGAAGGCTGAAATCAGTTGTATGTTGGACTACCTTGTAGAAGATAGTGAGTCTCGGCTGCTTCCTCCTCTCTTTCAGTAGCGAAAGTCTCAGTTCATGGAGCATGTCATCGCAGATACAGGACAGTTCCTTTGAATTTGTTATTTTGTTTCAAAAAGATGAAGCGAGCTGCTTGCCGCTGAATCCGCTCTAACCGATCCCCATCCTTCCCGTATGGGTCCCAGGTGACGTAGGGTAGCCCACTGAGGTAGCGTGTCGGATTAGAGCGATGTTCGTTAATTAGGCGACGGCCATGACTCCTGCCACGGTTCTTTCTTTGGAAGCCGACTCAGTTCTGTGGAGGAACCGTGTCTTTCAGACGCCATGATAGCGCCCAGGGATGTCGTAGCCCAGCAAACATCACTCAAAGTGATTAGGGCTCTAGCCTTCGTTTTTGACTGGTTGGACGACCGTTTCATCGTACGTCCGATGATAGCATGATGCTAGGAGGGCTCAAGGAGGCAAGGTCGCAAGAATTCTCGCTAGCTTGGCGAGAGTCAGCTTTTCACAACTAACTTTCTACTGACCGCTACCCTTCGTTGTTTTGTATTTCGCTAAAACGTCCTCTATTTTAGGAGTGCACTTGCAATCGTTGTATGCTACTTTTTATCATTGTATGCTACTTTTCATTGATTGCTCGTTCTTTATTTTCGTTGTTCTGAGTGTTGTTTATCTTGCCTGAAGAAGACCAAAGAGGTCGAAACACGTCGTGGTTTGTCTTGTGATTCGTTTGTTCATGTCTGGCGGATGTATTACTGAAACTTTTTAAGATTAGCCACTCGTGAGTTCTCAAGGCTATGAAACGCGTGTCAGGTTGGCGGTTTCTTCGAATGGGCCTTATATCAAGGCTTACTCTTCGTTCGAATGACGCAACACCTATTTTGCGCGCAAAAACCCCGTGGCATGCCCCAGTTCAGCTCGCTGGCCCATACTTCTGAAGTGCAATGTGGCCCAGAAACTGTTTTTCTAGACAGAGTAAGCGGTCATTTGTAAATAGGCGAACTCTTGATCTTACAGAATCTGGGAGGTCATTGATATGGCACAGAAAAAGGCTGTTCACAAACGACACCTGAAGACCTGATATCGGGCCAGAGACGCACTCTTTCCAGTCCTCCCTCCACACATATACCTTCTTCTTTCATGGATGTCCGCTTTCAACCTCCTCCACCCCTCCCCCTCCCTCTTTTCTCCTGCACAAGAAAGGCCTAATGCTATTTATGTGGCTTCAGGATGCTATGTAGAAGGATAAAGTGAAGATGATTGCGCAGAATGCTCAAAGTTGCAGATTTTCTGGTCGCATGATTGTCTGGGCGTTTTACTCACTATTAAGAGTGAAGAAAGAAGGGAGGAAACAACAGTCTTTCAATGAATTACTTTAGAATCGTCTCCCATGTGCAGCTTGTTGGAAACAAGCATGGCGGCAACGTGTGGTGAGAATAATGTCTTGGAATCAGGAAATGGAAAGTCTTCTGATAATCCGGCCGTCAGTGATGAGAGCAAGACAAAGGCTGAAGAGTTAAAGGAGAAAGCCAACGACTTTTTCAAAAGTATGTACTTATCTAATATATTGTACGTTTTCTGTGAAGATTAGTAGGTCGATTGACTTGCTGTCCTTCTAAATCTGGCCGGTCAAAAAAAAAAAAAGGAAAAAGAAAAGGAGAGAACAAAAGGAAAGGAAAGAAAAAGGGGGAGAAAAAGAAAAGAAAAAAAAAAGAAGAAAAAGAAAGAAAGAAGAAGAAGGAACCGAACGTGAATGATGTTTGAATCACACAGAGGGCAGAAGTTGTTGATTATCATTTTCGCTCACTTTGGTAATTACTCTCCATTGATTTAGAAGTATTAATAGCTGGCTTTGTTTCATTTTCATTAACCGCAAGAACACATTGTTGTGTGCATTCACATTCTCAGCATTATTTGACACTGTCATTTTGTTGGCAAATGTAGGGTTTACACCTCAATTTTTCGGTATGTGTGGAAGTGGGCTATTCCAGCTTTCTTCTTCAGTACTACATGCGCCAGGGAAATTCGGTTGCCTAGCCCTTACCCAAAGCCTAATTGTAACTCTAATGTGATCCTAACTCTAACTAGCTCTTACCGTATAATCTTATCCAAACCTTATGTGTCACTAATTTACTCTGTTGGTAGTTATAAATCTTATCCTTACCAAATGTGTCACTAATTTACTCTGTTGATAGTATGTACATGTATGCAAAATATTTGCACAAAAGTTATGAATGAAATCTTGTTGGAACAGCCATATCATGCAAAAGATGCACTTAATAGAAAACAGAAGTGTGATCATGACATAAATTTGCTACTTCACAGGTGTAACTCAAGAATCCAAGTATTAAGGATCAAAGATTCAGAAAATGAAAAATTCCCAGATGTTAAAGATGAAAAAAGCTTGATGAAAATCAGCAAGGCTATCTGTTGTGATGACGATGATATTTTATATCTGGAGAGACAGAAAAAGGAAGGGAATGGGGTTTGGAGGGGGTGGAGCAGGACTGAGGTGCCAAGCACTGCAATGTTGTGCGAAGGCTGGAGTCAAGTTAGACAGTGATATCTAGAATGGATTTATAAGCACCTGACAGAGACTGATGAAGATGTTGGGAAATGTAATTGATGTAAAGAAGGTTTATGCTGCATTCTACTGAATCAGTATGGTTCCTGTGGTGTGTAATAAATAGGTTTATGGCTTTGTAGTGAAAGAAAGGTAGAAACATGTCATGATTCTTCACCAAAATGGTGCAGTTTTGTGCTTAAGGTTCTTTGCAGTTGCTTTAGGCATACTACTGTTTCTGTGCTAGCCTCTGTGTTTTTTGTATTGATTAGGCTGGCAGGTGATATAATGATTAATACATGGTAATTGCACACACAGCAGTACAAAAATGTCAAGCCAGTCTGATGGGTAAAAATCTGCCATGATGGAAAAGTTTCAGCACCATCTGTTTTATTGCCAGATAGAACTATATACTATTGAAACCCCTGGGAATGTAGGAATCCACATCTTTCCCATTGGTATGATTTGACCAGGAACAGAATAGTAAATTAGAAGATCCTGCTTTTGTGTTGATATCATTGTGTATACATAAGGGTAAGGCTGTAGGTTAGAGTTTGACTTTGAGAATGTCAGTTACAAACATCAGTGGTAATAGGGGCATCCTACCCCTTTTTTTCAGTGTGTACTCACAACTTTAGGTTGTGTTGCATTGTAATAGTATGTTACTCCTTCCTTTTTTTCCTGTTGACAAATAATGAAATATGATTTCCCTGCCCCCGATTCATCACGAGCTGTCGGTGCCAGTCAATGAAAACTATCCATTATTAATTGGTTGTTCATAGTCCAAATACGCGGCAATTTTTTTTGTAGAAAAGAAACTATTGCAACTTAACATTTGCAGTTACTTTGCTTTAAAAAAAAAAAAAAATCATGCAGTTGTCATAGATTAGATTTTGATTAATTTGTTAGGTGTTGAAAGCTTAATAAGTTTGTAAGGTTTACATTCAATTAGGTTGCCGAAATATGGAAGCAAAGGTGTAAATTCTAACTGATCTTTGTTATTTGGAAGCTGGCAAACATGCAGCTGAATGATGAATAGGATATATTTCTACACACCCAGCATGCCCATCTCTTCCTGACCTCCTGCTCCCCTCAACTAGTTCTAATACAGGCTTTTTCTTATGCAATGATTCAGTCATCAATATGATCTTTATCTTTAGTAGCGGTGTTTTGAAATTGGTGTATGAATTAGAAAAGTGTCCAGAAATAATGTTGATTTTTCTGTCACATGTGACAGTGAAGAAAGAGTTAGTACTTTTTACTATGGATCATTGGATGTGCATGCTTTATGTACACTCCCTCACATACACAGCATGCACATGTGTGCACACACACACACACATACGGAAATACAGCAAAAATGTTACATGTGTGTGTGTGGGAAACTTGTAGTGCACGTCTCCTATTAGTATTACTAGAATGTTCAAGAGTAAGGAATACAGTGCACAAGGCTGGTACTAATATTTCACACGATAGATTGACTCCACTGACATACCTAAAATGTTGAATATTTGTGCTTTTTTTGTTTGTTATACCCACATCTGTTACGCAGTCCAATAGGAATTTATCTTTAACTTTCAACAACCTCTCATATACAAAAAGAAATTACTTATACACACAGACACCTACACACACACCACACACACACACACAACACACACACACACACACACACACATGTGCATGCACGTACGCACACACACAAGCACACTGATATGCACATGCCGTACACACACAACACGTGCACACACACAGACACACACAGACACACACAGACACACACACACACACACACACACACACACACACACACACACACACCCATTACACAATCCATCTGTAATCACTTTAAGTGGGAGGACGTTAAATTGAAGAAGAAGAAGAAGAAGAACACACACAAACACACACACACACAACACACACACACACACACACACACACACACACACACACACACACACCACACACCACACACCACCTGCACCTGCATAGTCAAAGCAGGATGATTAATTTTGTTTGCAAACGTGAGTTATTTTATATTGTGGTTGTTAAAATGAGAAACTTGTGATTTGGCTACTGCTATCACAGAACCTTAGTTCACTTATGATAATTGATAGATGCTCTCATTTTAAAAAACGATGTTTGTGTGAGACAGAGTATTGTTTAGTTACTGATAATCAATATATTGTCATTTTAATGATGGAAAGTTTATGGGAGACAGACTTAAGTATTACTGAGTATGATCATTGTTACATAATTTTATGATTGTACTTCTAATGATATATTAATGCATTGTCTTTTTGTGTTTTCAGAGGAAATCTATGACAAGGCAATCCAGTTTTATTCGGAGGCAATTGATTGCAATCCCAATGTAGCAGCATATTATGGAAACCGGAGCTTAGCCAACCTGCGCTTGGAGTGCTTTGGCGATGCTTTGTCAGATGCCAATAAAGCTCTGGCTCTGGACAAGACCTACATTAAGGCATGTTCTTTATACACTTACTGTGGGATGTTTGTGACTGTTAGCATGTTGTTCCAGAACAGGGGAAAACTGGTCTTGATAGGTCATTTAAAAGTTGAATTGAAATCTTATGCATGGTAATAACTATGATTACTTTGTGTATTAATATACATTATTTACTTTTGCCAAGATGTCATCAGTTGATCAAATCATGAATAACAGTTTTGTTTTCTTTAGAAGGTGCTTTAGAAAATAAGTACTCTAATTCCATTCACAGATATGGCACTTTAGAATCTAAGATGGACAAATTCAGTCAGATACCAAGTTCTGTTTCTTAAAACTATGGGCTCTTAGTTTATTGCCTCATTCTTTTGGGTAAGACTCGCTTGTATTGCGCCCTGAGGAACAGACTGCAACCTGAAGAAGTGATTTCCCTCCAGTTCAGTCTCTACTGCCCTCCTCTTCACAGCCCTGCCTCTATCACATCACTGTCTCCAGTCTCATCGTTCATGGAGAATATGTCCAAATGGAACTGAGATTTTCTTGATTCCAAAGTGATAGCATTATCCACAGAGGCACCTCCGCTGAAGTTTAAGATTAATTGTACTTTTAGACTGCTCTTTTTTGAGTCTTTTTTTTCCATTGTGTACCTTTGTAAACATGCTATCTATACTCCTTTATCTTTCTACCTGAGTTTCTTTGTGTTAACTGATCTGTAATCACCAAATTTTTTAAAACTTTTTTTTTCTTTTTTTTTTTTAATCATGTACAGCATTTTACTGTGGGCACTCATTTGTTGCTGTGGGTTCTTCAATACAAGTTAAGAGCATGTTGGGTTATCTTTTCATCAGAGACAATGTGTATATATGTAGTTTCAGTAGTTTGTAGGGGAGATTGATTCCTACTGGATTATGATACATGCATACACATTTTATGGCTGTGCTATAAATGGTACAGTCCCATCATGTAGTCTCAGTTGAGAATAGAAATCTATAGCATCAGCCTCTTTATAATTTTCATCCAGATTTAGGAGAAGGAGAATGCTGGAGTGGGAGATTAGTTCACTGGATTTATCTACTTAAGATGATCAGCAACATTTAGAGGAAAAAAGTACACTTTTCGTCATTCATGCAGAAGCTAATTGGTCTGTTTTGAGTTATTATTCTGTTTTCAGGCGTACTACAGAAGAGCATCTGCAAACATGGCTCTTGGAAAACACAAGGAAGCGTTGAAAGACTTCAGATATGTAAGTCAGCTTAAAGTAGTCAGCTACTTTTGTCACTCACATGATGAATCACCAAAATTGCCTTTTAAAATTTTTTTCCCTTCAAATCGCTTGTTTAGATTTGTTACCTTGAGTAGTTAAGGATCATTGGAATATTCCTTTGTGTATGAATATATGTGTTTGTGTGTTTATTGTTCACATGTGTGTTCTTGTTTTCATGTGTATGTGTGTGTGTGTGTGTGTATAAGTGTGTGTGTGTGTGTGTGTGTGTGTGTGTGTGTGTGTGTGTAAAAAACTAAAAAGCAAGCATGCTTATAAAGATGTGTTTGAGCATCTGTGTGTGTTGTGTATTGCTCCCAGTAATAGTATTGGTTATGCTCCTGGTTGGATGAAACTGGGGTCTGAGAACAGAGTAGATGAGATCGAGAGAGCAGGGTGGGTAGCAAATGGAAGCAAGACAGAGATAACATTCAAAGAGGAGGGGAGGGGATAGATGGCGGTTTGTGTATGTGCATGTATGTGTGTATGTGTATGTTTTATAATGTGTATGGCTGAGGATCAGGTATTTAGCAATGTGTTAACAAGTAATTGTTTTATTGAACTGATGTCATGTTTTGATGTAGAAAGTATGGTGGAAAGAGACAGTGCTGCTGGCTAGATGAATTGATGTTGGGCTCTGTCTCTTTTCAATATTATAATTGAGTGTAATTAATCCCAAACTGAAACTAGTGAATATTTTTGTTGGCTAGCCACATTTTAGATTAAGGAGAGCTTGAGGCATAATGCAGTTGGGACATGTCAACCCATCCATGTTCAGCCAAGTTTCAGTGCATTCATAATTTATGAGTGAATAGTTCTTGATTGTAATTCATTTTATGTCTCCAAGGTTGTGACCGTGCGGCCTAATGACAAAGATGCCAGTGCACGATACACTGAATGTGACAGGGTGGTTAGACGTGTTGCATTTGAGCGTGCTATCGCGTCAGATGATTCCAAAGCTGTATCGGAACAAATCAACATTGATGCAATGAGTAAGTATTTCAGTCATCAGTGTTTTTATGGTTCAGGATGGATGTTTTGTTGTTCCCATGGAAGCTCTTAAAATAGTGACCTACAGAAATTCTTAACAATTAAGTCTAAAATGTTAGTAGAAAGTCTCAGTTGGGAGATGAAGCTGAAATTTTACTAATTATAGACTGAGGGGAAGTTTTACTGACCTTCGCATCCATACAGTGTTGGTTGTTTTTGTTTTTTTGCAGTGAAAAAGTATGAACCTGTCTGATTCCCATATATTTGTAAAACTCTTCCATGCGCAATATCACTGTAACCAATACCTGTGGACACAGCAAAAGCCAGTCTGGCAACAGACGGAGTGCCAACAGTCATCTGTCCAATTTGATTAGGGTTTAACTCACTCATCCCTGCCATTTTTCTGTTTTTCACCACAGACTACCCATTTGTATTGGTTGGTAAAAAGATCCATAAGTTAGGTGATACAATTTTTAATGCAGCTTTGAAATAGTTTCAGTTGCTTGGAGTCAATGGGTAAAGTTCTGACCTCCTTACTTAAGCTTGTGGAGATGGATGATGATTTCAGTTCTGAAAAAGACCACTCTCATGTTTTATGACAATATCCCAGGTGGCGCAATGAGATTGGTTAAATCTGTCAGTGCTCAAAATCATGTAAAAAAAAAAAAAAAGAGGTTAAAATTGGATTTAAAAGACTTTGAAAACCTGACATATTGTCAAGGTAAACAACTATTTGATAGAAAAAATTGAAGGAGGTGTAGCTTTCTTGTGGCAAATGCAGGTCAGATGACCCAGAAAGGGTTGAACACAAGAGAAAATAAAAACCTGAACATTTTTATGCAAGTGACGTACCGTAATCTGAAATTCATATTCAGTCTTTTAATCAAAGTTTCACTCGCCTCTTCTCCCTCCCTACCCCTTCATTGACATGTGGAGAACAGTCTGAGTGGCATTATTCCCAGGCTGTGTGTTCAGGGCGTCTTGATCCCACATGTCCAGGACACCAGATGCAAAGCCCCCTACTGACGACAATGGATTGAATTATTGCCGGCCATTGACCCCATATGGAGGACGCCACTAAGTGCATCCAGCAACAGTCACTGTGAACTTGATACCACTGAGTGAATGTGAAATCAACACAGCCTTGGACGTGGAGAAAACATCAGATCTGAGCTCAGAGAGTGGGGCATGAAGGACCACTGAATTGTGTGTACGTTAATCATGGAATATTGACATGTGTGAAGGGAGCTTTTATGTGATGTTTTATGCATTCATTAGATACATGTATGAAAAACGATCTCTGGTTTAGTGTAGTAGGTCGATGCAGATATTGCAGATCTGCATCTTCTCCATCAGTTTCTCCAGGTAAATCCTGTTTACACGACTCCTGTAGCAACTTGACTTGTCCTTGAGGGTGAATGTCATGGGTGTATGTCTGCAGTGATCGAAGATGACTACTTGGGACCTCAGCTTGAAGATGGGAAAGTGACAGAGAAGTTTGTGAAGGATTTGATGCAAACCTTCAAGGAGCAGAAAGGCCTTCACAAGAAGCATGCATACAAGGTTAGTCAATCAGTCTACAGATGGTAACCGCTGTTCTTCACTTCTTTCCATTCTGTTCCTCTTTCTGTCATAGTATCTCTTCTTCTCTTTATTTATTTCTGTGTTACTCAATGTCTGAATCTCTGTCTTTTTGTCTGTGTTAATCTCTCGGTTCTGTCTGAGTCATAGTGTGTGTACGCATTTTTTTTTTCTTTTTTGGTCACTTTTTGTGTCTGAGCACACTTGTCACACCTGAGAGTGGGATAAGTGTGAGTGTGTGTGTGTGTGTATGTGTGTGTGTGTGTGTTCTTCAAGAGTTGGTTTTTCAGTGTAATGTCTATCCACAGTAGGAGATATGTGAGATATATTGCATAGGTGTGTGTGTGTGTGTGTTCCCGAAAGCTATATTGTGTAAGTCATAAAAGAGTGAAAGATGGTAGGTACATCTCGAGATTTGCAGCTATTTCACTGACATGAAATAGCAACAAAAGCATAGGTGCCAGTGCAGACAGCGTGTGAACATAAAAAAAGGTCTTCTTGGCAGCTGCTTGGAAAAAAACCTGAAGAAAATTTATGGCAGAACATACGGCTACATATATTAGATAGAATCAGTAGTGTGCCAATATTATGCGTGTGTTCTGCAGGTGTGGATTTTCATTGTGAAGGAATACCTTATCAGTTTCATCCCAACTAGATGCTTTAGGCACACACACATGGGTCAGCATCACACAAGGCCACTGCATTCCTGCATTCAATACATATGGGACACAGTAGCATGTATTTCAGGTTGCATCTGCAGTTCTCTGAGTTCTTTGCTCTCATGCTGAGAACTGATGTTGGGATGAAAGTTTTTGTGATTGAATTAAAAATCTGAAATGGCATAAAAGCAGACCCGCACCATTTTTGCAGTGGTTTGGACATGTTAGTGCCCACAAAAGGTACATTTCCAGGAGATAGAAACCTAGGTAATAGATACCAGTGTTGATCTTTAATGCTCTGCTATCACTATTGCAGGACAGATTTCAGATTTGTCTTGGGTAGTTCATACCTTTGATATTATCCTAACAAGAAAATGGATTTGTGTAAGTGATGTTTAGTGTGGTAGTTCATCTATGGTATGCATTTTTAATCTGTCCATGATATTCAGAACACAGTTTTGTAAGAATATTACCATGATCTTCTGGGTTATCTTCTGCTGGATATCTATCTTGAATAGTTATTTCCCTTCTGCTCCTTGTGTTTGAAAATAAAAAGGCACATTTTTGCTAGTGCTGATTTAGATGTAAATTTGTTTGCGCAATCAGTTCAAAACATGCAGAGTGATGAATATAGTGAGCTGCAGATGTGTGAGTTACAATGTTCGAGTCAAGCATTGTGGAGCAAAGGTTTACCTCTAGTGTGTGTAATAGTGATTCACTCAGCCCTCCGCATGTGCAGGAGCGGTGGCATTGGAAGTATGTGTGCGTGAATGATTGTTTGTGTGAGCAGAACCAAGAATCCCAGTCAGTAGTGAAGCATGTTGCTTGGCTGCATCTGAGCACTGTCTAAGAGACACAACCACACAACTCAACATTGTTGAAAGAAACTTTAAAAATCTGTGATCAGATATAAGGATTGGATTATGGTATTGTTATGCTGAATGCAAAGTTGCTGTGGAATGTAAATGGCAGTTGTAGAACAGTTGCCATGTTTTGGTGTTGACCTGTTGCCTATTTGGTGTCTTCAGATTCTACTTGATATAAAAAAGTACTTCCAGTCTCAACCATCACTGGTGCGGATAGAAGTGAAAGACGTAAGTTTGATTATGCGTGCATGTTGCCATTTCTCAAGTTGTGTTATTTGTCTCTTTGTGTGACCCCCATGAAAGAAATTATATGAAAGATGTAAGTTTGATTATGTGCGCATTTGCCGTTTGTCAAGTTGTGTTATTTGTCGCTTTGTATGACCCCTGTGACAGAAGTAATTTTCACCAGTGTCTGTTTTTTGTTTGATTGGACAAAAATGACAGAACCACTTTTGAAGAAATGTTTTGGAAAGATGTGTCATGGCCCAAGGACGAATCCATTAGATTTTGGCGCAGTTGTGGGTCAAAGGGCAAATCCAGGATCTGTTCAACAAGAATGTACAGTAACTACAGAACAGCTTTTAGTATATCAGGGTGGAAAGATGGAATGTACTGTAACTACAGAACAGCTTTTAGTATATCAGGATGGAAAGATGGAATGTACAGTAACTACAGAACAGCTTTTAGTATATCAGGGTGGAAAGATGGAATGTACAGTAACTACAGAACAGCTTTTAGTATATCAGGATGGAAAGATGGAATGTACAGTAACTACAGAACAGCTTTTAGTATATCAGGGTGGAAAGATGGAATGTACAGTAACTACAAAACAGCTTTTAGTATATCAGGGTGGAAAGATGGAATGTACTCGAAGACAAACCGACTATATTCAGGTGCAGATTAGTGCTGCAGATTGAGGTCAAAGTGCAAATCCAGATTGTTTATGACCTTGGCAGCAGTCTGCGCTCTGTTTTGTATCCTTCAGTTTATTTTTAATCTATTCATTGTCATTATTTTGTGTCACATTAGCGGTTCTTTTTTCCCTCCAGTTGCAATCGTGTGGATTTTTTCAAGATGTGTACATTGTACATTTATATGCAAATTTATTGATTATACCGGATAACCTTGATTAAAAAGAAGACAGTTATCATTATTGTTTCCACCCTGTTTATTTGTCTGTTTGTGTAATTTTCGGTGTGGAAGGTTAATGAATAAATACCAGAACACAAGTTAGAAATTGATAGTGCACCTACAAAAATCTGTGTGTTTCAAGTGTGTGTTTGTTTGTTTTTGTATTGAATGACTGAACATAGTTTAATTTTTCATTTTATATTGTTCGTTAATTTCTGCAGTGTTATCTTCATTGATAAAATGAAGATGTTTAACTATGATACCAATTATACATGACCACATTTATCAGGAATCACTTTTTTTTCTTCAGATAACCATATTTAAGTGCAATTTCCTGTAAGAATTGAAAGCATCAGACAAAATATCAGTGTGTATGCATGTCCTAAAAAATTCTGTCTTGTAGATTGGAAACATGTGAAGCATCATCGTTAGCTTTAGATGAAAATAAATTGATAAATATGATCATAGCATGATGTCTGACTTCTAACTGGTCATGCTATGTGTATCCTGTGGGTGGTAATTGTGTTGTACAGGGTGAAAAGTTCACTGTGTGTGGCGACATTCACGGCCAGTTTTATGACTTGCTCAACATCTTTGAGATCAACGGTCTGCCTTCAGAAACAAACCCATATGTATCCTTTGCTATGCCTTGAAGTAACAGCATTTGGTACTAGTAGAATGTCTTGAGAACAAGCTTCAGAAATCCTAAAAAGAAATTCTGACGAGTTATAATGGGAGGGAGTCTTTTTTGGGAGTTAAATTTACTACAGTTTGCAGAGGAACATGTACCAGAAGATGTTTTGCTTTAATGAGTTGTGTATATATATATGTGTGCGATTTATTTTTATTTTTTTTATTTAAAATGATATGACTGGAGAGTTGACTTCAGTGCGGTGACAGCCCTGATATGGCCCTTTTGGGGTCGCCTGGGCTATAATCAACATTATCAAATTATCATCATCTTGTCATATGTTGAGATCCAAGTGCCTGATATTTGGTCCTTTCTTCTTTCGACCTTGTATCTTTTATCCAACAAGTGATGTAGCCTTACAGTGGATCAGTCAGAAAGGAAGCATTTTCTACATTTAGATTCTGAAGAATACCTGTTGTTTTGTCAGTCATCCGATTTTCAAGGAAAGCATGAATAGTCACATGCTAATCAGCAAGTGGTTAAAACAGATTTTAAGATGTTTCTGGGATAACTGTAAATCCCATGTGTTCAACAAAGGTAATTGTTTTCCTCAGGCATGAAATGCTGTGTTGAAATCTCTGAAAGACTTATGTCTTCACTGGTTTCCTTGACTTTGGGGAAGTTATTCAATGGTGACTTTGTCGACCGCGGGTCTTTCTCAGTAGAATGCATTTTCACACTGTTCAGCTTCAAGCTTCTGTATCCCAATCACTTTTTCATGGCAAGAGGTGAGTACTAAGTTTTCTTCAGTGAAATGATAGGATTGTTGATGACATCTTGAATGTATATGATAATGGAGGATATGTGGTAGATGGGATTGCTTTTGATGTATGTAGCTGATCTCATTACTTTGTGTGTGAATGCATGCATGTTCATTTATGTATAGGCATTCATGTGTGTCAGGTTACTTTTAAAATAATTTGTTAACAGGAATGCATTAGCTGTCTTCTCTAGTTGCTTTTGCTTTTCTAGTAGATAACGTTCACGGACCAGTGTAATAAGGTCAGCTGCAGTAGGACTAGAAGTGTAGGAAAATATTTGCGAATGCATAATTTTGTTTATGTGTGTACATTTTTGCTGATCATGGAGTTTGATTATTTTGCAGGTAACCATGAAAGTGAAAACATGAACCAGATGTATGGGTTTGAAGGAGAAGTCCGTTCCAAGTATCCTTTATTTCTGTGCATTTTAATGTTCAAATTCAAGTTATTGTTATAGATGTTAAACACATCTGTATTAACAAAAAAGAACTAAAACATTAAAACATATATTTTTTTAAAACAGCTTCACAAACAACTTGATAAAAGAAGTTTCCAACAACGGAAAACCAAAGAATGATGAGACGTCATTTTAATGTGATGTTTTCTTGCTTTTTCTTTTTTTTTTTTGTCTTCTGTAGTGGAATCTCACAATAGTAGGTTCCGAAATTGTTTAAAAAGGGTTTTTGTTCACAGTTGCGAGGAGGAGGGGAGGGGAGGGGGATATTTTGCTGAAGGATAAATCTAGTACAATGATAAAAATGTTCCGGCACTACAAAAGTCTTTAAAGGGGAGATGGTCTTTATAGGTAGATTAATCTCGTATGTGTGAATGACTTTATTAATATAAATCTCAGTCATGTTGTTTGGATGAGTGTGAATGTCTTTTTTTAGATTATGTAAAATTCAACATTGTTTGTGTGAAAGTGTGAATATCTCACGATGTTGTGTTGGGTGGAAAAATCTGAACATCTCTGTAATGTTTCTGGGATAATGGGAACGTCTAAAATCAATGTAAATCTCTGTCTTGTTTGTTGAAAAGTGCATTTGTCTAACGTCAGTGTAAATCTCAGTCTTGTTTTAGGAAAAGTGTGGATGATTTTTGTTGATATAAGGCTTGTAAGTGTGTGCAGACAAGTGTAGAATACCTTTTTCTCTGGAGTAAAACTTGCATGGCAAAATCCCAGGATCCTGCTGGCAAAATAGTTATTTTTAATTGAAGGATGACAAAACCAAGGAGCAATTTTTGTGTAGTTATCATGTCTAGTCTCCAGTACTATTAATTAAAAGATCATTTCTGTTTAACTTTTTCTATACATGTCACTACTTGGCAAGTCAGCCTGACCAGGTCATGTCTTGGATTTATTTGCCATCTTTGAGCAGGAAAGAGGTTAGTCTTAGGAATCACTCTATTTGGTATATGAACACTTATTCACCGTCTTTTGCAGCTGTCAGAAATGGAAAAATTTACAGTGAAAAAAGAAAAAAGACAAAAACTGGATGTGCTGAGAGAAAGTGCTGTAGCTGCAGTGTTCCAAGTGCACAGAGTGGGGACATAGCAGCTTTTGTTGACAATATTTAAAAAAAAGAAATGTTCTCCTTGACCATGCAAAGGTTTTCTTCTCAAATGATAGGCTTGTTCACTGAAGTTTTCAACTGGCTGCCACTTGCTCACTGCATTAACAACAAAGTCCTTGTGAGGAATTTGTGTATTGTCATTTCTGTTTTCTTGTGTGTGTGTGTGTGTGTGTGTGTGTGTGTGTGTGTGATGTTTGATTTTATGGCCATAACTCCCCATACAGCGTACTAGTGCTTCATACATGCAATGGAATTGCTGAATATGTTTTTAAACTTTCAGACTGAGGGGTAGAAACATGCAACAAAATGTTTGTTCAGTATTATATATGTCTGTGCATCAAATTACAGTCGAATACATCCATTCTGACCATCTGAAGTGAGAGCTTGAAACTTGGATGAATCTGGCAATGTACCATTTGAGATGTGTGTTTCTGAGTAGAATGTAAGAGACCGCATTGTGACTATAGTTCTCCTCTGTAGGCATTGTCAGTATCAAATGATATTAGTTCTAGAGATCTCATTCTTCTCTCTATCAAAACATGAAAAAGAGGCACAGTTTGAGGAATCCATCAAAACATCTTGACAGAAGGAATTGCCTAACTACAAAAAAACAAGACAGAAAATCAGTGGATCAGCACTGTGTAACAGTTGTAAAAGGTGCTTGTGCTCATTCCAGAAGATCAGAAGGCTTTTGTCATCCAGACATTAAACTTTTAACATTGGGCAGTGGCAAGTTTTAGGTTGCCTTAATGCCCTCTAAAAAGTTTAAGTTGAAGTATAAATTCCCTTTGGGGTATGCTACCCCCTAAAACAAAGAATCGGGTAAAGTAGGTGGTGTCTTTGTGAGGTACTGATGAGGCCTGATCTGTAATTACTCTGATTAGAAAGTCTCCCTGTGATGAACTTTTTCCTCCTTTATGCATATTATAACTGTTCATTACCTTAGCAGCTAATGCGAAGTATGCAACAATAGGGTGTCAGCCAATTCCACATGCAGGGTGAAAATATACAGTGATGTAAAGCAACATGTGGGCAGGTGATGCATGGAGGGCTGTCCAAGGACCATGTATCGCTGGATGACATCACCGAGGTGGACAGAAACCGACAGCCACCAGAGTCAGGTCAGTGCAGAAAACACTGAGACTGGAGCTCTGTAATTCAGCGTCCTTTCATTGGATTTAATTGAGGATGCAGCTGTACTTGAGCTCTGTCATTCGGCTTTGTTTCGTTGGATTTGATTATTAAGAATGCAGCTATACTTGAGCTCAGTCATTCAGCTTGGTTTTGTTGGATTTAATTGAGGATGCAGCTATACTTGAGCTCAGTCATTCGGCTTGGTTTCGTTTGATTTGATTATTAAGAATGCAGCTATACTTGAGCTCAGTCATTCAGCTTGGCTTTGTTGGATTTAATTGAGGATGCAGCTATACTTGAGCTCAGTCATTCGGCTTGGTTTCGTTGGATTTGATTATTAAGAATGCAGCTATACTTGAGCTCAGTCATTCAGCTTGGTTTTGTTGGATTTAATTGAGGATGCAGCTATACTTGAGCTCTGTCATTCAGCTTCGTTTCGATGGATTTGATTATTAAGAATGCAGCTATACTTGAGCTCAGTCATTCGGCTTCGTTTTGTTGGATTTAATTGAGGATGCAGCTGTACTTGATCTCTGTCATTCAGCTTCGTCTCGATGGATTTGATTGAGGATGCAGCTGTACTTGAGCTCTGTCATTCAGCTTCGTCTCGATGGATTTGATTGAGGATGCAGCTGTACTTGAGCTCTGTCATTCAGCTTCGTCTCGATGGATTTGATTGAGGATGCAGCTGTACTTGAGCTCTGTCATTCAGCTTCGTCTCGATGGATTTGATTGAGGATGCTGCTACACTTGAGCTTGTAATTCAATGTCCTTTCATTGGAGTTAATTGAAGATGCAGCTCTTGCAGATCATGTTTCTCTTCGGCTTTCATATTTCATCTGATAGTAAAAAAAAAAGTTTTTGTTTCTGAAGGATTTGCTGTAACAGTAATATGGAAATTCACATAAACTCAGAAAATCAGCCTGTTGGAACGATTATAGACATTTTGGAATTGTGTATGCTGGAATGGTGTAGCACAGCTTTTAAAGTTTCTGCCCTTAAAATTTCTTTCTAGAGCTTTAAGATGTCGGTGTCATTTGTATACCTAAGAATTTGTTTTTAGAGTTTAATATGGAATGTCAGAGTTAGATGTATTATTTAGACTTTGTTCATGGACTTTTAGAGCTTTGACATGTCAGTGGTAGATACATTTTATAGAACTTCTGTTTGGAGCTTTGAGATACCAGTGTTAAGATGTGTTCAACAAATTTTCTTTTAGGAGTTTTGAGCTGTCTGAGATATTAGATGTATAGAATTTTGGAAGGGAGGGTAGAGGGGGAAGCGGAACTTTGAGATGATTTTCTTACATATATATGCTATAGAATATATATTTTGGGATTTGAGAGGTCCATGTTAAGATATATTCTAAAGATTTTGCGGGGGTCGGGGAGGGGGTGGGTGGGGTGGGGTGGGGGGGCTTTGAGATATTTTGATTAGATTTATTAAGTAGAATTTCTGTTTGGAGCTTTGAGAGATCTGTTAAGATGTATTTTACACATTTTGGGGAGATTGGGGTGGGGGAGCTTTGAAATGTCACCGTTAGATGTATTCTTTTAATACAGATGTGATGACCCATTATGCATTCTATGTCTGAGAACAAGTGTTCCTCCACATGCTGTATAAGGAACAGGAAACAAATTGCTATGTCCAGAGCAGCAAGTCAATACAGAAGCTGACCAGTAGGAACCCCAAAACACAGACATCAGACTTGATCTTTTTTATGTATGTCCTGACCAAGACCATTTTCCTGTGGGTACAGTGGATGTCTCAGAAACAATGAGGAAAATCTGGACGGACAAGGTAAAGGCCTGTCCATGTGCACATGATGGAACAGCAAGAAATCCTGACTACCCAAGTGTCCCTCAAGCCATCCTGTGACTAACATTCATGGAGAATTATGTTGATGAAAAGTGTAATACAGAGTACTTTGTAATCTCCTCATGACACAACCTGAGTTTATTCGGGCAAAGTGATGGGTGAAGCAGAAGAATCGAATCAGGCTGGCATGTGTTTCTGAATGTTGGCAGGAATCATGTGTGACCTGCTGTGGTCAGACCCTCAGATGCTGCCTGGGACCTCCCCCAGCAAGCGTGGTGTAGGTGTCCAGTTTGGTCCCAATGTGACCTCAGACTTCTTGGCCAAGAACGGCCTGGACTACATCATCCGCAGCCACGAGGTCAAGGACAAGGGATATGAGGTGTCCCATGACGGCAAGTGTGTCACCGTCTTCTCTGCCCCCAACTACTGGTAAGTGGGCTTTCACAAAAAAGGCAAAATGAGGTGTCCCATGTCAGTAAGCCTGTCCCTAACTAAAGGTAAACGGATTGTTACTGCATGACTGCCACTCTTCCGTCTGGGTGACTGAAATCCATTTTCTTGGCAAGGCCCCAGACGGAAATTCCGTTTTTCAAGTTTCGTTATTTCAAAAAAAAAAAAAAAGTTTTTTTAAAAAAAAACAGTTGAATCAGCGGTATTATGACCGAAGCAGCACAGTAGCAGACGACCAGAAATGAGGAAGCGCTCTCCATCATTGAAGACAACACAGGTGCAGCGATTTTTGTTAGGCTACGTCACGCCATTGTGCTGGTAGAAAAAGTTTTCCAGTTAGGCAACGTAAAGTTTTGTCATGCCGTTCTTACAAGAAGGGAATTCAAATCTCACTACTGTTGAGAAAGGGGTGAAGAACAAGTGGAGATGGGAATGGCTGTCTGAGACAGACAGCTCTGATGATAAATGCGGGGTTGCAAAAGTGGGGTAGAAACTCGTCAGCGGTCAGAGCATGGACAGACTGTCGTGAATAGTTTATACACAAGTGCAGTTTCCCTTTGAGTGGTAAAGTGACTTTTTTCGGATGTGAAGTGTACATCAAAGGAAAGAATGATTCTTATTTTGTGGATGAGCTGTCTGCAGTTAATGACCTTCATGTGGAACATTAGAGGCTGCAGTTGTAAGATGAGTGCTGTGCTTTGATTTTCCAGTTTGATGCCAGGAGAGGCCATGAAATGCTCTTAAAATTTCATAAAATCTTCTTCGGCCAGGGGCAAAGCCCCCCGGACCCTCCAGCAGAGCACTGCCCCTGCACCCCGCCGGGGCCTGGGCAGCCCCTGGACCCCTGCCTCATTTTCACTTTTTTCAGATTTTCAAAGTGTCACCCTTGTTATTGAGAGAACCCCTGTAGAGGCCAATTGCTTGTTTGAAGTACGTTCCATCTGTGTCATGGTCTTACTAGGATAGTGGTGAACAGGGTGAGATTGTTGAGAAGCATTGGACAGAACTGGGCTGTCTTTGGTTCAGTGAGGCGGCTCGCTCACTCTGTGCTCATCAAAATGTGTTCTTTCCAATTAGACAGTGAGTATTATAAGGACATACATAATATGTGTGCAAGAAAAGAGGTGGCAGTGGGGAAGGAGAAGGGGGATGGGGTGGGGATGGAGACTGGAGAGAAGGCCATCTTTAGATGTGTTCCATGGGCAAGTCACAGTTTGAAGCAGAGTTGATGCATAGGCTTACTTTTAGCCCAGATTTGTTCCTGATGTTCTTGTCATCTGTTGATGTAATGATCGGATGATGTACATTTTATTTGACACTTTTATGTCAGATTTTCCTCACATTTATCAATGTGTGTTAATTCTGTTTGATCTAATAACAAAGGAAAATTAATGATGTATTGGTATTGTTTGGTAATTTGCTACTGTTATGTTATTATCCAGGCTTGATTCACTACTTGCTAGATTCCACAAGACATATCTATATTTGGCCAATACTTGTGTATTTAGTACAATGTTTGTTTATGTCTGCTCCGTTGCTGGTAAAAAAATTGCATAAAACGTTTTTATCTTGCAATATGCAAGACACAAACAGTTTTTTTAAGTGGTAATTTTATATTTTCAAACGGGGAGCATAAGTAACATCTCACTATTCAAAGTAAAATCTGTTAATTGTAACTACCACCATTTTTGAGACCATGTTAAATTTTATGTCATGGAAACTTTTGCTGAAGGGTGACATCTTCATTCATGGGATGGCTGGAAAGGTCTTATCACCATTTATTTTTTCTACAAGTGTTTTGATTGCAATGGATAAACGTTTGTTGATGTGTGTGTGTGTGTGTGTGTGTGTGTGTGTGTGTGTGTGTGTGTGTGTGTGCAGTGATACCATGGGCAATCAAGGTGCCTTCATCACATTGACGGGGGGTACAGATCTCAAGCCACAGTTCACTTCCTATGATGCAGTGGTAAGCATTACACTCGGTTTCCTCTCCATTACTGACATGTTAGTGATTTCAAATGAAATAGAAGTAGGCAGATATGAAAATACTGTAGAATATCTACATTGAAACAAAACTCAATTTTTAAGTGGATAGCAAGAGAGCATCCTTTATATAGGTTTGTGGAGTAACAAAGGTTTGTGTTCGACATTTGCTCCAATCATCTTTTTGTCAAAGCTGTATATGCAATGACCATTTTTGGTTTAAGTCTACATGTTTTAGTCAAAATAGACAAGAGTCATAATGGAAGTGGATTTGCATATTACTATTTCAATATAGAATTATGTAGTTTTTTATTTCTTGTCCCAGTCAGATTATGAATGTTTTTATGTTTTTCTTCTTGTGACAGAGAGAGAAAGGGAATTTGAATTTTGAGTGTACATTTTGTCTGTCTGTCTGTCTTTGTGTGTGTGTGTGTGTGTGTGTGTGTGTGTGTGTGCGTGTGTGAGGGAGAGAGAGAGAAGAGAGAGAGTATGTGTGTGTGTTTGTGTGTGTGTGTGTGTTTTAAGTAATGTCCTGGATGCCTATTGATGAAATGGAAGGAAACTGAATATGAATAGCAGTAGAAACTTAGGAGAGGCAAACATTCAAAGATAAAGTGCTGGGAGTCTCAGGACCCTTTAGAATTGTAGTGTTGTGTGTCCTGGGACACCTTAAATGCAACAGTTGTGGGGAGAATTGTAGTGTTGCGTGTCCTGGGACACCTTAAATGCAACAGTTGTGGGGAGACTTGTAGTGGGTTATAGAATCACTTAAGTAGCGAAAAACAAGCATGTGGAATTTGAATACATGTACAGGGATATTAACGATTCATTTTGTCTGTTTTTTTTTCCAGCCACATCCAAAGGTGAAACCCATGGCCTATGCAAGTCCACTATTTGGGTTGTTTTAGTTGTTCTACACACATAGATAGGGCTGATTGACGTTTGAGTGAGCCAGATCTGTGTGCAATACTGTATGAAACTCAGTGTGTGTGTGTGATGGAGAATTGTTTCACTTGTATTGATATTATGCACCATACTTCCTGTGAAAGTCCTCCAAAGCAAGCATGACTTGGTGTTCCTTGATGTGCAGTTGTTGGGATAATGGGGAGGCATGTGATAGTCAGCAAAACATGAATTCTTAGAAGCATTTTTCAGGGTGAATATAGACGAGTGACAGCCTTGTGCGAGTGTAAGTGTTGCATGTAGGTGCGAGCAGGTGCACGTGCTTTTTATTCATGCATTTAGATGAAGGTAGCTCAAAAGTTGAAGTATGATGAATTTGTTCTATTGCCATTTGTATTATTATCTTGACAAGTCATTGTTCATGTATTATTGTGTACTGGCCTTGGAACTGGTGGGAGAGATCCTCCCTGAAAGATGAAGCAGGTTTGGTTTGTAAGGTAACTCTCCTCCTGTACTGTGGCTGGCAGGTGGATTGGATGTACAGGATATTGCTGATGGATAGTTCACAGTACTGTCAAGAGTAAACAGGAATAAAGGAGGAGTCAAAATGAACCCTCCTTCGCGCTAGGTTGTGGCTGGATGGCTGTGTGTTGGAGAGGGGATAGGAAGAAATGTAAGAAAAGGGTATTGGGGGGAAGAGGCTGGGGTAGAGGATTTGGTGGGGGGATGGTAGTAAGGTCAGAAACAGGGGTAGGGATGTGGGGAGGGATTAGAACATGCGTAGGAAAGAGCACAGAACACATGAAAATAGTACACATGCACCGAGGAGTTGTCATTTATAGCCCAGCCAACCAGGGGCTGATTCACATGCACACAGGATTGAAAGGCACATACTACCACACATAAGTGTCAACCCCAAATTCAGGATTCACAAGCCACAGCACTGAAGAACAGCTGCGTTGTATTGTAATCTTACAGCACTTTCAGTGTTCCTAAGACCTAAATGTTGACAGCTCTGTGGCCCTAAAGAGAGATTGAATGGTCTCATCGCTTAAGAGTTTTGCTTTTCCTTTTTTTTTTTCAATCCTTTCAACACTGATTCTCCAAAGCCAGCACAATGCACAGACCAGGCAGGACAGCTGCTACGCACTGCTAGAAACTGCATATTCAAGACGCTTGCTGAGACTTTGTTAGATTCTTTTGCTCGGAAACTTTTCAAAGTTCATTACTGTTTTGATTTGGGAGAAAAACAGTTAATCATCACTTTATTATTTGGCATTTTATGCTTTGGAAAGTACAGTCTCACAATACAGTGATCAACAAATATGATACACAATACTTTGTTGTTTATAACAGATTTGACTTTGCTCTATTGCAAAGATAAAAGCACATTAAGTGTCACACAAGTACACGAAAAAAAAAAAAGTGAAACAAAAAGCAATTAAGCCAACAAAAACTTAAAAAGAAAAGAAAAATTCACCAAGCAAAAGTACAGAAAAAGCACCTCACCACCACATTTCTGATCTTTTTCTGTTTTTCTTCAATGCACCCATAGTTGGTCGTTCATTTTTTTCTTTTTTTGGATAAAGTTCTAAACAAAGGACAAGTTTGTTTTCTTAGTGGCACGAATTGGTATTAATAGTCCATCAAGCTTCTTGTCGGTCAAAAATTTGAATGGAACTTTCAGTGCTTAGCATGACGTGCTTGATCAATTTGTCATGTTTGCACTGATAAAATCACTTCAGAAACATGTATTTTAACTGCCAGAGAGATGTAGAGTGACTTGCCATCAATGAAAATGACCTCTGACCATTGTTGAAGGTAGCGTTTTCCAGTGTCCAGTGATGAAGAGAAATTTGTACACTCCCTTGTCTCCATCACCAGCGGCACAGCGGTTGTCAGGAGATGATGCTTCATGCTCATGCTAGATTGTCGCCAGTCGATCTTACGGTGCTGAAAGGGTTAACTCAGATGAGTTCTGCAATTACTAATTTTCTCCTTTGCTCACTTTATTTCTTTGCATCCTTATTGTTAATTGGGGAGTTGCCCGTTTATCACCACACTGAAATCATGTGGAGTTTTTTGCATTAAGCGACATTGTTACATAAGATCTTCCAAAAACTGCAGGCAGTTTTCTCAGCATGTGCTAAGTGAGAAGTAGGCCTAGCATGGCAAATCGTCATCCTTGGTTCCGGTCAGTGGCTAGTGAATACGAATTTACAGTGTTGCAGCAGTGGACAGCTCAAATGCTTCAAGGAAAGAATATACAGAAACTGGGTTATCACCCAAATTGCTAGTGCTCCACTTGTGACAAAATTGCCATCACCGAGACCCAGATTCTTAACTCTCTTGCAGAAAAGTTCTGCAGCAGCAGAACTGGCAACTTCCTCATTGCTCTGAAATAAAAATTCACAGTTTTTAATATTGTTCTTGGTTGCGGAATGGCAAACATGAATGTTTTACTGTATGTATGAGGGAATGTATGTTTTTATTTTCTCAGATTTGAACAAGGTTTAGGTGTGGTATAAGACTCGTAGTGGGATTTGTTTTCAACTATTTTTTATTGTATAGCCTGCGTCTGTAAGATAGAGAATACTGGCACTTACATTTGTCTTGAGAATGTTGTCTTGCCTTCATTTTGGTACATATTTGGGAGCGTGTAAGTTGTTGCATCGTTCTGGTTTACCAGCATTGTGAACTCATCTCTGTATATTGGTAGTGGGGATCACACAGCACAGCACAGATGCCCTTTTAATTTTTGATGTGGCTGCAACATCAAACTGTCCATTGCACAGTCTGTATGTATGGTGGAAATAAGAATTGCCCCAGCCTTACATAAAAGTAAATGATAGGTGGAGACAAAATTTGAAAGGAGTCGATAGCAACATGAGAAAGTGTGTATGGATGAGCATGTATTTGTTTCAACAGGAACACTGTCAGTCACACACAGGCAAGCAGTGAGAGGAGATCAGTCAGGGATCATGAAGATAATAGCATCAAAGGGGTCAACGCTTGTAATTGTGAAAGGATCATTTGTCTGGAACTTTTGAAAAGTCTCACTTTAAAAACAATGGTGGACTAGTGAGCTAGTGAGTCATTTATGATGCTAGGAAGGTCTCAAGACGTTGGTTCGAGTCACGCAAAAGGCTGGTATTTTACAACGTCACTGATGCTCTCTATTCCTCACTGACGGGAAGGGCGCATGTCTCTGAGAAGAGGGCCTATGTAGACAACCCACAGCAGCAAGAGAACTGACCAAAACAAAATTTTGTTGAACAGTCTGTTTGGTAGGTTGACAAATTCACACCCACAGACAGGGAAAAATAACAGTCTGGCAGTACTCTTTCCTTGGAGAGACCTGTCTCGGTTTTCCCATGGAGAAATCTCATGTGGTGAAAATGTTTAACTCTGCAATAATGTACAGACAAGTTTATGCCAGTGAAAGAAAGACTGACCTTGCTTGTTTTTAAGATGGTGATGCATACTACTTTACTTAAGCGATAAATATATCTAGACAAGTGCATAGACTTTAGGTTTTTGAAGTACAGAATTTAGGTGTATTCAGATGAATATAGCCTTATAGGATATGTAGGACATTAACTGTTTCTTTATGCGTTAAATACTTTTTGAATTGGTCAAGATGAGCGGAGTTTGAAGGAACAGATGTGATCAGACATAGTTTTCATTAGCTGTCCCAAGACATCATGACTCTGGTTTCCTAAGAGGGCCTGCAGACAAAGGACAGATGTACAGTGCCGAGTTAGTATTGCTCACACCATTGCCTGTGGACCTGGCCAGTCAGCACAAGACAAGCTGAGAAATCATTTGCATATCTGACCCCACATCATGCTCTGTGTGCGCACACTCTGTCTTGAAAGTACGACTGTCTGTGCTTTGGAGAGAGAAACTGTTGTCATTATGAAGTTATTAGCGCATAAAAACTTTAGCAGCAGTCAGACCTAAGCAATGAGGCAATGTGCTCAAACACTGACTTAGTTTGTCTTATGCATGTTGATGTTCGACTCAGTTGATGCACATGTATCATTACATTGATCGTTGCTGTTCTGGGTCATCCTCTTGTTTCACACACACACCACACTCGCCAAAACCAGTTTTTACACATTTCTTTCCCCTCAGCTGTTTTGAATTGTCGGATATGGTTCAACTTTGCATGTGCTATTTGTTTTCATTGCTAAGTGTGTTTGAAATACTAAAACTTTGGGGCATTGTTATGTAAGCTGAATTTCTGTCACTTTTGGGTCTGTATTTTTTTGGCTATAAAGGACATTATTATATAAGCAGTACCTGCCATTTTCTTTCTTTTTTTATTTGAAAAAATTTACGCCCTAGTCATAGCTGGTTGTTTAGCTTCATGAAAATAGTGAAAAGCAATAAATCTCAAGAGCAGTGCAACACAGTGTGAAGTAAGCCCATATATTGTGAGAAATGTTTTGAATAGTTGAATAAACCACTTAAAACGGTTAATGGCAACACATAATGAAAAAAAAATCAACAACTTGGAGTTTTCTTTATCGTTTTTGTGAATTTTTAAAATTCTAACCGCAGTCATCAAATTTATTGCAGGCTGACAAATTTTTGTTCATCGATTTCAAGTGAACATCACACGGCCTGAAGCTTATTGGCCGGTTGCTTAACAAATCCATCGATGACTGACAGAACTTGTAATGCCGATACATGTCAAAAGAGATTGAGGTTACATGGGATTAATTATTCCCAGCAGAATTTTATGGGCAACTCACCAAGAAAAGTATGTACATCAAATGACCGATGTTCTCCTGGGGAAGAGGGAGGGGAGAATACTCGGGCACAGGTACACTGATTGGCAGCCAGGAAGAAGGGAAGGTTAACTAGAGGGGACAGATAACCCCAACTAAAGCTGATTTGAGATGTGCCAAGAAAGAGCTGAATGCACAGAATGACTGATGAACTCCTGACAGCTGGGGGAGAGGGAGGGTGGTGTAAGGAGGTGTTACATAGATTGGCAGCCAAGAAAATGTCCAGATAGAGTTAGTCTGCAAGTTCATTTTGTGTTGTTTATAGCTGACCACAAAGGACCATATCAGACCTTTTGTGATGAGTCTCTCTATACATTTGGGAAACATTGGATTGGATTATTAAGCAAATGCATGCACCTGTGCTTCTGGGCATACATAGACCAGGTTAGCAGAATTTCGCATCAGATTCTTGTTCTCTCTTGTGCTGGTAAGGGCTGGTTAAGCTTAAGTAATGTTCAGCTATTGTGAATGATGTTCTTTTTTAAGTTCAGTTCCTGCATGAATCATTATGTCTGTGAAAAGTAGATTTCAAACATCACTTCATAGTTTGTCGGGTCAAAGCCAGATCAGAGGACAATCCTTGGCCTGCTATGAGTAGAAAAAAAGAAAAAAATCTGAAATAAGCAGCTACTGTTGTAGTGGCCACAGGAGTGTGAGTGGAGGGAAAAAGTTGTGGCGTATAGCCAGGAAATACTTTAAACATATACTATGTGTCAGCAAATTTTTAATTGAATTGGCATCAGTGAAAACAGAATTAGATCAGGTCTGTTTCAGTCTAAACATCATCAGCCCGCAGTGGTCCATTAGTCAGATTGCAAAGTGAACATTCACCGTGCAATATCTTTGCTACTTAGCACAGATAGAGTCTTCTTCTGTTTAGGCCACAAATAGGACCTTCTTCTGCCCTGGGTATACAGGATCCTTCTTGTTCAGCTTTTGGTCTGCTAATGTCAGAACATCAGGTGGATGCTTATCACAAGATGCTGTACTACTAGAACTTTCCTTGTTCTTAGTTATCTTTTGTTCAGATTAAGTAACAGATAGTACTTTTTTTCATATATCTTTTCCATCTAATGATGGAGCCAGGCTAAGCATCTCCTTAGGTGGAGTCTACCAGTCTTTTTGTTTAACTCATGTGATGGGGGTGAGTGAGCAAGAATGTGTGTAGAAGGCAAAGCATTACACAAACTGACTACAGAAACCTCATTTTTTCTTTTGACACTGGGTCAGTTGAGATGTGGGGATCAGCTTGAGTTTGAGACTTGACAGAGGCAGCACAGTTTCTGTAGGCTCAGCTTCTTGAATTATGTTGGTTCTGTAGAGTGCAAGACCTGTGCCGTGATCCTCCATCTTTGGCCTCCCCCTTCCCTCTCTTTGCTCCCAGCCACCCTCCTTAAATTCACAGGCACACTGTATTTGAATAGTTGATACTTTTAGTATTTGAATAGTTGATACCTTTGCTTCTAGTCTTCCAGATAGTAGCCAGAGATGCTTACCACAGGGTTCTATCATAATTGTTTTTTTTCTTTTTTTCTTTTTAGTAAAAAATGACCAAAAGAATGTGAAAACTGGTTCATTTTTGTTTGGCGTGTACACATAAAGAGCGGAGGTGATTTCTTTTTTTTTTTTTCCAGCTTGAAACTAACATTAAAGCTGCCCTTCAAATAAATTTGGAGAATGGTGTGCTTCAACTGAGTTTTCTCTGTTTGTGTGGTCTGGTCACAATGTTAATCATAGTTCTGGTCAAAAATTGTTGAATAATAAAGATAAGGTAAAATACCATTTAGGCAGCGTGTACCTGTATGATGTGTTGTTTAAAAAATGATTTTTAATTTCAAGTAACATTGGTTTTATTTCATAATCATAATAGTTTTTTTTCTTTCATGAATTGATACATTGTATAGGTGTGGAGTTTTGATTTTTACAGTTGTGTCGACATGGGATCAACTTGACAAGTATTTGTTGATATGAAAAGTCTTGTTAACCCATTCATCTGTCATAGGCAGTGGGTTTCATGAAAATTTGATTTGATTCCTGTAAGCATTGTGTGTTGAACCTGATACATTGTTGGAGCAATATGAGCTCAGTTGCATTGAACATTCACTTTGACCAGAGTTCTGAACGGACATTCAGAAATGATGCACATACTGTAGCGATGTTTGACAACAATAAATGATGATGGACCTCTGTGTTGCATTGCTTTTAAGTCTGTGCACAGACTTCTTTCTGTATGGAGAGAGAGAGAGGTACATGATTTTGGGGATGGGTAAATATAGCTCCCACAGAAAGCTAAGAGAGATGTTGGGAAGAATTGCAAAGAGCAGTCTGGTCCACCAAGATGGTAGTAAATCTTTCAGCATATCTCCTGAAAATGTTTGAACGAAGAAAACACAAACACCAGTTTCCTTCTAAACTTTTCAAGGATAATTGATGAAGTTTAGAGAAAGATGATGAATGAAACATAACATAATGTATAGTTCTCCCACCCACCCCACCACCTTCCCACCACCCTCCCTCTCTCTCTCTCTGTTCCGGCATCTGTCTGTCCATTATCTGCCTTTCTGCTGCATCTCAACAGAGCCAATTCCACACATCTCAACAGAGCCAATTCCACACATCTCAACAGAGCCCAAATTCCACACATCTGATGAACTCGGAGAAGAAATCAACAGAGCCAATTCCACACATCTCAACAGAGCCAATTCCACACATCTCAACAGAGCCAATTCCACACATCTGATGAACTCGGAGAAGAAATCAACAGAGCCAATTCCACACATCTGATGAACTCGGAGAAGAAATCAACAGAGCCAATTCCACACATCTCAACAGAGCCAATTCCACACATCTCAACAGAGCCAATTCCACACATCTGATGAACTCAGAGAAGAAATCAACAGAGCCAATTCCACACATCTCAACAGAGCCAATTCCACACATCTGATGAACTCAGAGAAGAAATCAACAGAGCCAATTCCACACATCTCAACAGAGCCAATTCCACACATCTCAACAGAGCCAATTCCACACATCTGATGAACTCAGAGAAGAAATCAACAGAGCCAATTCCACACATCTGATGAACTCAGAGAAGAAATCAACAGAGCCAATTCCACATCTGATGAACTCGGAGAAGAAATCAACGGAGCCAATTCACACATCTCACAGAGCCAATTCCACACATCTCAACAGAGCCAATTCCACACATCCAATTCCAACATCTCAACAGAGCAATTCCACACATTCAACAGAGCCAATTCCACAATCTGATGAACTCAGAGAAGAAATCAACAGAGCCAATTCCACACATCTGATGAACTCAGAGAAGAAATCAACAGAGCCAATTCCACACATCTGATGAACTCAGAGAAGAAATCGACAGAGCCAATTCCACACATCTGATGAACTCGGAGAAGAAATCAACAGAGCCAATTCCACACATCTGATGAACTCGGAGAAGAAATCAACAGAGCAATTCCACACATCTGATGAACTCGGAGAAGAAATCAACAGAGCCAATTCCACACATCTGATGAACTCAGAGAAGAAATCAACAGAGCCAATTCCACACATCTGATGAACTCGGAGAAGAAATCAACAGAGCCAATTCCACACATCTGATGAACTCAGAGAAGAAATCAACAGAGCCAATTCCACACATCTGATGAACTCAGAGAAGATTATGAAACGCCAAGGCACAAATCAACAGAGCCAATTCCACACATCTGATGAACTCAGAGAAGAAATCAAGAGAGCCAATTCCACACATCTGATGAACTCAGAGAAGATTATGAAACGCCAAGGCACATTCCACGTTTTAGTAAAATACGTGTTTGACACACACACACACACACATTATTTTGTAGCTATTTTCTCTTTCTTAACAAGCAATCCAACGTAAAAAGACATGCTATGCAAAGGATCAATTTATTTTTCACAATGTAGATGAAGCCCACAAAACCAGAAGGAAGTTCTACCTGCTGTGTGAATGCACAAAGTTTGCCACAGTACTTCCCCAGCGCTGCCTGATGGGTGCGCAGGGTACCATGAAAGTGAAGGCTTTCTGTGTAGGCCAGATGTCTGTGGACAATAGTGACACTTCCCAGTATAAACTCCTTTACTGATTCTGTTGACCATTTTATAGCCAGCAATATACTGATATCCAAGTAACGTCGCCTTTCCTTTGAAGATCCAACAGTTGAAGTGCAACGGGAGGTGGAGCGCTCCAACTGTACTCATGTTTTAAGTTCTGCTGTGAAATGTATCTAGAAACAATGTCCGTATTTGCAACACAGTAGTTAAAATGAAACAGAAATCCTTTACTTAAAAATGTTCTGTTTTGTAAATTTTCAGTCTGGTGTAACACATGAACACTGCTGTCAGTCATAAAATTGCATCCACAAAGCTGTCTTTCATTCCTTGGAGATGTAAACTTGGAATCGCAGATTTTCCACCGGTCTAATCATCAGTACAGGACACTGCCGATCATTTCTGATGGCTCGGTGCCTTCCTGGATGATTGTACAGCAGAAACAATTTCTGGTAGAATGGAATCTCTGTTGTTCCTTGAGACCTAAATAACACACAAGGGAAAAAATATGAAGAAGGTACTGCAGTGTTATGTAAAAGTTGAGTTTCATTTCTTAACAGATAATATGCGTTCACCTATTTAACATAAGGGGATTAGAGGGCAGCAATGATATCACATAGAGATGAAACAAATAACAAATGATGGTCTTATTTTGAACATTAAAGAAACTGGATATGCTATCATGTTAATACCTAAATAATATCGTTATATCCCTAGGAGATGTAATGCAATTTCCTGAAACTCAAGTCCGTATATTCAATAAAACAAGTTGGAGAACAAAAGTTAAGCATCAATTGAAAAGATTTGTTTCTTTCCTTGGGGCACACATTCTATCTTCCCACCAAGTTTTATCAATATCAGTTGAGTAGATTTGCACAATGTTGCTGAACGTGGCTTGGGCCTACTCTATGATCCGATTCCACACCAAAATTTGGTTGGCTCATCCTTGGTTGGCATTCCATTTTTCTAACAAAATTTCCATCCAGTCAATTCAATGGTTTTTGTGTAATCTCACTGAACAGATCCTCAACCCATGCTTTGATCAGGATCCAAACCCAACTTAATGGCTGTGTCCTGGCGCCACATTCCATCTCTGCACCAAGCAATATGAAATCAGTTCAGTAAGTTTTGCATAATCCTGACAAACGGATCCTCGCTGTTCTTCGTTCAGGACACCAAAAGTTACTGGGTCTGTCCTCGAGCCATTTTCCATCTTTCCACCTCATTTTGTTACGATCAGTACTGTAGGTTTTTCGTCGGACCTGGGCAGTGTCAAACACATCCCTGATCCACCCTCGGATCTGTCTTCACACCCAAACTTAATGGGTTTGTCATCTGGCCAGTATCAGAATATTCCACTAGGTTTTGTGAAGATTGTTCTGGCAGTTTTAGTGTAGTCTTGAACGTGTCTTGGATAACCATGAATCCAGACCAGAGTCAAGGAACCCAACCAGAATTGTATGGATTTGTCCCCAGGCAATGTCTTGGTTTGCCACAAAGTTTCCTTAAAATGGGTCCAATGGTTTTTGCATAAAACTTGGCAGACAAACCATGCAATGGAAACCATGCAATGGATGAGGGTGAAAATAATCTCTTTGGAGATGCAAATAATCAAAAGGTGAAAACCTCTTTGGAGATGTATATAATCCAAAGGTGAAAACATAATCTCTTTGGAGATGCAAATAATCGAGGGAAAAAAAAAATCTTTTTGGAGATACCAATAATCAAAATGTGAAAACATAACCTATTTGGAGATACTAATATTTAAAATCAAAGGAGTTGCTATGGGCACGCGCATGGGCCCATCATATGCCTGCCTCTTTATGGGGCACATTGAGACACAAATCTTTGCTCAATACCCTGGACGTCTACCTGAAGTCTTCAAAAGATTCATAGATGACTGTTTCGGAATCAGCACTCTACCCAGACAGGAACTCCAATGCTTCATTGACTATGCTAATGCCGTTTCACCCTTCAGTCAAATTCACATACGAAATCTCGGACTCTTCCCTCTCATTTTTGGACATCAAAATCAGTATCCAAAGCACTTTACAGTCTCTCCACACAACAGTGCACTACAAACCAACTGATGCCCACTCTTACCTCCTGTTCTCATCAAGCCATCCTCCTGCCATGAAAGAAAGCATCCCATATTCTCAATTTCTTCGACTTCGCAGACTATGTAGCACCGATGATAATTACACCAAAGAAGCGCGGCCATGACTACCTTCTTCACTACTAGAGGCTACCCACAAGCTACAGTTCAGATGGCCCTTGAACGAGCACAGTCCATCCCCAGACACCAGCTCCTACAAGACAAGGAAAAGATGACTACAGACAATGACTGATGCATTGCCACTCTGACCTACCACCCACACAATCTATCTGTGAAAAACGTTCTGCTCCGCAACTTCACTATTCTGAAGGAGGATCCAGCTCTCCAAAACATTTTCAGTCTACCACCTATGGTGGCATTCAAAAGGGACAAAAACCTTGGTGACCACCTGATGCACTCTACCTTCCACCCTTCATCCCCCCCAACCCAACCAGGCAATTTCCAGTGCAGGAAACCCAAATGCAAAACCTGTGACTTTCTTAATCCGACAATTACTGTGAAAGACCCATCCGGACGCAGCTTCCACATGAGGTCCCACTTCACCTGCCAGACTCAGAATATAGTCTATATTCTTACTTGTACCCTGTGTCCCAAGATGTATGTGGGTGAAACATACAGATCTCTAAACGAACGTTTTAAAGAACATAGAGACAGCATCCTCACAGGAAAAGACACTCCTGTGGCAAACCACTTCAATTCGGACCATCACCATCTTTCCCACATCAGAGTGGCAGCCCTTTGGAGAAATGGTCGTCAAGAAGGGAACTACAGAAAATACATGGAAAGCCAGTTAATACAGCGCCTTGGCACCTTGAGCCCACATGGGCTCAACGTCAGGGAATGATACCTCACCCCAAACCATCAGCCCTCCTCTTCCCCCCCCCCCTTCCTTTCTTTCTCCCCCTCCTCTTCCCCCCCCCCCTTCCCCCTCCCTTCTTCCCCCCCCCCTCCCCCTTCCTTTGTCTCTCCTTTGCTGCCCATTTCTATTGTGAATCATGATCACCCCTACATTCAATATTGCCCAACACTCCCACCTCTGCCCTTTCCACCCCTTCAAACCATGAACTGCGCTCAGTGACTCAAGTCAACCACCATCAACATCTTCCCTCTGCTGCCATTCCCTGTTGAAGTGTCTACGACACGAAACGTCGGCCATCCCCTCTCCAGGTACTCTTTTTGCCACCTTTTCCCTTTATTTAATATTTAAAAGATGAAAACATACTCTCTCTGGCAGTACAAATAAAGGGTTGAAAAATTTGCCCCTCCAAAAAAAAAAATCAAAGGAAGGAAAACCCACCAAAAGATGATAACAGGGTAGGTAAACTTAACATAAAAAAAAAGACATGAAAAGTCATTGAAAAATAATGAAGAGGTAGGATAACATATAGAAAAATGGTAAAGAGGAAGAAAAATATGTGAAAAAGTAATCGACAAGTGTAGGAAAACATGCAGGAAGTAATGACAGGTTAGGAAAATATACTGAAAAATTGTCAAATAATGTACTGAAGAACAATCAGAGTGTAGAAAAACATACATAAAAAAGCAAAAATAAAGTGTAGGAAAAGGTAAAAAAAAAAAAAAAAAGGAAGGAAAAATGCACTGAAAAAAAAAGGGAAGAAATGAATTTTCTTTTAAATCAGAGGAAAGGAAAATGTACAGAAAAATACAGGCTATGGAAATATGGGGGAAAAAAATCTTATGCAAACACACTGACAAATAAAGGATATGAAAACATACTGAAAATAAAGTTTACACTTTGGGTCTGACTACATGAACTGGTTTTACCGTCCCACCCATTCAGTCAGGGTCCATGACAATGCATTTTTAATCATCAAATGATGGCTTAATTCTACATTAGACAGTTTAAGAAAAAAAAATGATAGCCAAGTCAGCTGACTGATTATATCCTGCTTATATTAGATCAAAACAGGCACTATCAAACACTCATAACACTGTTAAGCAGCACTGCTGAGGTGGATGGCTTGAAACTGATTGCTCCTGGTGGAGTGCTGGTACTGGGGCTGTGACAGGGTGACCTGGGTGTAGGTGTGTTTGGGAGATCCTAAGAACACTGCCATTGGAGAGGATATAGATGATGATAGGTCAGCAAAAATGAAGAGAAAATTGGTAAAATAACAGTACAATTAAATATGACACAAACTGAATGAAACTGGACATCAGTTTCATACAGACTGTCTCACTTCCATGTGAATAAAACAATCACTTGAGAAATAGCGGCAAAATGATAATTCAGATTCATGTATTCTCTGACTGAAAATAAAAGGTAGAAGTCTAACTTTTTCTTCACACACACACATTTCTGTCACTCCAGTTCATCACGTTTGTTTGTTTGGAAGTCTAAATTTTGTTCTTTACCTCGAACAAGTGTGCATCTTTCCTGGAGCGCAGTTCTTCCACCAAAGCGATGGGACGGCCTTTGGGAATGGGAATTGTGGCAAGGACGGTTGTATTGCTGTTGGACACCAGGGAGCGCACTGTCTGCACAAACGTGTTGCTGAACATCTCCATCTTGCCGATCTCATCAATGATGATCACTGGCATAGCTGCTGAAGATGTCTGCTGCAGACAAAGGATAAGCAATGTCAGCAGACCAGGTAAGATTCTGGGGTGACGTCAACTAAAATTTCACTTTCCAATATGTCATGTTACAAATGAAGTTAACAATGAACAACAAAATTTTTGTCACTCCACTACTCAGTATACATGGATAAGTTCAGACAGAACAACACCGATATTTTTTCCTGTTTTAACATTCTGTCAATCTTGCCACTGCAATCCTTCTCACCCACTGCTCTAATTTTTTTGTTTGTTTGTTGCTTTTTTTTTCTTTAAGATATATGAACCTTAAAACATGGGATTAGGAGCTGGGGGAAGGATGGGGTGGAGGAGGGGTGTGTGTACAGGTATGGGGAGTTTTTGTTGTACTCCCTCTTTGGCTAGTATACTTACCATGTCAGACCATAGCATGTCAGACCATAGCATTCAATGGCAGTTAGTCAGCTCTGCCAGGCCGAAGATTTTTGTGGCTAATGCAGTAATAAGACAGTAATAAGACAGTCAAGTGAAGCCCCCCCCCCCCCCCCCCCCCCCCCCTACTTCCGCCATGCGCTGAACGCCGAAGTGCGCTTGTTTACCTCATTCTCCTGAGGCCGCACTAAGGTAACCCCGAGAACCCTGGCGCCAGAGGGGAAGGAGGGCGGGCATTTTGAGTCTGACATGGTAAGTATACTAGCCAAACAGGGAGTATAAGAAAAACTCCCCATTTTGGCGTCATATACTTTACCATGTCAGACCATAGCAGAATTTAAAGGAATGGAGGAGGGCAGTGCCCTAATGGTTCTTGGGGTTAGATGGCGGAACAGAAATAGCTGCATTAGCCGCCACAAAAGAGATTCCCTTTGAACCATCAGCCCGGGTCATTCGGATGTCCCTCAAGTAGAAGTTTATGAAAGGGTTTTCGGAACGCCAGAAGGCTGCCTCCAATAGATGGCGCACGGGGACAGAGTGCTGGAACGCCACGGAGGTGGCCAGCGCTCTGACCTCATGAGCACGGGGGGATATGGCCGGGAGATCCTTGTACGCCTGGGCACAGGCAGATCTGACCGTCCTGGACAGCCATCTGGAGATGGTGCCCACCGAGATGTCCTTAGAATTGTTGGGGTTAATGGAGATGAGGAGGTGTCTCTGGGATGCGCGCCTGGGGCGCGAGCGTTCCCAGTAGTATCTAAGGCACCTGGACGGGCACAGGTCCATGTCCCCCCCTTTTTCTTGACTGCCGAGGATATCCGTAAGTGAGCGGATGACGATGGATGGGGAGGAAGAGCCTGGATCCTGGTTTTTACCTAAGAATTCAGGGAGGAACTTCAGGGAGACAGAGCCGTCCCTATGGAAGGCCACGTCTCTGGGGTCTCCGCTGAGGGCATGGATTTCGCTTCGCTGTCGGGCCGAAGCCAGGGCGAGGAGAAATGTGGTCTTCATAGAAAGGAGGTCAAAGGGAATGGAGGCAATAGGCTCGAAAGGAGGTTTCCTAAGAGCGTCAAGAACAATAAAGAGGTCCCAAAGGGGTACACGCCTACGGGACTGGGCCTCCCGTAGGGCCACCCCTCTGGAGATCTCTCTGAGGAGGAAATCATTCTCGAAAGATGGTCCGCCTAGTTGGCGGATGGTGGTGCAGATGGCTGATCTGTAGCCCCGGATGGAGCTAGCAGATAGCTTATGCGCCAAGGCTAAGTGAGATAAGAAGTTGCCTATCTGGATGTTAGAAGGGGAATCATGGGGAACGGAGTTGTCCGAGCACCAGGAGACCCATCTCTCCCAGCGGTAGTCATAGAGGGACTCCGTGCTGGGTCTGCGCGAGGCTGAGGCTAAATCTCGCAGGTCCTGCGAGGCTCCAGCCCCCGCGAGGATGTCTAGGACGGACCGGGCTCTGTCCGAGTGGGAGACAGGGGCAGATGCTCGCACCCGGGCGGACACAGCAGCCAGGCGTGGAGGCGGAGCATCTGGGGGTTGGAGTGAGGGCGTCCGGAGCGGGGTTGCCTGAGCATGTCCCACCTGGGATTTAGTCGAAGAGGGGGAACATGGGAGAGGGCTTTTAGGTCGGAAACCAGGACTGGGTCGGCCACCACGGGGTTATGAGGATCAGCTTGGGTCTCTCCAGTCTTGCCTTCCTGATCACTTTGTGGAGGATTGGGAAGGGGGGAAAGGCGTAGGCTATGAGACCCGACCATGACAGGGACAGGGCGTCGATGGCATGTGCCTGGGGATCGGGCATGGGAGAGACATAGAGTGGCAGACGATGGTTGAACCGAGTGGCGAAAAGGTCGACCATCGGCCTGAACCAATGAGCCCACACCGACGCTAAGGTCAGCATATTGAGCGTCCATTCTAATAATAATAATAATAATGAATACTTATATAGCGCCTATTCTCGGCTAGAGACCAAGCTCTAAGCGCTTTACAATCAACACTCGCTTACACAACGGGCTGCCTACCTGGGTAGTGCCGACTGAAGAGCTGCCAGCTGGCGCTTCATTCAGTCGTTTCCCGTGTCATCCAGTCAATATCGTTCAATATCATTCACTCAGTTTCTTTACTTCCTTCATTCTTTCCATTTCTTACGCAGGGTGCATGCTGTGTGTAACGTGTCATCCATACCAACGGCCAAACTGGCCTACTCTTCCGAAAGTTGGTGATGGGATTTTACGTGTGTGCAAGATATTCTGTGTGTAGGAGAGATTTGGACCGGCTGAGGGAGTCTGCCAGGATATTGCGTGTGCCCGCTATGTGTCTCAGCTGCGGTGCCGTGGCCACCCCTAGGTAGTGATCACGCAGGACACCCGTGGTCCCGCAGGTAGATCCCCCCCCGGAGGAATGGGACCGCGGACGTTGCCCAGAGGGGGGCAGAATAAGTCTGCCCCCCAACGTCCAGTGCCCCTAGGGGAGAGTACAACGGCCGATCGGGGGAGGTCGACCGTCGGGGGTCTGGGCGACGCAGGTCCGGGCGAGGCCGTGCCTGCAGCCCAGACCCGGAGCTATAAACAGTTTGGGCGTCCCAGGGACTGTCCACAACCCCGCCACCGGAGTAAAGATGCTCCTCGTGCGCACGTGGTGGCTGCACGTGGGCACGGTTGGGGAGAGCGTCGCGAGCATGTGGAAGACTAGTGGGGGGAAGACTAGGGATCCGACAGCCCGTGTAGGCGAGTGACAGGCAGCGATTCCGGGCGCATCCTGTCACCCGTGCTAGTTTGTGCCTCGGTAAGGGTCCCCGGGGGCCGAAGGTCACGCCACTCAGCATAATAGTAAAAGGTGTTGCCCAGCGTCTGAGGTGAAGGAGGCAAACTGTCCGGGGGGGGGGGGAAGGGAGAGAGGAAATGGGATCTCTTAGCCTGGCTCCGTCCTCTAAGGGGAGCCTTGCCCTTAGATATCTTAGAAATCTCGTAAGAAAAACATTGAGAAATGGTGGCAGCTTGCCTTCTTCCCCTTGGACGCAGTGATCGCACGTCCGCCGGTCTGGTAGGGGAGGAATGGTCCTGCGTCCCCTCCGCGATCCCCCCTCTACACCGACCATACGTTCGTCCACGGGAGGAACGGATTGCCCCGAGGAATCGACCGGCGGGCCCTCCGGGGCAGCGAGCGACTTCTGAAAGGAAGAGTGGCTCGACCCGACCTGGTCCTTCGCCATGTTGGGCACTGGCGGCAGGGCAATCATGGCGCGCACGACCACAAAGCGGGGACAAATCGGTCGATCGAAGGTAAACAAGTAACTCGATCAACCTAGTGGTACAGCACCTAATGTAAGGTACAGCAAGAAATGACGGGATGCGAGATCGCGAGGAACTCAAGCGATCTGCACTAGGACATAGACACTGGGTCTATGAAGGTGCCAACGGAGAGAAACCTCCGTAATATCCCGGGTACAAAGTGGTGAGGCAAGATGGCCGACGACGACCGGTCGAAAAAGAAAATGGCGGACCGGGGCTGCACAGGGAAAATAGATCGGCAAAGAAAATGCCGATGAGGCGCGAGGGAGTCGCAAAAAGCCGAGAGGACGAGGAAGGTATGGGGCATAGGTCACCGAGGGCGAACCAATGGAGACCCGATGCGGGAGAATTTGGAAGAAGAGAAAAGTCGAACACGACCAGCAATGGCGACTCGCGAGAGGAATGAGACCGATCGCGCAATGGAAGGAATACCTCGCCCACCAAAGCCTCACACGGCAAGTGTACCCAGGGTCTATAGTGCAAGCCACAATATGAATAAGCAAAGCAAGCAAACACACAGCAATCTGTACACAAGACAGAAGAAAGGCGAGACAGAGCACAAGACTTATCTTGCCTGGACGGCAGGCCGAAGGAGAATGAGGTAAACAAGCGCACTTCGGCGTTCTGCGCATGGCAGAAGTAGGGGGGGCTTCACTTGACTGTCTTATTACTGTCTTATTACTGCATTAGCCACAAAAATTCGGCCTGGCAGAGCTGACTAACTGCCGTTGAATGCTATGGTCTGACATGCTATGGTCTGACATGGTAAAGTATATGACGCCAAATTTAGTATTTTGTATTCAAGTGGCATTAAGCACATCATTTTTGGTAATAAACTTTCCTTAAAAGCTGCATGTAGACAGAAAAATTTATATTTGTAGTGAATGTGTGAAAGATTGGACAAATGGCATGGGAAAAAACCCTCTGAAGTCAGGTAATTTAGTCTGGAAAACTCAAATTTGCATCATTTTGAGATAAAGTGATTGAGACAGAGAAAAAGTGAGAGAGGGGTGGGTGGAGTTGGGGGTGAGGGTGGAAGATAATTCATGCAAAATTGGTAATATTCATGAGATGGAAAAATTCTTGGTGTCGTTTATAAACACCTTGTGGGCCATTTCAGTGGTTGGAAGGGGTCAGTGGTTGGAAGGGGTCAGAGGTTGGAAGGGGTCAGAGGTTGGGAAGAGGGAAGAAGATTTTAAGCACGGAAAAGTTACTCGAATGCTATACAACGATCAACAAACATGCTGACCAGGAGGAGACCAGCAGAAATTAACTCCAAAGAGAAAACCTCTGCCAACCTAGCTGACCTGCAAGGGAATCCAACCTAAGACCTTGCACCAAGATGTCTTACACCTCATCCAGTCCGCCCTCCAGCTATGTTAAAAACCTGCATGCATTAGAATAAGGGAAAAAGGGTTCATTTGACACAAAGGTAAATATAGTACTTTGGGAAGGCAAGTCCAATTCTCCATGCCAAAAAGAGGTCAGCTGACACAAAGGTAAATATAGTACTTTGGGAAGGCAAAGTCAATTCTCTCCTCCATGCCAAAAAGATTCAGCTGACACAAAGGTAAATATAGTACTTTGAAAGCTAGTCAATTCTCCGTGCCAAGAAGAGTTCAGTTGACACAAAGGTAAATACAGTACTTTGGGAAGGCAAGTCAATTCTCCATGCCAAAAAGAGTTCAGTTGACACAAAGGTAAATATAGTACTTTGGGAAGGCAAGTCAATTCTCCATGCCAGTATTTTTCTTTTGAAAAGTTTAAATACTCACAGGAATGCGCAGGACAGGTAGAGCTGTTTGTTCAAAGGCATTCAGCTTGACACTGTACTGACCCACTTTGTATTCCCTTTGCGAAGTCCCAAATGTGTCTCTTCCATCTCTGCACGTAACACACACACACACACACACACACACACATACACACACATGCGCGCATGCACACACTTCATAGCCAAAGAGGAACAACCTTCAGAGGAAAGTTTCAAACAATGGTTCAACTTATCCAACAGAACAGATGATAAGCTAGCTGGACATTTGAAATGAAACAAAAGATAACAATACACTGCAGTTACGTACTGTGAGCACATGTGTATTTCTCATTCATGTGCAGCTGTAATAAATATTCATAAAATATCTTTTGGAGCACACTGATATGAATATTTTTATGAAAATATCTCAGAAATTTAAACAAGAGAAAATGTTTCGTTTGTCCATGCATATGGATGGGCACCTCATACCTGAATATTATTCACCACCCCCTCTCTCTCTCTAATGCGCGCGCACACACACACACACAACACACACACACACACACACACACACACACACACACACATACACACACACTCCTACTCTCTTTCTCTTACAGATATACTTATTTCCCCACACTTACTTAGAAAATCTGCATGGCTACTTTGCTATGACAAAACTTCAACACCTCATGGGTATGTTTGCCATTACAACATGCAGCATTTGGAAAACCAGCTCTATCAGCTTCCCATTGCACAAGTCTCTGGAACAGGTTGTGTCTGTTCTGAATGGAGGAAAAAGCTGGACACTTGGCTGCTTTCTTGTGTGAGAAATCCAGGTGATTGGAATAAATACTCCTGTTGGCTTCTGTGTATCTTATACAGGGCAAACTACATCAACACACACTGGCAGACATGTTGACTGTAGTCATCAGACGCTATCAGCTTGCTACACATCTCACGGTAACCTGTTTGATCTTTCACCTAGACCACTCTGCACAGTACACTGAAGAGGGACATCCCACAGAAGGACTAATGAATTCCTGGATGGATTTAAATGCTAAGGTGCAGTGGTTAGAGTCTTGGGCCGCATACTAGGAGATGGGTTGGAGTTCAGTTACATACAAATACTAATGAGAGTTGTTCAGTGTGCGGTGGGTGTCAAGGGAAAGTCTTGAGCAACACAGTCAAGTTTCATCCAACTAATGTTTGAGTGTTAGACACACTTTGCAACAAACTCTGCAGATACATCTTTCAGCCTGGTTGATGATGCCAGTGTCTGTTATGAAAGGAAGCACAGGATACAGCCCCATCATGTTGTCTCACACCACTTCAGAATTCCAAAGTATCCTCTTTATTCATTCTTATCATGTCCTGCTCTAGTGGTGACCTTAGTTTAGCTTTTCTCTCCAGCTCAATGGCTTTGGTGAGTTCAGGACAGTTGGTGGTGTCCGTAAATTGGACGTTTATTGGATGTGGTTGTGTTCTGTGTGGGGGATATGCTCATTCATGCAGGCTCCATGAATAAGAAATCAGTGTCATCAGTTGGGGTCTTAGTACTTCATGTCCTGCTTATGCTGGATCAGCACAGGTATCACTGGATACCATCCAAGTGGCTCTGTAGCAGATGTTCAGTGTCTTCATCTGGTGAACTGCCTCACGACAACCTGAAGCTGCTCTCAGCAGACTTCAATAGCGTAGGATCTGATGCAACTTTCTTCCTTTCCTTTCTTTCATGTTCCCGGTGCAACAATTCTGGGTATGTTGCGTATAAGAAATTCAGATCATGCAGTTCAGGAGTATAAGAAATTCAGATTGTGCAGTTCAGGAGTATAAGAAATTCAGATCGTGCAGTTCAGGAGTATAATGAAATTCAGATTGTGCAGTTCAGGAGTATAACGAATTCAGATCATGCAGTTCAAGAGTATAATGAAATTCAGATCATGCAGTTCAGGAGTATAATGAAATTCAGACCATGCAGTTCAGGAGTATAATGAAATTCAGATCATGCAGTTCAGGAGTATAACAAAATTCAGATCGTGCAGTTCAGGAGTATAACAAAATTCAGATCGTGCAGTTCAGGAGTATAACAAAATTCAGATCGTGCAGTTCAGGAGTATAACAAAATTCAGATCGTGCAGTTCAGAAGTATAATCATTGAGAAAGCATGGAAGATGAGACAGAAAAAAAAACAGTAAAAAAAAAGAAAAAAAAGTCCTGGAAGGATAACATGAAAGACTGGACTGGTTAGAACACCTCTCCTATTTTGTGTTTGACTGAAGACACATAGCAGTGGAAGTGGTATGGCTGCTCAGACGTCTCTTGAAACCTGACAACCAATAGTAATGGAACAATGATGGTGATAATAAAAGAAAATGAAGGGGGAAAAAGTCATTAACAGAAAAGAAAAACCAGCTTAAACACAAGCACATACTCAACCCGTGCCAGTGGCCCTCTGCTGCCACACAATGTGACGACATCAAAACCAGTGCGGCGACCACCACTCCGCACTTCCTCTGTATAAAAACCTTGCACAGGTATGTTGCTGTCCTTGAGTGCACTGCATGCCTTCTGTACAAGGGTGGTCTTTCCAATACCTGGAGCAGACAATGCCAGTTATTTATGATGTGCAGAGGTGATACTTCAGTTTATATTACAAATGAATTACCAGCTTGGAACAATAAGAAATGTACACCCTTATCAACAGATTAAGAAAGAAAATATGCTCTAAAAATATTGCTCTAGCACTTGCAATGATGCTTGCATATAATAATACACATGTTAGACAGACTCCCAAATCCATGGAAAAGCATTTTGAAAGCTTAAGTGTGGAATAAAAATAGCCTCATCACAGACACAAAAGCATGACACTTGTAAGGAAAGGAGAAAGAGAAAGCAAGTGAGACAGGAGGGGGTGTGGGAGTGGGGGAACCTCTCCCATTGCCATTGGTATATACATTACATTACTATTACTGCCTTCTGGATATCCAAATTCGTAAGCAAAACTGACCACATAGTACCAAATCTGTTAATACAGACCCACTGACAACAAATCAACACACCTTGAAAGTGCTCGGCAAGTAATGTGATCAACAAATGAATTAACGATATATGCATTATCATCTGACACTGCTGATAATAAAGATAAATTTCACATCAAAGTTGGACAACCAAATTGGCACTGATCCTCACAATGGTGCCAGTGGATTAGCCTCATCATAGACACTGATAGTGAGCTGGTGAAGAAGGATGATGGAGAAGAGTTGGAGAGAGGTTAGTCATGAGGGGAGAGATGGACAGTCAGGGTGGATCTGCATGTGTCCTGCCCTTTGCTATACCTAAACTTGATCTAAAGTTTATGAACCAGAATGACCAAGCCTGTAATTCATAATCCCATCTCTGCAACAGCGTTACCATCTGCCATGAATACAAAGTGAGAGTATAAATATGATGATCAAAAGATGCTGTATTCATACGCACAAGAAATTATCATCTGATGTTATAGGAACAGGGATGTGGCTGACATCAAATTTGAACTGCCAAACCACTGGAACATCTCCATGACCAAAGATGTTTATAAGAGCCCATGTAGCCTACTGAATTGTTATAAATCTTTTACATTAGCAGTCATGCTTCCATACAGGTTAGACACTGGCTCAGTTTCACTAACACACTCCTTGATCAGCATATGTGGACTAAAACTAGCCCATCATATGAACACTGAAGCAGGCTATCTGCAATATCAGTTAAAACATCAAATTAGGTTATTCAGCTATGACTGACAAATCTTTTGGAAGTTGAATTGATATTTTCATTGATCAGTCTTATACCAGTTACAACATCAAACTAGGTTATTCAGTGATAACTCAAACTGTTTAATACTAAATGGTCTGACTTCGGTTGATATGCAGCTGGATGAACAGCTCAGGCCTAGGCCCGGACACTGTGTGGCCAATTTGTTTAATGTATGTAGCTTAACAGCCAATGGAATCGATCAGTCGAGATTGTCATTCGCACGAAGGTGCATGTTTCAGCTGATTAATTAAGGATAATTGCTTCAATTTGGAGAGTCTTCATGCTTGGAACCATGAGACTGAGTCGAAATGGATTATAAAGATTTAAGTTGAACACATTTAATTCCAGGGTGATCCACACGTCTGCCCTGATGTTGGTTGAATTTTCTGCCTGTATAAACCACACATGACAGCTTTTAAACAACATTGCTGATTTTGCTATGCTTGTTCCAGTTGAGGTCTCGGGTAATGGCAACTGCAAGAAACTTGGGAGAGATAACAGTTGCTAAGGTTTAGCTGTGAAACTGGCAATGGGTGCTCATGTGTCAGATTTCCTCTTTGTGACAGAGAAGGTGGTGCATTTTTCTGTGTGGAATCCCATGCACCACATCTCTTCACACTTTTAATTAATGGTGTTGGCCAAGTTGCATGTCGTGCTTGCTGAGAATCCAAGAGGAACGCACTCCTTGAAAACTTTGAACTGACAAGTGGTTATGTTCTTTATGAATTTCACCAACAACTTAGATATCATTTTCTAAAGGGGAAAGCTAAACAGTAAAAATTTTACCATCAGGCATAAATGAGGCTAGTACAAACCAGGAGGTCCAGTGAGGAGAATTAGTTTCGATGGAGCTTTTGAAGCCATCGAGTTTCTCTTTAGAAGCAGACGATGACTTCGATGATAGCCAAAATTGTCTAAAAACCGGAAGAACCAGAAGAAGGCCATTAGCACAATTCTCGAACAATACCAACGAAACACAGAATTATTACTTTTTGTGCGTTTCGAAGATACAACCTTCTGATCTCTCATTATGTTTTTTAATGCATGCTATTATGTTTTATCATACCCTCTACATGTGTTCACGCCGTGTCAAAATTATTACATTTTGTGCTTTACTACTTCTTTCCATTTCTGATTTCGCCCTCTCTGTCTGTCTGTCTGTCTGTCTCTCTGTCTGTCTGTCTGTCTGTCTGTCTCTCTCTCTCTCTCTCTCTCTCTCTCTCTCTCTCTCTCTTCAATTGCATGTGACTACGCTATATAGGCCTACCTTCTACGTATTTTCATACCATAGACCATATGAATAATAATTATGTATGTTGTGCCTTGTCACTTTTTCCCTTTTCTCATCAAAAATGATTATTCATTGTGCTTTAATTTTTCTTCCCATTTTTCACGTCCGCATTTTCATGCCTTATGGAAAATATCTATATGTTGTGCCCCCCCCCTCTCTCTCTCTCTCTCTCTCTTTGTCTATCTGTCTGTCTTTCTCTCTCTGCCTCTCTCTGTCTCTCTCTCTCTCTCTTTCTTCCCCCTCTCTCTCTTCTTCCCCCCTCTCTCTCTTTCTTACCCCCTCTCTCTCTGTGCATGCTTGCGTGCGTGCGTGTATGTGTGTGTTCCAAATTCTGTATGTATTTTGCCATATTCATTTTATTGTCTGTTTTTATACACGCTAATTGTTGTATGTTATAGTATATTCCCATATGTTCCCCCCAGCCAACCTCCACCCCCACTCTCTTCTTCCCCTTCATTCTTATTATTGTTTATTTTTATTAACTTTTTTTTTTTTAATTTCTCTTCTATTTTCATTTGGTGTTCCACTATAATTGCATGACCGCTTTGTTTGTTTGCTTGTTTGCTTCTTACATTATTTCATTTCACTGCATGTTGTAGTCCCTACTCAGGGCGAGGACTGGATGTAAAAAAGCGCGTCAGTGTTTATCTATTATCCTCGTAAATAAAGAATTTTGTCTTGTCTTGTCTTGTCTCTCTCTCGCACACAACACACACACACACACACACACACACACACACACACACACACACACACACACACACACACACACACACACACACACACCACACACACCATGACAAATAACAACAACCCACACTATCTTTTTATGTTGGGCCATTACTCCCTCTCTCCACCCCACCCTCCTCTAACTCTAAGCCTTTTCCCACTTTCCCATGTAGCATATATGGGAGGGTTCTCTGACAGGTGAGTGAAGTGATCAAAATTCTAGTGCCCGCCGTAATCCTAATAAGAAAGGGTTTCTTTCTCAAGTTTTTTCTTCGTCGTTTGTTTGTTTTGTGTTAAATTTCAACAACAACAACAACGAGTTATTTAGAATGGAAACTACTCTCTGTCTGTCTGTCTGTCTGTCTGTCTGTCTGTCTGTCTGTCTCTCTCTCTCTCTCTCTCTCTCTCTCTCTCTCTCTCTCTCTCTCCTCAACAACAACAACATATTCTTCTATTCCTCACTGTCTTGAAAACCAATGTTACTTTAAGAACAAGAATGTTGGTTATGAATATAATTATGATGGTGTACGTGAACATGACTGCCTTATGAATCACTGATCATTTCTCCTAAGACTATGCTGATGGTATTAGTTTAGTGACTGATGCTTCTCATAATATCGTTTTTCCGTTTAGAAATTATCTATATCACGCAGTTGTGTGTGTGTGTGTGTGTTCGTTCGTTCTTTAATTTAACGTCTATCCACCTAACAGTGATCTTAGACAGTATGTAAGTGTTATGTGTGTGTGTGCATGTGGTGTTTTTGGGTGTATGCATGCGAACGGTTGGTGTTGATTTTGGGCGTACGTAGGTATGTATAATGCAATTAGGCCTAGATAAAATAAATAATAATTAAAAAAAAACCAAAAAAACCCACAACCCCCCCCCCCCCCCCCCCCAAAAAAAAAAAAAAAAAAAAAAAATTCCACATAACTGAATCCAAAACTTTGAAAGAAACACTAAATAAGCAACTAACACCAGGATGGGGAAAATAACATAGACGTTAAAGTAAATGTCCAACTGGGCTCTTAATCAGTCCATGAACAACTTCAAAAATGTTTGATTCGTTGGAGATGACGTCTTCAAAGGCTGACATCGACGGTTCAGTGTTCAACAACCAAGCAGGTAAGTAGGGCTTCATTCTATCGCACAAAAAAAGTAGATGGAACGGAGTGATTTGCTGGCCACAAATACAAGTCACATGTTTACAGAATTTGGTATTAAAGGCATCAAGCCTCAATCTAAAAATCAAACTTTTTAAAATCCACTCTTGGTAGAGATTCTTGATACCTGTTTTATTGTCTGATATCTTGTTAAATAATATCCCCTTTTTGTTTCTGGTGCCTTTTCGCTTATTTGAAATAGAGTTCCAGGATACGTCTTTTAAAAGACTATAACTCTCATGTAAGGATAAAGGAATGCATATCTTTGTTAAATCAGTCTCAGTGATAACAGCCTTTTTGGCTAATTGGTCTACCCTTTCATTCGCAGATAATCCACAGTGTGATGGAACCGAACAAAAATCGACATAGGAACCACGTAAATGCAAAAAATGAATTCAGTGGTAGACTTCTGATATGAGTTCTGCTCTCACACTTGTATTCGAAAATTTTAGAGCTTGTAGGACTGATTTTGAATCAACGCAAAGTAGTATTTGAAATGCAGGAAATTGAAAATCAAGAAGAAAGTTTAATGCCATAATAATGGCAACAAGTTCCGCAGTAAATATGGAAATATTCTTACCAAGGTGGTAACCCTTTCTCTATTTTTAAGGATGGAATTATGAATGCTGAACCAGACAAATGATTGTCTAGTACAGAACCATCTGTATAGATTTTAAGGTGATTTATATAAGTTTCATTTATATGTGATTTAACATACGTTGGCAGCAAGGGTCCATCACTTTTTTTAAAACTTGTATAGTCTATGTCATAATTTGCTCTACTAAGTTCCCATTCCGGGATAGTGCTAAAAGACACCAGTGGAGCTACGTTTTGAGGGGCAGTGCCTGCTTTTGTAAATAAGTCAGATGTGTATGAGGCTATCGATTTGTGTGTGTGTGTGTGTGTGTGTGTGTGTGTGTGTGTGTGTGTGTGTGTGTGTGTGTGTGTGTGTGTGTGTGTGTGTGTGTGTGTGTGTGTGTGTGTGTGTACATGCGCGTGCGTGCGTGCGTGCGTGCGCGTGTGCGTATGTGTGTGTATGCACGCGCACCCGTAAATATGTGTGTGTGTGTGTGTGTGTGTGTGTGTGTGTGTGTGTGTGTGTGTGTGTGTGTGTGTTGTGTGTGTGTGTGTGTGTGTGTGTGTGTGTGTGTGTGTGCGTGCGTGTGTGTGTGTGTGTGTGTGTGTGTGTGTGTGTGTGTGAGAGAGAGAGAGAGAGAGAGAGAGAGAGAGAGAGAGAGAGAGAGAGAGACTGATTGATTGATTGATTGAAATTTAATACACAAGGATGGAGATTTTAGGCCAAAGCCTAGTCTTACAATCTGTCCTTGTCATGCATACATTATTTCAGCACATATCATTCATACTGACAATTCAACATAACAACATGGTAATCTAATTCTACAATGATAAGCAAACAATTCATAAAAGCACTAATGAGATGGGGGATGGTAAAACAGAAGGAAACTTACAAACAAACAAACAAGACTACAGAGAGAGAGGTCAGAGGAGGGTGGGGAAGAGAGAATGGTAGGTAGGGGAGGAGAAAAGGGATGGCAGACAGAGTGGGAGTGGGGATGAGCGATTTTATGGAGTAGGTTTTATGTTTAGACGATTTATTCAAAGTATGGTTCACAGAAGACTTTGCGAATGGGCGCTAATCATTGTAATCAAATAATTTAATTACTGAGACATAAAATGTTTATGTAAATGTTCCTTGAAAAGTTTTAAAGTATTCATGTTTTGTAGATTCGGTGGAAGTGAGTTCCAGACATATGGTCCAGAGTAAGCTAGGCTTGTTTTGTATAGATCAATGCGTGGGTAGGGAAGAAGGAATTTCGTCGAGCCAGAAAAGCTGTTCGATCTTGTAAAAAGGGCATTGATATAACATGGCATAGTATCTGTCAAGATTGTAAACATAAATGATGCCTTGTTGAATTCCAATTGCCTATTCAGAGGAAGTATGTTCAGCGCTTTTAGTTTTTCGTCTGTTGTTAGAGATACAGCTGGATGGAGTAGCTTTGCTGCACGTCTATGGAGAGAATTCAGCCCTTTTTGGTGGACGTCACTACTGCCGTCCCACACTGTTGAGGCGTAATTGATACGTGACATTATGTGTGCATTGAAGAAAAGTTTAAGCACATTACTGTTGACGTAGCGCTTTAATTGAGATAACAGGAAAAGGTGTTTTGAGACTACCTTGCATACGTTATTAAGATGAGATTGCCATTTCAATTCTTTATCTATCGTTAACCCTAAAACACGATGCTCGTCTACCTGCTCGATAGAAGTGCCATTCAACTGAAGTTTTAGGCAAAGAGGAGTCAACTGGTGTTTTTGGCGGGTAGCTATAATCATAGATTTGGTTTTGGCTGGGTGTATGACTATTGAGTTTGAATGACACCAGTCTGACACGTCGTTTAGACTTTCCTGGAGAGAAGTTTCTATTGTCTGTAGATCACTACCATTCGTTTGGAGTGACGAGTCATCAGCAAATAAATCTGTCGTGACCTTTTCATCTGATACGGACAATGGTAAATCATTGATGAAGATGCAGAATAGTAGGGGGCCTAGTACAGAGCCCTGTGGGACTCTATGTCTGACAAAGTCTGAAGCGGAAGTTTTGCCATTAAGCACCACATACTGAGTCCTATCGTTCAAGTATGATTGGAATAATGAGATTGTCGGGGTATGGTTCAAGTAGACAGATAGTTTCTTTAGAAGAATGGAATGATCAACAAGATCAAACGCCTTTTTGAAGTCAAGAAAGACAACCCCTGTCATTTATGATTGGTTCATATTTGAAAGCCATGGGTCACACATTCGTGATAATGCTGTGTGGCAGGAATGATTAGATCGGAATCCAGATTGGAGTGGGTGAAATAGTTTGTTTTTCTCCATGAACTGAGATACGTGTGGTGTATGTGTCTTTCAAGGGGTTTGGATAGAATCGAAAGTAAGGATATAGGTCTGAAATTATTTGGATCCGACAAATCATTTGATTTTGGAAGGGGGATCACTTTGGCGTTTTTGAACGCCTGAGGGAAAACATTAGTTTCAATGGATAAATTATATATGTATGTAAGAGACTGAACAATGTAAGGTAGAGCGAGTTTGAGAAGAAATGCGGGTATGTTATCAGGACCCAGGGATTTTTTATTCTTTAATTGCGCTATGTGCATACCTACTTCATGTACAGCAAGAAGGGGAATTTTGACTGAGTTACTGGATCCAAGTTTTTGTTTGCAAAATGATATTAGGGAAGTCGGGCATGTATATTCATTTGGTGCTCTTATAGTCTGTGAAGCTTGAGTAAGGGTATCTGATAATGACAGAAAGTGGGTATTAAATTTGTCCGGGGTGATGTTTGTGCTTGAATTTTGTGAATCTGTACGCTTGTTGCGTACAATAGTGTTTATTGCCCTCCACATTGGCGCTGTGGATTTTGCGTCCGTTATCATTTGACTGAAGTAGTCTCGTTTGGCTTTTTCAACTTCGTTTGAAACAAAGTTTCTCTGCTCTTTATATTCGTCAAACAAATTTGCTGCCTTGAGTTGGTCACGTAGTACCATTTCTTGCAGCAATTCTGGCGTTAACCACGGGTTCATCTGCGGATGCCTAACTCTTTTTTGATGTAACGGCGCGTGGTTTTTTATGATGGTGAGGAATGTTTGGTACCAGAAGGACAGCGTCTGAGTAATTATAAGTTAAGTGAAATGGGGAAATGTTTAAGTCATAGAGGTATGCTGCTTCATTAAACTTTTTGAAAGAGCGGTATTGGATGGTCGTGTGACCTTTGGGTGGTGGTTTTGGGAGCCTTAATGACCACGTGCAGAAAACTGGACAGTGATCACTAATACCAGAATGTACCACTGAAACATCTAGTATTGCAGGTTTGTTGTTAGTGTATACATGATCAATAAGAGTCGCAGTTGTTTTAGTTATTCTCGTTGGGGTTTGTACTAACTGATGGAGTGCATGAAGTGATAGTGTACTTGTCCAAGCTGGTTGTTGTTTTAACATATCAATATTAAAGTCCCCTAACAGCAGTATATTTGAATTGTTGTGACAGATCCAATCCATCATTTGTACAAAGTTGTCATACCATTCGTATGTGGAAGATGGGTGTCTATATAAATGTCCGATTAATAATGGCGGTGATTTGGAGAGAGAGTAATCAAGGCGAAAATGAAGCATTCAACAAGATTTCTTCAATTCGTAGTCAGTATGAAACGATTGCAACACAGACAGAAATAATGAACATAACAGTCTGAATTGCACATATGCTAGTGCACAGACATGACACAAAACTACATTTCACGAAGCGCCAATTGCCGTGAACCATTTTAATTGTTTCCGCTTAACACAAGAACTCCGATGCTCTGTGCCAATTCAGTTGCCATTCTATAGTCAGCGAGGAACAATAAACAGATCTGTATGTTTTTGTAAATGTACAAATTCGTTAGTTCACACACACACACACACACACACACACACACACACACACCACACACACACACAAGCGCGCGCGCACACACACAGCTGGACATATACAAACACACGCATGCACATCATACACACACTTCACACAGACAGAGACTGACACGCAAGGGTGCGCAAGCACGCACACACACACACACACACACACACACACACACACACACACACATGCATGCAAGCTTGTACATACGCACAGACAGACATATACACACACACATGCAAGCAAGCAAGCGCTGCCACCGCACGCACGTACGTATATACCTACTCATACACATACTGCTGATATTCGAGTCAGTGTTATAAAAAAAAAAAACAAACAAGATGCAAAGCATAGAAACGTACTCCCAGTTTATCCTGAATACGCGTGAGATATTCCATAAAGAGGAAAAACCGTCTTGGGCTGGTGTAACCGTTAGTAATGGCTATTCTGGTAAACATCAGCCATCATAAATTTTCAGAAAGATCAGCCAAGTACTTTCTGAGATTTTCCATAAAGAAGAAAACCATTATGGGCCGTTAGTAACGGTTATAACGGTAAACTTGAACATCGGGCATCATCCGTGACCCATAATGAACATACCTACAAATTTTCAGAAAGATCAGCCAAGTACTTTCTGAGGTATTCCATAAAGAAGAAAAACCGTTATGGGCCGTTATAGCCGTTAGTAACGGCTATAACGGTAAACGAAAACATCGGTTATCACCCATGACCCATAATGAACATACCTACAAATTTTCAGAAAGATCGGCCACGTACTTTCTGAGATATTCCATAAAAAAAGGTCTCATGTAAGAGGGAGATTACTCTTGGTTGAAGGTTTATAAAAAATGTATATAATTATATGCCCTCTCATAAAATCACTGTTAGTAATGATACAAGAAATAGCAAACGCACAATGAATCAAGTGAAAGAGTAACATCCGATACTACTTTTTCCTAAAAAAAAAAAAAAAATTTGCGCAATCCAAACGATGAGTTGTTTCCCTTGTTTTATAATATATTTTATTTAAAAATATGAAGTGAAGCAAATATTACTGATTAGAAGCAAACATAAATCAAGAATAAAAAACAAAAACAAAAAATGAAAACTAGAAACGTTGAAGTTTGTTTTAATATCTAAATATATTTTATAACTGCTTTTATTATACATGATTTAGATGTAAAGGCATACAAGGTTACTAAAGGATTTTATCTAGTGCAGAACATACCCAGCATAGGTTTACTTTGTTACTTCTTGATATATTTAGAACGTCTTTTTTTTGTGTGTCATGAAATCGAAAGACTATAGACCAACAAATGACTAGTTAAAAGGCCTCGGCAGTCTTGAGCAATAGTCACTCTGAGTTAGATTTTCTAACGGGTGCAAGAGTAACCCTTCCTGTTAATGTCTCTTGCCTCAATTCATGTTCAATTAAGCCTAAAGGTTATCAAACATACGAAATGTAAAGGGACAATGGCCTAGCCTACATGATTGGAGCACAAATACTCATCAGTAGAAGTTAGGTTTTCCAACGGTCTCTTCTACTCCTTTGCATGCTCAGATCAACTGTGATATTGGCAAATAAAATAATCGAAAATCTCGCGTGAGGCCGTGAACAGTGATCACGTGCTGCGTAGCATGTGTTTAAAATGCCAGTAACTGCAAAAGAATGCAGAGCGCACCGAACAAACAAGGAGACATCATTCCTTGTGTTCTGCTGCCTGCGATGAATGCAATGGCAGCTAAAGGCATTGAATAGCGTCATCTCAACTGATTGCATCACGCACTTGTATTCGGTGTGATTGATTATGGATAAGGGCTTACAACACTGTCCCAGAGCAATTTTCGTATATTAGAAAAATTCGAAATGAAGCCTTGATCTTGGGAGTCACGAAGTATACACCAGTTTATGATACCTGCTTGACCGTCCTTCAATGCAGGCAGGACAGAAGGAGGCATATTTCAGAGTACTTGAAAACCCCCAAAACCCACTACATGCGGCAGTCAAGGAAACAAAAGGCACTCACCTAGGACGTAGAAAATCATGGATGGGACAGGCAGAAGACAGTATACAGTTTGTGTGCCAGTTAGCAGAACTCAAAGAAACGAAAGAATGGGAAAAGTATCCATACCACTTCAAACACCTCTACCAAATTGCCATCGCTCCAGAGCTTGGAAGACATTGTTGAGAATGGCCAAAAGCAACGCAGAAATTCAGATGCAGGTAGAAAACCTCGGCACAAAGGAAGATATTGTTATATACACTGATGGTTCCGTCACCAAGGCAAACCAGACTGGGGATACACAGTGAAGCAGAATGGCCGAACTATCCAGGAAGACAATGATGCATCGGCTACAATGTAACAACTTCAAGTCTAACAATGGAGGTAGAAGAAGTGATACAAGCATTCCACTGGCTTTCATTCATAGGCCAGTTTAAAACGCAACAAGCCATGATAATGACTGACTGACTCCAAGAACCTACTTTAAAAAGTGGAGAGTGGAATAGGAATCCCTGCCTGGTTTGTCGCAAGCTTAATGGGCAACCTTCCATTGGAGAGACTCATAATATTATGGATGTACTGCCCAGGACATGCAGGTGTTAGAGTAAATGAGGGAGCAGACACACTGGCAGGCAAGGCGACGATAAGTACTGGATTACAGCTTGGCGGAACTGATATGATACGAAATCTAAAAAATCACTCAGAAAACAAGAGCAAAGCCACTATACCATAGACCAGCCACTATTCCATAGACCATCTTTCAGAGCTGAACATCAAGAGAGGAAGTGGCCACACTTCCAGACCTAAAGGAAGAGCAAGAAACATCATCATCCAAACAAATCTTGGAATAATCTAAAGGCTAACACTTCAAAGACTCCTTGAGACTGGATCAGACTCATACAGGGCCTGTCCAATGACAGACGCAAACTATTGAAGACTCCTCCACTGAGATAAGATTTTGAATCTCTCAGGGACCCCAGTGTCTACGACAGATGCATGTCCGTTGGTGGGTGTGCATCGGTGGGGCAATGCAGGTGTGTGAAGTGGATAATCCATGGATGTGAGTGTGTGTGCGTTGGTGGTGGTGGTGGTGGTGGTGGTGGTGTGTGTGTGTGTGTTTGTGTGTGCGCGCGCGCGCGCGCGCGCGCGCGCGCGCGCGTGTGTGTGTGTGTGTGTGTGTGTGTGTGTGTGTGTGTGTGTGTTATTGGACAAAACTCATCTACATTAGTAGCACTATGTAAATCTTTAATGCGATCAAAGTTAACATATGCACAAGAAGTTTTTTTTAGCGCTCCAAAGTATTTATTAAAAAGCTTCAAGGCATTGAATGTAAGGCATTAAAAGTAGCACTAGGTGAACCAACTCATGCATCATCATCACGAACATATTTTGAGACTCAAATGCTTCCATTAGAAGAGTATAGAGGATTAGCGTGTTGTAAATATGTAATTAAAAATTCAGCTATCAAAACATACATCAACTCTGACATAAAGGTTAGGTCAGATATTGACTTTCCTAAAAGAGCAAAATCAATATCCTCTCAAGTTACACTAGCAACTTTCACAACCAAAACTATAACCGACTCTGGCATTTCTACAGATAAAGATTCAGTATCTGTCAGACCATCCTTTTTCCCAATACCAACATGGGAACTTCAGAAAGCTTATTTTGACCTTGACCACACAAATATAAAGAAAGACGAAAACATAAATATGCTAGCCAATTATACTAAATGCCATATTGAAGAGAACTACACGAACCATTTAAAGGTATACACAGACGGTTCTTGTATAAGCAGTAAAACAGGGTGTACCTTCTTAATCCCTGATTTGAAAATTGAGAAATCGTTCTATATTGGATTACACAAGTTCATATTTACAGCAGAACTAACAGCAATACTTATTTGATCAACTTCCCTCAAACTATTTTTCAGATTCTTTTTTGTGTAGATTCTAAATCAGTTTTGCAGGCATTACAAGCCTTACAACTGCACACCCGGCCAGAAATGAATATGGAAATCAGTTGTTTAATACACATGCTAATTGTAAGGGGTACCCAGATAACGTTTTGTTGGATACCATCTCATTGTTCTTTATATTATAACGAAAAGGTACACAGGGCAGCTAAACATGGCGCTAAGTGTGGTTCTCAGTCTGAATACCTTAATTTTCCTCTTTCCTTGCACGAGCATTATGGCCTACTAAGGTCGCACATTTGGAATGTTTTCCAAAATGAAGTGAAACATCAAAATAACTAGGACCATTTTAATATTCAAAATATAAAAAAATATCTTTATTACGACTAAAAAATTACTTTCCTTAATGTATAGATGGAAACTTGATGCTTTCAAAACAAAATATGTCAAAAATATAGTATGCATTTGTGGATGCAAAATATCTCCTAATCATATTCTTTCATGTCAAAGCTTGAAGATATTCCTTCCAGTTTTATCGTAGAATAATTCGCTCAGTATATTCCAAGAACGAGCAACCACTTTTCTTCTCCTATTCGGCGCAAAATGGGTGTTGAATGAAAACTAGACTGTTCTTTTTTATGCCGGCTGTTTGATCCAATGGTGTCAGTGCATTGTTACGACTGCGTACATCACTGCCTGCATTCAGTGCCTCTGTCCCAGTGCTGTCAGTGCATTGTTACGACTGCGTACATCACTGCCTGCATTCAGTGCCTCTGTCCCAGTGCTGTCAGTGCATTGTTACGACTGCGTACATCACTGCCTGCATTCAGTGCCTCTGTCCCAGTGCTGTTAGTGCATTGTTACGACTGCGTACATCACTGCCTGCATTCAGTGCCTCTGTCCCAGTGCTGTCAGTGCATTGTTACGACTGCGTACATCACTGCCTGCATTCAGTGCCTCTGTCCCAGTGCTGTCAGTGCATTGTTACGACTGCGTACATCACTGCCTGCATTCAGTGCCTCTGTCCCAGTGCTGTTAGTGCATTGTTACGACTGCGTACATCACTGCCTGCATTCAGTGCCTCTGTCTGCGTTACTGTTGGAGTGTATGCAACACGCACACATCGCATGCACGCGCTCGCACACACACACATGGCATACACACAGGGACAGACACAGACACACACGCACACACACACAGAGCACGCACTTTGTATGCACAGTGCGACTCGTGTTCACTGACAAGTGATGAACTGCTGGCAAACCTCAGTTCAACAAACGACTTTACTGGTCATCACTCGAATAGGTAGCTATAGACAGATGACAAGAGAGGCGACATTCTTATTTCGACTTACACATGACATATTTTTACACATCATAGAACAAGAAAGGACAAGGGTTGTATGTGTGTGGGGGGCGGGTGGGTGGGGTGGGGGTGGGGGGGGGGGGGCGGCGGGGGAGAGGGGGGGGGATGGAAAAGGACGGTCATACACATCTTGTCTGCATGGTCAAAACTGACTCATCTCGGCAAGCGACATGCAAGGTAGACGAACTTATATTATTTTCTTAGATCAGTTTGTAATGTACAGTCTCTCCCTTACACCACTGTAATGCCGAGAGAGAGAGAGAGAGAGAGAGAGAGAGAGAGAGAGAGAGAGAGAGAGAGAGAGAGAGAATCATGAAATGATGCAATTCAAACCTGCACTTAATTTACAGTGGAGACCACCGCCTCTGATCCCTCGCTCTGTCAGAAGAGCTGAGACTCCCTCACAATATTTGAAGGGCTCTAAACGACAATGTAGACCATAAAAGGATAACTGCATACAGGAGTGGGCTGGCAGAGATGGCATCAAGGCCTCTATCTGTGCAGCCACTCACGCTGCATCAAGGAGACCAGATCTGTTACGGAATTACGGATCAAAAAAAAAAAAAAAAAATCAACAACATTAGGTTCAAGAAATTGCAATAATAGTAATTTCAAAACTTCAGGTAGGTGTGCAACAGCCAAAAGTGACTAACATGACACTCAGACCGTAACGTGCCGTGTGGTAGTGTCTCTCAGGCGAGGTCGCCATGGAAGCGGTCTTTAGCAACGCATGGACAGAGAAGGCCCCGAGCACTTCCCACGTGGACAACAGTGGTCTGACTTGTAGTGTCGAATAGCTGTGTTGTCCGGCTGGGTTGGATGTGAGTGGACGATGTGGTTGTGGCTGAACAGGATATTTCATGTGTGAGAATGTTTTAGCGAGAAGTGGCTGTGAATCTCGATGTCTGTCTGCGTGAAAGAGGGCCAAAGTCGATCGCTTGGAGAACACTCGACATAAAACCGTCCATCAATGACGGCAAGTAGGAAAGGGAGTGGTAGAGGGGAGAGGTCAAATCGTGTTATGTAGAGGTCAGCCAACCGCCAGGGTCTCAGGGGAGTTGGATGGAGGATGAGGAAGAGGGATGTTAGTGCTGCGATCTTCACTGATGGTTTGCTTCACATGACGAGTTTTTCTCTCCCCCCCCCCCTCCCCTCTTCCTCCCTTCCAGGAATGTGCTGGCTAAGAGTTTTCAGATGTTTTTGTTTTTCGGAATGGGGTCAGGGGAAATGTGGAAATGGGAGGGAGGTAGAGGCGACACGCCTGAGTCCATGCTCAAGCCTGATTAGCATTTGTTAATATCTACCAGATTACCCAGCGTATTATTTCTGGTTATATTGAGGCATGTTGGTCATATAGGGGTGAAACACAAAAACAAACAAAGCAAAATTAAACGTACAACACACACACACACACACACACACACACACACACACACACACACACAACACACACACACACACACACACACACACACACACACACACACACACACCTCAACACACACACACATACACACACACACACACACACGCGCGCGCGCGCGCGCACACACCCAACACACACACACACACACACACCCCCAACACACACACACACACACACACACACACACGCGCGCGCGCACACACCCAACACACACGAAAGAGGGCGGGAAACCCGCCCGCTGGAAACTGTCTTCAATATCGCTCCTCCACAAAATCGATGACGTCACGCAGGGTATATCCGGCGCTCTGTATGGCGTCAAGGATGACGGTGAAATGGTGATGCACTTGCTGCCACCGCTGGGCCTGCTGTACTGGCGGCAGGTGTTCGATGCCAGACAGCAGATCCACCAGCCCAGGGAAGCTGGTGCCAGCGTAAATATCGTTGGAATTCGACGCGTACAGCAGGTGTCTGAAAGGAACAACTGCGTTATGAAAACTAGAATGGCCTCCCTGGGAATACGCAGTTCTCCACCACAGGTCGAACAGCTGTCTTGTCTTCAATATCAACCCCAACCTGAACCCATCGCATTTCACTTGAAATATCTCCCAGAACTATTACAACACTTCAGTGTGTGTGTGTGTGTGTGAGTGTGTGTGTGTGTGTGTGTGTGTGTGTGAGTCATGTGTGTGTGTGTGTGTGTGTGTGTGTGTGTGTGTGTGTGTGTGTGTGTGTGTGTGTATGTGTGTGTATGTGTGTGTGTGATCGCGCGCGCGCACGCACGCACACACACACACACACACACACACACACACACACACACACACACACACACACACACACACAAAACCGCGTGCGCCTGTGCTCGTTTTGAAAAAGTAAGTTACTTGATTCAGGTCTTCATTGATGATATCATGCCATCGAAATGGACACTAAATTTTTGTTTGTCAAGCTTATCTGGCTGTATTATATAGCCTACTTTCAAGAGTGGAGAAAATTTCGTCTCTTTTATCTAAGAAAGCAACGAAAAAACAACAGCCCTGAAATGTTTGTTCCTGCGAATGTACACGTAAACTTTAATATTTCGTGACCTTTTTTTTTCTGCGCCTTCTACTCGCTCATGTTGGTCGAGCAATATTTCGTCTTTCGGTTTTTTTTTTAAAGTGCAAGTTGCTTATTATTTAAAGTAAAACAACTTTAGCTGTTTATACCTCGTTAAATAATGGTGCTGTTCCTGTGAAGTTTTTGTCCGTTAAAAAGAAGATTTCAGTAGGACTGAGAATGTCAGAAAAAAAAAACTCAAGTATTTAGGACAACGAGAATAAAGAACGAGCAATCACTCATCTTGTGCCGAATTTGAGAAGATAAGTGTAACGCCAACCAGATTTGAATAGGTCACTCAGCTGGGAAACAAGCACTTATTTAGGGCTTTCGACGGACGGGTCGAACCCTGGTAATGTGACCAAACGATGAGAGAGTTGTACACAAGTGGCAAGATGTGCCTACCCCGGTCCCGGTTGAGCGTGGGGTTGTTGGCGGCAATGTGGATAGCCTCCTTCACCCCACGCTGAAACCATCTGTTGTCACGGTCGAGAACGCTGATGTTGTCTTTTTCAAACTGATGTTGCTGGGCGTGTAGGTGGGCGCCTACTGGTGATGATTCTCTTTTGTGTTCAGTGATGCGTTTTCGAAGGTTTCTCTCAGTTTCCCCAACATAGTTCTCTTCACAGTCACGACAGTCTATTTGGTAGATGACTCCAGACTTGTCCAGTTTGTCAGTTTTGTCCTTGGGGGCGACCAGCTGGCTGCGGATGGTGTTGATGGGTTTGGGATATACCCAGACGCCGGTTTTCCTGATCTTCCTGCTCAAGGCTTCGGTCACACCGCGGACATAGGGGATGGTGACATATCCTTTACGTCTGGTTTGGTCTTGCTTGGTGGTAGGATGCGGCGTGATATTCTTGCTGGCCGGGACGTTCCACGCCCACTTCTCATAGCCCGATATGGTGAGAACTTGTTTTTGAGGTGTTCCATTTCCCGGTCTTTGGCATCCTGAGTAGAGCAGATGGTGTTGGCCCGATGGGTGAGGGTGCGTAGAAGATAAGTGATTGCTCGTTCTTCATTTTTGTTGTCCTGAGCGTTGTGTATCTTGCCTGAAGAAGACCTAAAAGGTCGAATCGCGTCGTGTTTTGTCTTGTAATTCGTTTGTCCATGTTAACTGGTGGAGTTATTTCAAACACCTTTTAAACTTTGCAACAGAATACAGCAAGCCTTGGAATCACCGAATTTTGTCTTCTGTTGGGTACAAGATGCGTGTTCTGTAGTCTGACTATTGTTTGCTATACCTTTGGGTGGGCTCGTGTGTTCGGTCTTGTTTGCTTTCGCCCTGGTTATTCATTTGTCAGTTAGTGTGCGCAGAATGACTGAAAACAATGGGCACACATTAACGACAAAGGAGAAAGTGTCCTGAAAAAGAACTTCGGTTAAGCGGGAAATGACTCTTTAGCAATACCATTTTTGGACTACGAAGGTCTCAGGGAGTACCCCCCCAAAAAAACAACAACAACAAAAACAAACAAAAAACAAAACAAACACCCCCCCCCAAAACAAACAAACAAAGCCAACACACAACAAAAACACAACAAAACAAACAAACATACAGAGGAGACATTTCGGTTTTTAAGACAAGAACCATGTTCAGTGTATTTTGCACAAGGTACCCACTGTGCAGAGGACTTAGAACACTATATAAGAAGCGCTTCTATTAATTCTTGATCGAGAAGCGTAGTAGTAGTAGTAGTAGTAGTAGTTGCAGTAGTAGTAGTAGTAGTAGCAGTAGTAGTTGTAGCAGTAGTAGTAGCATCAGCAGGAGCAGCAGCAGTAGCAGCGGTGGTGGTGGTGGGGGTGTTGGTGGTGGTGGTGGTAGAAGTATCATTTGTTCAGGTATTATTGTTGCTCTCTTAGTTGTTTCTAATTCTCCATTCTTTGTTGTTATTACCTTGTCATCTTACTTTGTGTTTTTTTGTCGAATGTTGCAGAATAGTAAGGAACGGTTGAAAGACTAGGCACAGCTTACAATCTCTATCCTTGAGTAACATCCTTGACTCTGTCTGTCTGTCTGTCTCTTCTCTCCTCCCTCTCTCCCTCTCTCTCTCTCTCTCTCTCTCTCTCTCCTCTCTCTCTCTCACGCGCGGATTTAAATCATGATGTTTTATTGCTTGATGCATGGTACCTTTTCTTTCCTTTTCCATGTTCATGATTCATTCAGTTAAAAACAAATACTGTTTAAAAGGAACGACGGAAAGGGAGCAAACTAAAAACAACAACAACAACAACAGCAACATCTCTCTGTCTGTCTATCTCTCTCTCTCTTTCACACACACACACACACACACACACACACACACACACACACACACACACACACACACACACACACGTGCGTGCTTGCGCGCGCACGCGCGCCCCCTCTCCCACCTCCCCACTCATGTGACCAGAATTGTAAAATAGGCCATAGGAAAAAAAATCTCCACTTCATCCCACTAACTTTTGCAGGGGTCTCCCTGGCAGCCCTGTGGGGATGATGAAGGATCTCTCCAACTGCAAAAGCTGGTCGTTCACCATTCGTATGGCCATAGGACTGCAAACAGACCACCCATTATCAGACAGGTGCACTACACGTATGGCCATGGAACTGCAAACAGACCACCCATTATCAGACAGGTAAACCATCCGTACGGTCATGGGCCTGCAAACAGACCACCCATTATCAGACAGGTACACTACACGTAGGGCCATGGGACTGCAAACAGACTACCCATTATCAGACAGGTACACTACACGTAGGACCATAGAACTGTAAACAGATCACCCATTATCAGACAGGTACACTACACGTAGGACCATAGAACTGTAAACAGATCACCCATTATCAGACAGGTACACTACACGTACGGCCATAGAACTGTAAACAGACCACCCATTATCAGACAGGTACACTACATGTAGGGCCATAGAACTGTAAACAGACCACCCATTATCAGACAGGTACACTACACGTAGGACCATAGAACTGTAAACAGACCACCCATTATCAGACAGGTACACTACACGTAGGACCATAGAACTGTAAACAGACCACCCATTATCAGACAGGTACACTACATGTAGGGCCATAGAACTGTAAACAGACCACCCATTATCAGACAGGTACACTATACGTAGGACCATAGAACCGTAAACAGACCACCCATTATCAGACAGGTACACTACATGTAGGGCCATAGAACTGTAAACAGACCACCCATTATCAGACAGGTACACTACACGTAGGGCCATAGAACTGTAAACAGATCACCCATTATCAGACAGGTACACTACACGTAGGGCCATAGAACTGTAAACAGACCACCCATTATCAGACAGGTACACAACACGTAGGGCCATAGAACTGTAAACAGATCACCCATTATCAGACAGGTGCACTACACGTAGGGCCATGGGACTTCAAACAGATCACCCATTATTAGAGAGATACACTACACGGAGGGCCATAGAACTGTAAACAGACCACCCATGATCTGACAGGTACGCCATCAATATGGCCATGGGGCTGAAAACAGACCACCCAATGCCAGAAGGTATACCATTTGTAGAGCTGAAACCCGGTCATTCTGTGTTGCAGACTCAAAAAACAAACAGGCACATCATACGTTGGATCATTGGGTTAAAACAGTACATCCATCATCAAACAGGTTCACAATACGTTGGATCTCAAACAGGTACACTGTCCGTATGGCCACGGGGGTTCAAACATATCAGCCATCATCATACAGATACACCGTAGTAGGATCATGAAGCTGAAAACAGATCATCCGTCATCAGACAAGTACGTTATCTGCGGGACCGTGAGAGTTAAAACAGACCATCCACAATCCATTCAGGTACCACAGCCCCTCTTGAAGAGAAGGCTTGTTTGTCAGTCAGGGAAGTCACAGCAGAGGTGGCTGAATATTTCCTCGAGGAACTCTGACTGACCAGAAAACGTTTGTATATGTGGAGGAGCGAGGGGTTGGGGTGGGTGGTGGGGGTGGGGGTGGGAGTAGCACAGAAAAAAAGATCCTTTATGACTTCTTAGCCAAAAAAAAATTGCGTCTTGTTTGTTGGAAAATGACAATCTTTGGCTGGTTTGCTTATGCTGTCTTACATTCATTTCTTCCTTCTTTCATCTATTTTCATACAATCATACCAGATTATGTCAGGGCACACGATTTAGAAGAGCTGGCAACCAAATGGCCCAAGCGTTAGGGGGTGGAACAGATGGTCTTTGATTTTGAACCACCCGTGGGATGGAGCGTGAAGGATGTGAAAACCTACTCTGTCCACCCGGCAGTCAACTGCCACGCCCAGAACATTGTGCTGTTGGACGTTATTAGGCTATGGGACGTTATTAGGCTATGGGAAGTTATTAGGCTATGGGATTAAGCTATAGGACGTTATTAGGCTATGGGATGTTATTAGGCTAAGGGACCTTTATAGACTATGGGACTTCATTAGGCTATGGGACGTTATAAGGCTATGGGAATTTATAAGACCATGGGACGTTATTAGGCTATGAGAGGTCATTACGCTATGGGACGTTATTAGGCTATGGGACGTTATTAGGCTATGGGATTAAGCTATAGGACGTTATTAGGCTATGGGACGTCATTAGGCTATGGGACGTCATTAGGCTATGGGACGTCATTAGGCTATGGGACGTTATTAGGCTATGGGATTAAGCTATAGGACGTTATTAGGCTATGGGGCGTTATTAGACTAAGGGACCTTTATAGACTATGGGACTTCGTAGGGCTATGGGACGTTATAAGGCTATGGGAATTTATAAGACCATGGGACGTTATTAGGCTATGGGACGTTATTAGGCTAAGAGACGTTATAAGGCTATGGGACGTTATTAGGCTATGGGAATTTATTAGACTATGGGACGTTTTTAGGCTATGGGACGTCATTAGGCTATGGGACCTTTTTAGACTATGGGACTTCATTAGGCTATGGGACGCTATTAGGCTATGAGGCGTTATTAGGCTACGGGACGTTGTTAGGCTGAGTGACGTCATTAGGCTATGGGACCTTTTTAGACTATGGGACTTCATTAGGCGTTATGACGTTATTGGGCTATAAGGCGTTATTAAGCTATGGGACGTTGTTAGCCCATGGGACGTTATTATTCTATAGGAATTTATTAGACTTTGGGACGTTATTAGGCTATGGGACGTTATTAGGCTATGGGGAATTATTAGACTTTGGGACGTTATTAGGCTATGGGACGTTATTAGGCTATGGGGCGTTATTAGGCCATGGGATGTTATTATTCTATGGAAATTCATTTTGCTATGGGACGTTGTTAGGCTATGGGACTTTATTAGGATATAGGACTTTCTTAGGCTATGGGACGTTTTTAAGCGATGGGACGTTAGAAGACTATGGGACGTTATGAGACTATGGGACGCTATTAGGCTATGGAATGTTATTAGGTTGTGGAACGTTATAAGGCTCTGGAGCGTTATTAGGCTATGGGACTTTATTAGGCTACGTAAGTTTATTAGGGTATGGAACGTTATTAGGTTATGGAACGTTGTTAGGCTACAGGACGTGATTAGGCTATGGGACGTTATAAGGCTATAGAACGTTAAGCCTTACTTAACGGGATTCGCCCAGTACTGTAAACTGCCACTCGATTTGTGGCCGCTCGGCGAACCCGTTATCTGTCGGAGGACAAGTGATTGTCCATGGTGCCGTGTCAAGGAGTCTACTGTCTTTCAGTCATGTTGTTTACTGCCCTGCCGACCACGAGGGCCATATCAGAACTGAGTGTGTCCTGTGTGTCAGAGTGCTATCCACATTTTGTGTTGCATACCACTGCTTGCTGATGTTATCTGATCAAAGAAGGCGCCATCATTGTTCAAAGTGGGGACCTAAGCCCTTACATTGCGATCAAAAGAAAGAAGGTAATCTATTTTTTTCTGTTTTGTTAATCTTGACCTTTATACTACGATAAAACACATGCATTTTATCACTGAGTCTGTCACATCATCTCTTGCATGTTTCTAACGTTCCTTAAAGGTGCAATTCAATAAACACACACACACACACACACACACACACACACACACACACACACACAGCATGTATGGAATCCCGGAAACCGCGCGCACGAATACACACACACACACACACACACACACACACACACACACACACACAAACACAGATACGCACGCATGTACACACGCTCACACACACGCACGCACACACACACACACACACACACACACACACACACACACACACACACACACACACACACGCGCGCGCATCGCGCAAACGGAAGTCATATGAACAATTACTTATCTTTCTATGTTGTTGAACTGAGCACAAAAGAAAATAGTTGCTTCGCATTTGTTGTTATAATTTGTCTTTACAGTTAAAACTATATTGTGTGTCAGCAAGTAGATAGGAACTTACTCATTTCTGTCGATGGCACTCAGAGACCTTTCAAAGCTGTCCACCTCTTCACCGAATTCTTCGATTACTTGCTGCAACATGGCTGAAATGAGACAAACAGCAACATGGCTGAAATGAGACAAACAGCAACATGGCTGAAATGAGACAGACAGCAACATGGCTGAAATGAGACAAACAGCAACATGGCTGAAATGAGACAAACAGCAACATGGTTGAAATGAGACAAACAGCAACATGGCTGAAATGAGACAAACAGCAACATGGCTGAAATCACAGCAACATGGCTGAAATCAGACAAACTGCAACATGGGTGAATTTAGTTAAACAGCAACATGGCTGAAAAGATACAAACTGCAACATAGCTGAAATCACAGCAACATGGCTGAAATCATATCAACATGGCTGAAATGAGACAAACAGCAACATGGCTGAAATGAGACAAACAGCAACATGGCTGAAATGAGACAAACAGCAACATGGCTGAAATGAGACAAACAGCAACATGGCTGAAATTAGATAAACAGCAACATGGGTGAAATTAGATAAACAGCAACATGGTTGAAATGAGACAAACAGCAACATGGCTGAAATTATACAAACAGCAACATGGCTGAAATCACAGCAACATGGCTGAAATCACACAAACAGCAACACGGGTGAATTTAGTTAAACAGCAACATGGCTGAAATGATACAAACTGCAACATGGCTGAAATCACAGCAACATGGCTGAAATCATATCAACATGGCTGAAATGAGACAAACGGCAACACGACTGAAATCAGACAAACAACAACTTGGCTGAAATCAGACAAACAGCAACACTGCTGAAAGCAGACACACAGCAACATGGTCGAAATCAGACACACAGCAACATGGCTGAAATCAGACAAACAGCAACGTGGCTGAAATCAGACGAACAGCAACATGGCTGAAATCAGACAAACAGCAACATGGCTGAAATCAGACAAACAGCAATATGGTTGAAATCAGACACACAGCAACATGGCTGTAATCAGACACACAGCAACATGGCTGAAATCAGACAAACAGCAACATGGCTGAAATCAGACACACAGCAACATGGCTGAAATCAGACACACAGCAACATGGCTGAAATGCGACAAACAGCAACATGGCTGAAATCAGACACACAGCAACTTGGCTGAAATCAGACGAACAGCAACTTCGCTGAAATCAGACAAACAGCAAACTTGACTGAAATCAGACAACAGCAACAAGGCTGAAATCATAGCAACATGGCTGAAATGCGGCAAACAGCAACATGGCTGAAATGCGACAAACAGCAACATGGCTGAAACGCGACAAACAGCAACATGGCTGAAATCTGACAAACAGCAATACGGCTGAAATCAGACAAACAGCAACATGGCTGAAATCAGACAAACAGCAACATGGCTGAAATCAGACACACAGCAATACGGTTGAAATCAGACAAACAGCAACATGGCTGAAATCAGACACACAGCAACATGACTGAAATCAGACACAGCAACATGGCTGAAATCAGACACACAGCAACTTGTTGCTTGAAATCAGACACACAGCAACATGGTTGAAATCAGACAAACAGCAACATGGTTGAAATCAGACAAGCACAGGAAGAGTCCATTTTTTCAACGTCTACCTTTTTTTTTCTTCTTTTATTATATATATATATATATATATATATATATATATTTTTTTTTTTTTTTTTTTTTTTTTTTTGCAAATTGCAGTCCAGCCATACTCAGTTGTACCGTTATGTACGCATTTAATCAAGAAACTTACTGACAAACAGACTAACAAAATAACCAACCAATAAACACACACAGACACACACACAGACACACACACATACACACAGACACACACACGCACAAGCTTACTTACTCACTCACAGATACAATTTGCGCGTGCACGTTCACACACGCGCCAACACATACTCCATGCAGAGTTATACAAGCCTCTTAGAACATCATGACAGTTATAAGATAGCTATGACGACGGAGGCAGGAAGCACACACAACTGATCCGCATGCACTGGGAGACACACACACAGCAAAGGAAAAAAAAGAAGAGAACACACACACACACACACACACACACACACACACACACACACGCTAACACACACACATACACACGCTCGCTCACACACACACACACACACACACACACACACACACACACACACACACACACACACACCAGACGATTATGAACAGGCGGAAGTATCAGAAGTACAAACTCTAGAGCTGGCCCTCCCCCCTATCCTGACCTCCCTCCAATTCCACCCCTCTAAAAACGTGTACATCGGCAACTTAAACTAAAGCAACTGGACTCTGTAAACATTTGCGATAAACCCATAGTCTTTAGAACCACAAACTAAAAACAGATACGTAGGCTTGCGCCGAACTGGTCATAAATTAAAAAAAAAATTGAAAAGGCAAAAAAGAAAAAAAAAAAAAGAAAAAAAAGGAAAAGATGAGCAAACAAAGTAGTAATTCAACGCAAACTGGTGACAGCCATTCTACCCACTCCCGTAGCACCCCTCAAGCTTTCCTCGCCGGCTTGAGACAGCGACCAGAGCAGAGGTCAGCGAGAGGGCGACCAGGGTCAGAGAGAGAGGGCGACTCCCTTACTGTAGTTCTCCAGGTGCTGGGACAGCAGGAGGCCGAAGTCTTGGTTCAGCTGCTGCCGGATGAGTTCCAGCCCCCAGGCGTAGTGAGACACATTGAAAGGGATGAGGAGAGAGTCGGCCAGCGACCGCACCATCTCTGCCGCCACCCGGCCCACGGCCTGGTGGTACTGAAGGTCAGAGTTCGGGGTTACAACAAAGGTCAAGTAGGAACAACGCAGTTGAACAGATAGAAATCACCCCGACTCTGCTAAAAAAGATGTGTTTGAATGTGAAAAAGACGATTATATCCTGGAATTTGGAGCCAGTAGATTACTTCAAGGCCATGTGTCAGCAAGGATAGCAGAATTTATGCATGGCTTGTGGACTTCTTGTGTTTCTACGCCATTGGTATAGCACAAGGATTTGGGAGTGAAAAGTCTGGCAGACGACAGGAAAATCAAGGGTCATGTGGATCGTGCCGTAATATAACAAGATGCAAAGCATATAAACGTACTCCCAGTTTATCTTCTTGAAAAACGTCACAATCAAACATGCGTCATAATGTATTTGATGTCACAATCAACTATACGTCATAATGTATTTCGTCACTGAGATATTCCATAAAGAAGAAAAACCGTTTTGAGCCGCTATAGCCGTTAGTAACGGCTATTCTGGTAAAATAAAACATCGGGCATCATCCGTGACCCATAAAGAACGTACCTACAAATTTTCAGAAAGATCGGCCCAGAAGTTTCGTCTCGAGCGAGTGGAACACATTTTGACCACGGACAGACACACAGACAGCATTTCTTCGTTCCCATTGTAAAGTACTCCCTGCTCTCTAACAACTGGGAGTACAAAAAGGAGCAGACACTGGATCTGCCTCCCAGTCAGGCACAGTATGGATCAAGAGCTGGACTGTGCTCTAAATATGTTCTGGTACTGGCTACGTTTTGGACCTTGTCTGTAACCGTGGACTCGGACCTGAACACCGGTAACCACACTCCATGTGACACGTCATCACTTTCTTCAGTGCTGAACGCGACTTTCTACATTCCATCAACAGAGTCCTGTTACCCATTCTCTCTATACCCACAAACCATCCCTAACAGCGCTGTAATTCTTCTGTGGTCCTATATGTGTCTTATTCCTACATCTTTCCGCAAACAAAAGCAGAACAGAACAACTCAGGTGAACATGGAATCAACAAACCATCTGTTGACTCCTTACCAATACCAGTGAAGTGGGCAACTCAGCTGTCTGCCTTAAGTCTCGTCTGTCAATAGTACTTTCGTTTTCATGTCTTTTCACAAACACACACGAAATCAGAGAGAGAGAGAGAGAGGAGAGAGAGAGAGAGAGAGAGAGAGAGAGAGAGAATGTGCAAGGAATTACTACGTATACCAAATCAAAGTAAATAACTAATTGGACTACAAATCAAACAAAAGGTAACATCGACAGCACAATCTGTGACAGAAAAAAAGACAACACATAGACATGACAAGATTTTAACTATGCCCTGAGAGATACTCAGTCGACTAAAACATGAGCTTTGAAAAATACAAACTGCTTAATATTACTAACACTGCTTTATCCACACTTCATTAAAACCATATTCATATAAACATATGCGTAAAACTGAAATCCTGATGTTCCTTTTCCCGCATATTACCTTATTCAAACATGTAATAAAATTATGCTTTGCGAGACAACGACACCGATCAATGTAAAGCAAATTAAACTAGTCATAAATGCACTGGACGGCAGAATTCACATAAATCCGATATCTGTTATTCTCACCATATACCAGATCATTGGATGTATACTGCTGTAACACATCAAGCATCGTTTGTAAACACTGGCTTGTTCGAGACAAAAAAGTACTATCTGCAGACGAAAGTAACAACAACCCTATAGTTGGTAAACAAACATGCTTACCATGGGTATTTTTGTTAGGAATATCAATGGAAAAAATCATCTGTAAACAAACCCCCTCCAAATCATTCAGGTATGGAGAAAACAACAAAAACAAAAAGATTTTCCCATCGGAGCGCCCATCTAAAATCCCCAATTAATCCAAGTTTCCTACATCGAATACAAACGATTTGATATAATCATATATTTTTCATAATCACGTTTTAAATCTTTCTCACCACTGATGTTTTCTCTCATTAGTTTTGTCCACAAATCATACAGTGTCACTGTGTCAAAAGGCCTTTTCGTCAGTCAGTGAATATACATTACAATGGGATGATTCTTCCGAAACCCTAGCCTGACTGTTTTGTTTGTACTTCATTTCTCCTGATAAAGGATGTGAGTCTGTTTCCCTCCCCATGTTCACTGCTATTTCAACGTTTGTTTTTGTATTTCATTTTAGTTCTTTCGAGGTGTTTCAATACCTGAAAGTCCTGGTCCACCATGGTTTTGACCATGTCAAACGTGTCGTATTGTGTGTGGTAGAGCGGGTATGGGGATCCAATCTTGTATTTGTTCTGTAACGACAACGTAACGGTTAGCGAGTGTAGTGTGCTTTATTACCTCATCAACATAATCCACCGTGGACTCTCTCATACAAATAAAAAGACGGGAATTAAAACACATATTCACATAGAAACGTTGTAAGAAGCGCTGACAACTTAGAAAACATTGTTACATAATCAGAGTTACGAAATGACCAAAAAACATCACACACTTACTGACACACAGACACATAGACATACACAGACACAGACGCAGACGCGTGCGTGCGCGCGCGCCACACACACACACAGAGAGAGAGAGAGAGAGAGAGAGAGAGAGAGAGAGAGGGATAATCTAAGAACCATTACAACCGTTAACTAATTCTAGCTGTAAATTAATCTTTCCCAAAGCTAAAAGACAGACATCTATTAATTTTGGGCACAACCACCGTCCAGAATTGACCGTCTATACAAAGCCCCAACTACAGCATTTTGTATCAAAGTTTCTTCAATGCAGACGTTGGAACATTGCTGATCTTTATATGTATGCATGTCCAAATAACGAATGTTAAACCTCGCCTCTTCATTTCCATGAAACGAACTGGTACTTTTCACAGAAATTTTAAAAAGTACATTTGGGGAAAAAGTCATGGCCGGATTGGAGACCATTGACATCAACAACAAGAAAAACGACAACAAACCTTTAGCACATCTGACACCGGACCTTCCTTCACTAGTGACTACTGTCAGGGACTTAAAATTGCTACTTAGTTAGCTTCTTTTCCCTTTACATGTAGGGATTGAAGAGTTTTAGTTCATTAATCTATATTCCATTCTTGTCATAATGTTATCAGCTAAACAGCTACATACAACAGTCATGCATGCCATTACGTTGTTTTGTTTTTCCAAATCGCGCAAGACAACGAGGAGGAAAAAGAAATGGGATGGAGGATAAAGTTTGCTCTTTTGACCACAGTTAAGAATGTCCAGAGTGGGATGTTTCTAGAGTTTGTGATGTTCTAGAGTTGTGATTTTCTAGAGTTTGTTGATGTTTCTAGAGTTTGTTGATGTTTCTAGAGTTTGTTGATGTTTCTAGAGTTTGTTATGGAATATGTTGATTAGAGGTTATTTTGTGCTGACATCAGCGGTCATTTATCAGATATTTCTGGGTACAGGTTTCATATTTATCTACTTAACAATCATATATAAAGTGGTTGGCTTGTTTACTTGTTAACGTTTGGAGTCTATGTCTACATATGAACAATGATGAAGATTTTGGTCTTTCAATGGCTGATGGGTACGAATGTAATGGACATAGAACTTCTCAGTATGGTGAGCTCATATTGTTCATGTAGGTCAAAACTACCGCTATTCCCAAGGTCTTCCTCGAAGACCCATGAAAAGGGCGCCAGGGACAGATCAAAAGATTTGTACGTTATATTTTCATGTTATATTTGAGGCAGCAACCAGTGATATGGCTTGATGAATTACAAAAGTAGTTTTTTTTTATTTTCTTTTCATGTTATTTTCTTAAGAATAGCTACAATTTTCGAAAAAGTGAGACCTTTCCGAGCTTTGATGGAAATTGATTTTATATGGACTTCGCAGTCCAGCGTAGAATTCACATCTACCCCCTCTCTCTGAACGTGGAAGGCGGGGTGGGGAGACTGTATGTCACGTCCATGAGCTTATCCTTGTGATATGTTCAGTTTGCATCAGGAGGCATTCTGCGTTATCAGCAGGCTGCGAGTAAATTGATTTGCATTTGGTTTACATAATCATCAACTGTTACAATAAATCCTCCAGTGTCTAAAAACCAAACAAAAACAAAAACGAGAGAGAGAGAGAGAGAGAGAGAGAGAGAGAGAGAGAGAGAGAGAGAGAGAGAGAGAGAGCTCTACATCGTAAACATGATTAAACAATGTTAGTGGTCCTGTATTCTACTACTACAGCCAGAAGCAGCGCTGTGTCAACTTTAAATCTACGGATCTCATCCCTATCAGAAACGGACTGTAGGTGAACAGCCTCACGAAGTCCATGACGTATCGGAGGTCCAGCGCCGTGATGCCGACTTGGTGAATCATGGGACCAAAATCACTGCCTCCGCCCAGGGTCCCCACCCTGCAGCACACGATCTTGATGATACTTGGGGGGTCAGACTGCCAGTCTACGGTCAGAGATGAAGGAGTGAGGCAGAGGGAGACAAGGTGTGGGTGAAGGGTGGTGCAGTGAGGAAGGGGAGAGAGAGAGAGAGAGAGAGAGAGAGAGAGAGAGAGAGAGAGAGAGAGAGAGAGAGAGAGAGCGAGGGAGAGAGAGAGAGAGAGAGACAGACAGACAGACAGAGAGAGAGAGAGAGAGAGAGAGAGAGCAAGAGAGAAAGAGACAGAGAGAGAGACAGATAGACAGAGACAGAGAGAGAGAGAGAGAGAGAGAGAGAGAAGAGAGCAAGAGAGAGAGAGAGAGAGAGAGAGAGAGAGACAGACAGACAGACAGACAGACACAATAACTGACAGACATAATGAATGGAAAGGGTGAATACAGACGCAGTGAGTAGATCAAAGGAAAATACACACTCCGAGGACTTGAAGGGCAAATTGGAGTCAGTCGAATCAAGAGAACGATTTTTCCCCACTTCCTTTGTGCCGTCCAATCTCCCTGGTTCACTTAGTGCATGCACCCACGGCGCTCATTACGACCCTCCCCACAATGTTGATCGATGAAATGAGGATGACGATATATGCTATGATTTCCATTCCGGTCTAAGACTGCATGACAGGCTATACTCTACGCTTACTTTCATAAATCCTGGCATCAACCAGGCCGAGAAATACAGACACCTGCAGACGTCGGAAATTTGAGCAACACTTCCAAATGCATCCATTAAGTGGATGAAACTCGACTGTGTGGCCATGTCTTCCCAATGAAGCCCCAGTACCCAACTTACTCGGAACAAACTGATGGTCAGCGAATCACCGCACTCGGAGTCGCAGCTACCACCACAGCCTTAAACAATCCGACCGCTCCCCCTCCTCGTCCACAGGCCTATATCGCACGAATCCCATCCGTCCTTTCCCACACTTCATCCCCGTCCAGTCCGTCCACTTTCCCACGCCTGTCATCGCCGCTCCCTCCGTCCCACCTTCCCCACAGCGCTCATCCGCCTCCCCACGCACCCTCCCACACCAATCGCCCTCCACTCCGTCCCACCTTGTCCCACAGCCATCATCGCCGCTCCCCTCCGTCCCTTTCCCCAGCGTCATCCGCCGCTCCCTCCCGTCCCTTCCCCACAGCCTTCATCCGCCGCTCCCCACTCCCGTCCACCTTTCCCTACAGCCTATCATCCGCCGCTCCCCACTCCGTCCACTTTCCCACAGCCTGTCATCCGCCGCTCCCACCCTCCACTTCCACGCTTCATCGCGCTCCCACCCCTCACTTTCCCCACAGCCTTCATCCGCCGCTCCCACTCCCGTCACTTTCCCACAGCCTTCATCCCATCGCCCTTTCCCACAGCTATCATCCGCGACTCCCACTCGTCCACCTTTCCCCACAGCCATCATCCGCCGCTCCCCACTCCCGTCCCTTTCCCCAAGCTTGTCATCCGCCGCTCCCCACTCCCGTCCACCTTTCCCCACAGCCTGTCATCCGCCGCTCCCCACTCCCGTCCCACCTTTCCCACAGCCTATCATCCGCCGCTCCCCACTCCCGTCCCACCTTTCCCCACAGCCTGTCATCCGCCGCTCCCCACTCCCGTCCCCCCACAGCCATCATCGCGCTCCCCACTCAGTCACCTTTCCACACTGTCATCCCGCCCCGCCTCCCCACCATCCCCGTCCCACTCCGTTTCCCCACAGCCTATCATCCGCCCTCCCCACTCCCGTCCCACCTTTCCCCACAGCCTGTCATCCGCCGCTCCCACTCCCGTCCCACTTTCCCCACAGCTATCATCCGCCGCTCCCCACCCCGTCCCTTTCCCCACAGCCGTCATCGCCGCTCCCCACTCCCGTCCCACCTTTCCCCACAGCCTATCATCCGCCGCCCCCTCCCCTTCCCCAGCTGTCATCCGCCGCTCCCACTCCGTCCCTTTCCCCACAGCCTGTCATCCGCCGCTCCCCACTCCCGTCCCACCTTTCCCCACAGCCATCATCCGCCGCTCCCCGCTCCCGTCCCACCTTTCCCCACAGCCTGTCATCCGCCGCTCCCCACTCCCGTCCCACTTTCCCCACAGCCTATCATCCGCCGCTCCCCACTCCCGTCCCACCTTTCCCCACAGCCTATCATCCGCCGCTCCCCACTCCCGTCCCTTTCCCCACAGCCTGTCATCCGCCGCTCCCCACTCCCGTCCCCTTTCCCCACAGCCTATCATCCGCCGCTCCCCACTCCCGTCCCACCTTTCCCCACAGCCTATCATCCGCCGCTCCCCACTCCCGTCCCACTTTCCCCACAGCCTGTCATCCGCCGCTCCCCACTCCCGTCCCACCTTTCCCCACAGCCATCATCCGCCGCTCCCCCTCCTCCCTTTCCCACAGCTCATCCGCCCCCTCCCTCCTTTCCCCACAGCCTATCATCCGCCGCTCCCCACTCCCGTCCCTTTCCCCACAGCATCATCCGCCGCTCCCCCTCCCGTCCCTTTCCCCACAGCCTTCATCCGCCGCTCCCCACTCCCGTCCACCTTTCCCCACAGCCTGTCATCCGCCGCTCCCCCTCCCGTCCCACCTTTCCCCACAGCCTATCATCCGCCGCTCCCCACTCCCGTCCCTTTCCCCACAGCCTTCATCCGCCGCTCCCCACTCCCGTCCCACCTTTCCCCACAGCCTATCATCCGCCGCTCCCACTCCCGTCCACCTTTCCCACAGCCGTCATCCGCCGCTCCCCACTCCGTCCCACCTTTCCCCACAGCCTGTCATCCGCCGCTCCCCACTCCCGTCCCACCTTTCCCCACAGCCTATCATCCGCCGCTCCCCACTCCCGTCCCACCTTTCCCCACAGCCTTCATCCGCCGCTCCCCACTCCCGTCCCACCTTTCCCCACAGCCTATCATCCGCCGCTCCCCCTCCCGTCCCTTTCCCCACAGCTATCATCCGCCGCTCCCCCTCCCGTCCCACTTTCCCCACAGCCTTCATCCGCCGCTCCCCACTCCCGTCCCTTTCCCCACAGCCTGTCATCCGCCGCTCCCCACTCCCGTCCCACCTTTCCCCACAGCCTATCATCCGCCCTCCCCACTCCCTCCCACCTTTCCCACAGCCTGTCATCCGCCGCTCCCCACTCCCGTCCCACCTTTCCCCACAGCCTATCATCCGCCGCTCCCCACTCCCGTCCCTTTCCCCACAGCCGATCATCCGCCGCTCCCCACTCCCGTCCCACCTTTCCCCACACCTTCATCCGCCGCTCCCCCTCCCGTCCCTTTCCCCACAGCCTTCATCCGCCGCTCCCCCTCCCGTCCCTTTCCCCACAGCCTTCATCCGCCGCTCCCCACTCCCGTCCCCTTTCCCCACAGCCTATCATCCGCCGCTCCCCACTCCCGTCCCTTTCCCACAGCCTGTCATCCGCCGCTCCCCACTCCCGTCCACCTTTCCCCACAGCCTGTCATCCGCCGCTCCCCACTCCCGTCCCACTTTCCCCACAGCCTATCATCCGCCGCTCCCCACTCCCGTCCCCTTTCCCCACAGCCTGTCATCCGCCGCTCCCCACTCCCGTCCCACCTTTCCCCACAGCCTGTCATCCGCCGCTCCCCACTCCCGTCCCACCTTTCCCACAGCCTATCATCCGCCGCTCCCCACTCCCGTCCCCTTTCCCCACAGCCTGTCATCCGCCGCTCCCCACTCCCGTCCCACCTTTCCCCACAGCCTATCATCCGCCGCTCCCCACTCCCGTCCACCTTTCCCACAGCCTATCATCCGCCGCTCCCCACTCCCGTCCCACCTTTCCCCACAGCCTGTCATCCGCCGCTCCCCACCCCGTCCCTTTCCCCACAGCCTGTCATCCGCCGCTCCCACTCCCGTCCCACCTTTCCCCACAGCCATCATCCCCCACTCCCATCCCCACCTTTCCCCACGAGCCTGTCATCCGCCGCTCCCCACTCCCGTCCCCCTTTCCCCACAGCCTGTCATCCGCCGCTCCCCACTCCCGTCCCACCTTTCCCCACAGCCTTCATCCGCCGCTCCCCCTCCCGTCCCACCTTTCCCCACAGCCTATCATCCGCCGCTCCCCACTCCCGTCCCTTTCCCCACAGCCTATCATCCGCCGCTCCCCCACTCCCGTCCCCCTTTCCCCACAGCCTATCATCCGCCGCTCCCCACTCCCGTCCCACCCTTTCCCCACAGCCTATCATCCGCCGCTCCCCACTCCCGTCCCCTTTCCCCACAGCCTATCATCCGCCCTCCCCACTCCCGTCCACCTTTCCCCACAGCCTATCATCCGCCGCTCCCCACTCCCGTCCCTTTCCCCACAGCCTGTCATCCGCCGCTCCCCACTCCCGTCCCACCTTTCCCCACAGCCTATCATCCGCCGCTCCCCACCCCGTCCCACCTTTCCCACAGCCTATCATCCGCCGCTCCCCACTCCCGTCCCACCTTTCCCCACAGCCTGTCATCCGCCGCTCCCCACTCCCGTCCACCTTTCCCCACAGCCTATCATCCGCCGCTCCCCTCCCCGCCTTTCCCCACAGCCTACATCCGCCCTCCCCACTCCCGTCCCACTTTCCCCACAGCCTTCATCCGCCGCTCCCCACTCCCGTCCCTTTCCCCACAGCCTGTCATCCGCCGCTCCCCATCCCGTTCCCACCTTTCCCCACAGCCTGTCATCCGCCGCTCCCCACTCCCGTCCCACCTTTCCCCACAGCCTATCATCCGCCGCTCCCCACCTCCCGTCCCACCTTTCCCCACAGCCTGATCATCCGCCGCTCCCCACTCCCGTCCCCTTTCCCCACAGCCTTCATCCGCCGCTCCCCACTCCCGTCCCCTTTCCCCACAGCCTATCATCCGCCGCTCCCCACTCCCGTCCCTTTCCCCACAGCCTGTCATCCGCCGCTCCCCACTCCCGTCCCACCTTTCCCCACAGCCTGTCATCCGCCGCTCCCCACTCCGTCCCACCTTTCCCCACAGCCATCATCCGCCGCTCCCCACTCCCGTCCCCTTCCCCACAGCCTGTCATCCGCCGCTCCCCACTCCCGTCCCACCTTTCCCCACAGCCTATCATCCGCCGCTCCCCACACCCGTCCCACCTTTCCCCACAGCCTCATCCGCCGCTCCCCCTCCCGTCCCACCTTTCCCCACAGCCTATCATCCGCCGCTCCCCACTCCCGTCCACTTTCCCCACAGCCTATCATCCGCCGCTCCCCACTCCCGTCCCACCTTTCCCCACAGCCTTCATCCGCCGCTCCCCACTCCCGTCCACCTTTCCCCACAGCCTTCATCGCCGCTCCCACGTCCCACCTTTCCCCACAGCTATCATCCGCCGCTCCCCACTCCCGTCCCCTTTCCCCACAAGCCTATCATCCGCCGCTCCCCACTCCCGTCCCTTTCCCCACAGCCTGTCATCCGCCGCTCCCCACTCCCGTCCCACCTTTCCCCACAGCCTATCATCCGCCGCTCCCCACCTCCCGTCCCTTTCCCCACAGCCTTCATCCGCCGCTCCCCACTCCCGTCCCACCTTTCCCCACAGCCTATCATCCGCCGCTCCCCACTCCCGTCCCACCTTTCCCCACAGCCTATCATCCGCCGCTCCCCACTCCCGTCCCACCTTTCCCACAGCCTTCATCCGCCGCTCCCCCTCCCGTCCACCTTTCCCCACAGCCTGTCATCCGCCGCTCCCCGCTTCCCGTCCCTTCCCCACAGCCTGTCATCCGCCGCTCCCCTCCGTCCCCCTTTCCCCACAGCCTATCATCCGCCGCTCCCCACTCCCGTCCCTTTCCCACAGCCTTCATCCGCCGCTCCCCACTCCCGTCCCACCTTTCCCCACAGCCTGTCATCCGCCGCTCCCCACTCCCGTCCACTTTCCCCACAGCCTATCATCCGCCGCTCCCCACTCCCGTCCCACCTTTCCCCACAGCCGATCATCCGCCGCTCCCCCACTCGCCCGTCCCCACCTTTCCCACAGCCATCATCCGCCGCTCCCCACTCCCTCCCTTTCCCCACAGCCTGTCATCCGCCGCTCCCCGTCCCGTCCCTTTCCCCACAGCCTATCATCCGCCGCTCCCCACTCCCGTCCCTTTCCCCACAGCCTTCATCCGCCGCTCCCCCACCTCCCCCTTTCCCACAGCCTGTCATCCGCCGCTCCCCACTCCCGTCCCACCTTTCCCCACAGCCTTCATCCGCCGCTCCCCACCTCCCGTCCCACCCTTTCCCCACAGCCTATCATCCGCCGCTCCCCACTCCCGTCCCACCTTTCCCCACAGCCTATCATCCGCCGCTCCCCACTCCCGTCCCACCTTTCCCCACAGCCTATCATCCGCCGCTCCCCACTCCCGTCCCACCTTTCCCCACAGCCTATCATCCGCCGCTCCCCACTCCCGTCCCTTTCCCCACAGCCTATCATCCGCCGCTCCCCACTCCCGTCCCTTTCCCCACAGCCTATCATCCGCCGCTCCCCACTCCCGTCCCTTTCCCCACAGCCTGTCATCCGCCGCTCCCCACTCCCGTCCCACCTTTCCCCACAGCCTGTCATCCGCCGCTCCCCACTCCCGTCCCACCTTTCCCCACAGCCTATCATCCGCCGCTCCCCACTCCCGTCCCACCTTTCCCCACAGCCTATCATCCGCCGCTCCCCACTCCCGTCCCACCTTTCCCCACAGCCTATCATCCGCCGCTCCCCACTCCCGTCCCACCTTTCCCCACAGCCTATCATCCGCCGCTCCCCACTCCCGTCCCTTTCCCCACAGCCTATCATCCGCCGCCTCCCTCCACTTCCCGTCCCGCCCCTCTCCCCACAGCCTGTCATCCGCCGCTCCCCACTCCCGTCCCACCTTTCCCCACAGCCGATCATCCGCCCTCCCCACTCCCATCCCACCTTTCCCCACAGCCTGTCATCCGCCGCTCCCCACTCCCGTCCCACCTTTCCCACAGCCTGTCATCCGCCGCTCCCCACTCCCGTCCCACCTTTCCCCACAGCCTATCATCCGCCGCTCCCCACTCCCGTCCCTTTCCCCACAGCCTGTCATCCGCCGCTCCCCACTCCCGTCCACCTTTCCCCACAGCCTATCATCCGCCGCTCCCACTCCCGTCCCACCTTTCCCCACAGCCTATCATCCGCCGCTCCCCACTCCCGTCCCACCTTTCCCCACAGCCTATCATCCGCCGCTCCCCACTCCCGTCCCTTTCCCCACAGCCTATCATCCGCCGCTCCCCACTCCCGTCCCTCTCCCCACAGCCTATCATCCGCCGCTCCCCACTCCCGTCCCTTTCCCCACAGCCTATCATCCGCCGCTCCCCACTCCCGTCCCACCTTTCCCCACAGCCTATCATCCGCCGCTCCCCACTCCCGTCCCTTTCCCCACAGCCTATCATCCGCCGCTCCCCACTCCCGTCCCTTTCCCCACAGCCTATCATCCGCCGCTCCCGTCCCACCTTTCCCCACAGCCTATCATCCGCCGCTCCCGTCCCACCTTTCCCCACAGCCTATCATCCGCCGCTCCCCACTCCCGTCCCTTTCCCCACAGCCTATCATCCGCCGCTCCCGTCCCACCTTTCCCCACAGCCGATCATCCGCCGCTCCCCACTCCCATCCCACCTTTCCCCACAGCCTGTCATCCGCCGCTCCCCACTCCCGTCCCACCTTTCCCCACAGCCTGTCATCCGCCGCTCCCCACTCCCGTCCCACCTTTCCCCACAGCCTATCATCCGAAGGGGCAGTAAAGCATCACAGGTTCACAGTCAGGAGCCCACCCCTTCCCCTCCGTCCCCTTTAATCTTCTCTGAACTGAATCATGTACTTATTTATTGTTCGGTGGACAGAGACGGCTTAAAAAAATCTGACCCCCCTCCCCTCCCCTCCCCCTGAGAGGTTCGAACTCACGACCGTCGGCTCCACAGACAAACGCTCTAAGCATTTGACCACGGACCCGTCTGCAGGGTCCCCCCTGTAACTACTACCCAAAGCCTGACGGCCAGAACTAAGAAATACAACGACGACAGTGACGCAGTCGTCCCAGTTAGATCGGACCTGGCGTAATCAGGTATGACAGACTGTCTTTGTCGACCGGTAGCGGACGTGACATGAAGCAGTTTAAATCACAAGCGCCACTCACGTCTGTCTACCTATGAAACAACACTGAACAGGTCAATCATACAACACCTGCCTTTTCAGACGAAAAGAATACTCATCACCAGAGTGACTATGTAGCAGCATGGCATTTTTTCTGATAGTGTTAGCTCACGACGACCTGACATCAACTGCTCCTTGTAAAAAGCCGGTAGTGAGGCCGCCAAAGGAATTTTCCTGGATGAGGCTCTAAACAGGGGAACCGCACGGACGACCGGACTGAAATGGTACGGAGGGTGAGACAGCAACAACAACAACAACAACAAATGTGATGCAGATTCCTGCACTTATTTGCATGCGCTCTTGAAGTAGTAGGGCCAAAGATTGCTTCCAGCAGTCTGTGAAAGTAACAAGGTTATTTCCTACACGAAGTTGACTGATACAAGCTGAAGGATACATACAGGCTGGCAAAAGTGGCGCTATCTAAATACACTTCAAATGTGACGACCCTTCATGGGAATACACTGTTTGTTTCAGTATAATTAGTATCTATAGCCTTTGGAAGTTTTGTTTTAGTAATGTCTTCTTTTTCGTCTTTCTCTCTAGCTCGGCCTTTTCGTCTTCCTTTCATGCCGACAACTGTCTTCCTAATTCTTTGTCCATTTGCCAGTATATGTTCTAAAAGTCTTCACACCTTTTTTTCCTCTTGTTACAATGTGCAGACTGGACATAGACCTACGGGTCTAGAGATCTATAAGTCTGGGTCTCAAAAACAGGTCTCCTCTCCAACATGAAAATGCCTGGCAAACAACCTGCCTGCTTATTCGTATGTCAGACCGATACAACAATCTATAAAAACAGCGTACCAGCTTTTCTGTTGTAATCTGGAACACTGTCCAGTGTGAACTCCTACTATTCACCCTGCGTTGTCTGTTCACCTATATAATTTCTTCATGATTTTTAGTGGCACCGTTACGTTTTCATTTCCTTTTTTCACTAATCGTTGTAATGTCGGGGTGAAAAATCTGCCAGAATAGCCAGAACTGTCAATGCATCCTACTCCTTCAGCCTTAAGGGTGATAGTTCAGCTCAACACGATGAAATGTCGAAGATAATGGTATATCTATGTTCATACTCTGTTCATATCATCACGAGCGGACATTTTTCAGCGTGGTAATCGTCTTCAATGGCCCTGTAAGGTCGGCTGGGCACCAATCCACAATTGAAAGGATTGACAGACTCCCAATTCTCAACCTACCTGGGGAGATCATAGTCCTCCCAGGGTGACGTGTGTTTCCACGTGTCATACACACTTGTCCTGCCTTTTTCCGCTTCCTTGTTGTCGGGGTTGGGCACCTGGATTGAAAAAAAAGTAAAATGGCGGTGAGTGACGAGACAGTGGAGGTTCACCACGTCTTTCTTTAAAAATGCCCTCTCTTTGTGTCAATCAGGCCCGAGAGACAAAGCACCCAGTTCGCAGTCGAGAGGCTGTGAGTTCGAATCCCGTTGTCGTCCAACATGAATATAGCTGTCTTTCCGTGTTGTTCTTCTTGCAGTATCAGTACAGTGTTAGATAGGCCACGGCCTCCCCTAAATCTCCACCCCCTCTCCCCCCGTCTTGAATTGTTGTTCCTGTCTGTCGTACGTACAACTTTTAATGGATATGGACATGAAACCTCAGTGTAACCTGAGAGAACCAGGCATCCGCGGTGATGGTCAGAAAATATAAGCAGGAAACCTACTCTCAAAGTCCCAGCCGTGGAGAGAGTAATGAATGATTGTGTGGCTTCGTTAGAGCCCAGGCGTCTGTCTGTCTGTCTGCGTAAGCAGGCTGATACTCCTGCGGACACTCCCTGTATACACAGGCAAGATATTAGTCCCATCTACCCAAGAAAGGGAGTGGAGTTTTGTGTGTATGACCGTTTTTCTTTTTTAATATCCCGCCCTGGCTCTAACGAAGCCACACAATCATTCATTATTCTCTTCACGACTGGGACTTCAGCTAGGGCGTCGATTCTGGTTAAAGGTGGACGACGCTGACAAGTCTCATAACGATATCCGTTGATGCGGATGGCACCCACGGCCTCCCACGTGTCAGTGTCTGGGGTTGATATCACTGCATTTTCAGTGACAGATCAGTAATGTTGTAGGCGTCTTGATCTAAACGCGCGCGCGCGTGTGTGTGTGTGTATGTGTGTGTGTGTGTGTGTGTGTGTGTGTGTGTGTGTGTGTGTGTGTGTGTGTGTGTGTGTGCGTGTGTGTATGTGTGTGTGTGTGTGTGTGTTTGATATAGTGTAACGTGATTCCTCTTACCCATTATCCTGGGAAGTTCATACCTGCATGATGCATCCTCCTTCGGCGAGGAAGGACATACACCATGCATATAGACTGATCTAATGTGTCAGGTGGACATCGCATGCTTGTGACCTTGCGTGTGTGTGTGTGTGTGTGTGTGTGTGTGTGTGTGTGTGTGTGTGTGTGTGTGTGTGTGTGCGTGCGTGTGTGTGTGTGTATGTGTGTGTGTGTGTGTGTGTGAGTGTGTGTGTGTGTGTGCGCGCGTGGGTAGGTGCGTGTGTGCGTGCGTGCGCGCGCGCGCGCGCGCGTGTGTGTGTGTGTGTGTATGTGCGCGCGCGCGCGCGCGTGTGAATGTATGTGTGTGTGTGTGTGTGTGTGTGTGTGTGTGTGTGTGTGTGTGTGTGTGTGTTCGTACACGCGAGCATTGTATGCGTCACCTTTTTCGAAGCTTCAACGACAGACTGGTACAACAGTGGGGTTCCGTCCACTTTTAAGGAATAATTGCCTGTGAACAGAATACACTACAAAATTTAACAGAGTTTCCAAATGTCAAACGTCTATGTATGCTTTTAAGATGCCATACGTTCTTAACATTCTAAATGACAATAAAGACCACGATCGAACAATAAAAAAAGACAGCTTTCGTGGCAAAAGCATCTAAACATCATTGCCCAACCAAGACATGCGATTAAACGTTTTCACACTCATCTGGAAGAATTATTCTTAAATGAAACCGACTCATCCACAGATTTCTCCAAAAGCATTGTTTGCATCTAATTTTCATTTGAAGCTTCCGAAATAAATTTTCTTATTAATACATAACACTATCATCCTCAAGTGTACACAGAATAACCAACTCTCTTCTCTGCAGTATGTCCTACTGAAGCATTGTACATCTATTTCTTACCTCATCAAATGATTTTCCGACAAAAATGAAATCATTTTCATAATCAAAAGCGAAATCAATTGAAGGGCGTGAATAATCTGTAAACGTAACATGCTGAAACTAGATTTAGTTGCATTAAAACCAAGTGTTCTTAGACTAAGACGGACATGATTTGTTTAGGCCATTTATTCATTACTGGATAAAAATAACCTTGAAATAAATTATGCTTTTACATGAACAAAACACTTCAAAAATATTACTTGATGCTAATTTAGCTTAACAAACGAAGAAATCTTGTTCTCAACTCTGAAACTAATCACAACTTACACTTTGACTTATTTTCTGACTAAACATTTTTCCACAAAGGTTCCCATTTTTGTCTTTATTCCATTTCAATTGCATCATATCGAATGCATGTTTGTAAAGTTTATTACGTGGCAGTTTCTCAATAACCTGAACCTACTTAATAAACATGACATAAGGTTTTGTCCTATGGTCCTATGGACCTCCAAGGGAAATTGTTCCAGAATCACCGTTAAAAATTTGGTTGGAGGTATTAATTACAACATTAAAAGTTGCTTTAATATAACGTTAAAAGTATGCAAGGTTTCTGCCTGCAAATGTGTGTATATTTCCAGCATTTTAACGGTATTTGTGTGCAGAGGTTCGATCCGAGGATTGAATGTGTTCCTAGAACACAGCATTATTAATGCAGCCCAGACGACTAAGTGTTTCTGTCAATAATAGTCCTAGGCACCCGTAAAAGATTACAGCTTTCACTTGTACATTACGAATAACACAATTTTGCCCTCAAAAGAAAAAAAAAATGATGGCCCGTAAAAAATGTTGTATTTGTTTAGGTTAGGTTGACTGTCAAACCAAAAAGATGTCATTCTTTGTTTACAGGATTTAACGGGCTTTCAGGGCCCCAAATTGTTCCCATCGAAAGTCTAACAGCAAATAACCTTAACCTTAAATCTCTCTGTGCCAGGAGGCACATAAGGCTTGGACGTCTCTCCTCCACTGTGTTCGGTTAACAGCAAATAATGACAGAAATTATTCAAGAGCATATAGAACGATCTGAAGTCAGTGTCTGCCATTTGTTAACATCACGGCTGTCAATTCATAAACAGAAAAGCAAACAGAATTTGTTGGATGAGGGCGCCTAGGTCATCACCCCCAGTTTAAAAAAATGATAGCGAAATATTTGCAAAGAATATATTGAACACACACACACACACACACACACACACGCACGCACGCACCACAAATACATATGCAACCACACACACACACACACACACACACACACACACACACACACATACACACACACACACACACACACACACACACACACACACACACACACACACACACACGAACTGTTAAAGACATACGGGCTAGTATTGCCGACCTGAAGGTAATGTCAACGACAGACAGTGTTTGAGGCCTCACCATTCATTAGCCAGATGACAACATCGACAGACTTACACAAACAGAAGTCAGAACTTTTTGGAACAAAGACAGCTGACTGGGCCACAAATACAGCGGACGACGACAATAAAAGAAGAACAAAAAAAAGATGACGATGGAGAGGCGGAATCAACAAGAAAGACAGCAAAAGGAAACGACTAGCACGTCATATTCAGAAGGCTGGAGATCAGAATAAAACACAAACTCAAGAGGGAGCTTGACAGCAAAACGTCTTCAGAAAAACAAATCCTCCTGATAGAAGTCCTTTAAACTCTTACCCCTCGGGGAGGGGAGGGGGGGGGGGGGGGTAGGGGTGTGGAATGAGGGGGAGGATCGCATTCAGGTCCTGACTTCTGGATCCTCGTTAGCTGTTGTGATTCGAACATCCATGTCCTCCTGGGTGTTCGGGCACTTCAATGTGAAGTGGTCTTGTGACGGTCCCACACAGCTATTGGGGAACTAAGCTGGGAAATGTGATCGATAAGAAGTTCGCTTTTGTTAACTCCTCCTCTACCCAAATCCAGCTGGCTCTCCTTTCAGCTGCTCCTTTCTTTGCCTTCAGGGCTCTCTAGTCTTCTTACCAAATGTCGATGCTGTTTCATGAGATCATAAGCAGATGAGTGAAAAACAATCAAACAAAACAAAAAAACAAACACCCCCCCAAAAAAAAAAAACCAAACAAACAAAAAAAAAAAACATCCCCCTCAAAAACAACAACAACAACAAAGAAAACAACAACACCCCCCCCCAAAAAAAAAAAAAAAAAGAAAAAAAAAAGAAAAAAAAAAAAAACCCAACCCATCACCACCACCACCACCACCACCACCAACCAACAACATGCTGATCCAACCTCTAGCCATATTATCCTCGAGCTGCAGGCTAGCCTGGTACATTTCTCAGTCGCGTACATTAAGCTTATTCCATTTTGGTTCCAGTGAGTTTAATCAAAGCTGTCGATTTTGATACACTCGAGTGGAGCACTGTACCCATTTTCACGCCGCACCTCTAGGTGATTTCTGAATTTTTTTTTTTTTTTAACCCCATTCTGGATGGTTTGCTGAGCATTCCCAGTCTTCCACACCACTCAGTGCACCCAGATTCCACGGCAGTCACAGATGTTGCACCCAGATTCCACGGCAGTCACAGATGTTGCACCCAGATTCCACGGCAGTCACAGATGTTGCACCCAGATTCCACGGCAGTCACAGATGTTGCAACCAGATTCCACAGCAGTCACAGATGTTGCACCCAGATTCCACGGCAGTCACAGATATTGCAGACCACGATCTGTAGCTTTTCTGCCGTGAAGAAAGTCAGTGCTGGAGCTTCTGGTGGTGAGGTGTTTCTTTTGGCAGTACATGCTACATGAACAATATAACTTATTCTGGAAAAACCCAACGGCATACCGATTGAGAGAGAGAGAGAGAGCGAGAGAGAGAGAGAGAGAGAGAGAGAGAGAGAGAACACACACACACACACACACCACACCACACACACACACACACACACACATACACACACACACACACAGACAAACAAACAGACAGACGGACAGCGGAAGGAAACAATGTATGCCTCCGCATACCCGTCACAGCCACGTCCATGTTGATATAGGCCACAGCACGAGGTCCGAGTAAACTGATGTATTGCTGAAAACATAGCATATTTGTGTACACACACACACACACACACACACACACACACACACACACACACACACACACACAGATTTTAATTCTGTACCCCTTTTGGGGCATGGAGAACTTAGAACAAATCAAACAAATATAAATGAAACAAATTAAACATCCAAAAAGTTTTCCTATAATTAACACACTGAATATAATATTACACAACTTTACTAAGTTTTAGAAACTTCGCTAAGTTTAACAACACTTTTTTACCACCACACAGCAAACGACAATAGTTAAACATGGACTTTATACATGTAAATTTTCTTGGTATAAACTGATTTCTAATGTCGTTATATTTGGTACATTTCATTACAAATGAAATTCATCACTAAGGTCATTCTGGTCGCAGTCCCGTGAGGTATTCAAATCGTCTGCCAACTTCTGTCATGAGTTTATGATTACCACAGCGAAACTGAATCAGTGGGTATATATAAACAGGCAACATTTCAATTTATTTTTCACGGCAAAACTCTACTTTAAAATTCTGTAAAATGAACACTTATTACTAGATTCTGAAGCATCATTCCATACACGTATGTAAATGTCTTCTAATGAATCACCAACATTTCTACATAGACTGTGAACAGACGAAAACTTTTGTGTCTCCCACACTCAGTCGAATCCTGTTTCTATTAGGATATACCGTATACACATCAACCACCTAGATGTAAAACCCTGATTTCTGTTTAAGTCATATAATATATTCGTCAGTTTGATCAAGAAGTGGGAGACTGCAGCATCTCTTAGGAGATCCAAGTAAAGGCTGTTCTCCACGTTTCTTAGCTGCTGTCAGCCCAAGATGTGACCGACAATGCTTGGGTCAGTAAGCAGTAGAACTGACCAATCACTGTTGACGCTTTTCAACCTCCCTCGTGTCTCACACTGATCCTCAAACATAGGACTATATATCCCCCCCCCCCCCACGCCATTCCCCTAGATTAATTACTTTTTACTTATTGATTTCATTTTTTGTATTTAGGTTATTTTCTTACAGTTTTTTCCCCTCATTTTGCTTTTCTGCCCTTCCTTGGCTGCTTTAGAATGCCGTTAGAATCTGTTTTTGAGCCCTTGGAGGTGAGAATGCCACATAACTGTAGGAGATCTCTCTCAGTTTGATGCCTGGCGAGGACGACACAATCAGCTGGGGCTCCATAGGGCTCACATCCACATGACAAAACTACACATCAAGCAATCATAACGCGAGGGTTTAAAGAGAAATCTGGACTCGCAAACTGGAAACACTTCATTCTCGGTACCTCGACACTCTGGATTACTGATAAATCTTTCTTGATATCTCTAATATCTCCTCGTGTTCCCACACTCCATCAATTTACATGCGCGCACACCTGTTTGTATATGTGTATGGTATGGCGGTGGTGTGGAAAGGCACATTGTCGAAAAGATCAGCGTCATGATTTACAGTTTTTTTTATGTAACAAATCATGATGATGTAGAATTCAGTAAATGCGATTCTTAAACGTTGGACAACGTGTACATCATTTTTTTCGGAGGGAGGGGGGAGTGAGGCGTCAAAAATTATTATCATTATTCACGGATTATGATGATTTAGAATTTAATGAATTGTACTTATAAACGATGGGCAGTATGTAAATCACATACCTATGAGGGATTGTCTGTCAATGATGAATTAGATCAGCAAATAAATCGCCACACGTGAATAATGCATGCAGTAATAAATCATGTTATATAAACAATGCAATATTCATTTACAGAATGATAAATTGGCCAAAGTAATGCATCGTATACCCGAACAAATCACGTTTAAAATGGCGTTTACTTAATGCTAAATCAACAGGTAATGATTTGAAATGATATTTGTGAAAGCTGGAATCTCGTATGTGCATGAGGGAGAGGGGTGGGGGGGGGGAGGTAGGGGTAGGGAGTGGGGTTAAAGAACGGTTTGGGTTTACTTTATCACTACACCTATGTTAAACTATCTGCTGTTTTATCTCGTCACTGGACCTTTACTGAATTACCGTCTGTCTCATCTCATCATTAGACCAGTGTTGAAATATCCAAGGTACTATACCTAAGCTTAATTAACAGCTGTGTTATCTAACCACTTTCCCTCAGTGCGGATTCCAGAGGGTCTTTCAATGTAAATTTGAACCCCACCTTCTGGACGTTCTCTGCCAGTTATTTGTCCTGTTTCATAGCCCTCTCTAACGCTGCCTTTTCTTTCCTTTCAAGTCTTCCTTTAGCGTCGTCCAATGATTTTTTTAAATCCGCCTCTCCGACCGATTCATCTATTTCTGATGTAGACAGACATTAAACATTTGTTTGCTTTGTTACAGTTCGTAACATGCTCGCTTTTCTGTTGTAATATGTCAACCAGGTAATGCGACTGGGAACATTGTCCAGAGTGAAACTAGCTGTCAAATCTGTGTTGTCTACTCGCCTGTATGACATTTTCAACGTATTTTGGGTATAAACCAATGCTGGCTCCATCGGTAACGGCCGAGTTCAATCTGCCTTCATGATGTCAAAGTTTCAGGCATTGTGTCATGATGGTTCTAGATAACTGTGTATACTTACATGTTTTTTTTCTGTCTTTTCTTCGTAGTGACAGGGTCCCATATATGTCAGCCGGGCGGTAATAAGCCTGCTATTTAAACAGCCTCATCACCACATTGAGCTCTCCTTTGTCTTACCTCCGCCCATTCTGTGGAACCGATCAGGCCGTACTCCTCTGCGGCCCACGAGCAGAACATGATGGAACGACGAGGACGCCATCTTCCTTTGGACAGAAAATGGATCTGTTGTCGTGGTGGTGATGGCATGCACAGTGATGCTTCTAGTAACGAACGACTATGGACTATGAGAATGAAGATAAGAAAGACGTTCACCATTCACAGAAGTTCAGATTTGGGGTGTATATGTAAATGAACACGCACGCACGCACGCACGCACGCACACACACCACACACACACACACACACACACACACACACACACACACACACACACACACACACACCAGCCCGTTTGAAACTACGTGAAATCGATTTGAGTTTGACAGAAGGATCTGAAGAAAGTTTTGCACTTGATGTAGCGAGTGCAATGAAGCATAATCAACGACCACAGTGAGGCAACTCTACCTGTGTCTGACAAAGTCTGTGCGAAACGAAACCCCTGTTCGTCCACTGTAGCATGAGGCACTTTGACTCATCCCCTTACTCTTCAGATCTTTGCAGTGTACTGTGATTTCATAAAGTTAACGATTCATTGTTGACGAAAAGCGCTATGTCCTTGAAACAAAGCTCATGATTACTTACATCTTTGACCACAGGGATCCCCCTTCACCCCAAACCATACTCTGAAAGGGTGTAATATGTTCTGAGCTGGTCCTCATATCTGCAGCTATTACCACTGATTTTAACATCAAAATTCACTGACTCAGGTGGATGATGATGTCACGCCACAAGTCCTTTGCCCAACCGTCATGCCAGACAATTCTGTGCAGGACAGAAGACAAAAGACGGCAAAGGAAGAGCTGGCTGACAACGTCAAGGCGCCAAATGCCCTTAGCATTCCAGACCTCCTCTGGTAAACAGAAAACAGGACGGGACAGCAGAGCTGGCCGACAACGTCAAGGCGCCAAATGCCCTTAGCATTCCAGACCTCCTCTGGTAAACAGAACACAGGACAGGACAGCAGAGCTGGCTGACAACATCAAGGCGCCAAATGCCCTTAGCATTCCAGACCTCCTCTGGTAAACAGAACACAGGACAGGACAGCAGAGCTGGCTGACAACGTCAAGGCGCGAAATGCCCTTAGCATTCCAGACCTCCTCTGATAAACAACACAGGACAGGACAGCAGAGCTGGCTGACAACGTCAAGGCGCCAAATGCCCTTAGCATTCCAGACCTCCTCTGGTAAACAGAACACAGGACAGGACAGCAGAGCTTGCTGACAACATCAAGGCGCCAAACGCCCTTAGCATTCCAGACCTCCTCTGGTAAACAGAACACAGGACAGGACAGCAGAGCTGGCTGACATCAAGGCGCGAAATGCCCTTAGCATTCCAGACCTCCTCTGGTAAACAGAACACAGGACAGGACAGCAGATCTGGCTGACATCAAGGCGCAAAATGCCCTTAGCATTCCAGACCTCCTCTGGTAAACAGAACATAGGACAGGACAGCAGAGCTGGCCTGACAAACCTCTTCTGCTAAAAAGGAGGAAGGGGAGGTGCTAAAAGCATTATTGTCCCGCAAGTTCCAACCATCTCCCCTCTGACCCTTCGAACAGACAGGCAAGGATAAGTCCCATCTACCCAACAAAGGGAGTGGATCTAGTTGCAAAGTGAGGCGACTGCAGGCGGAAATCTAAACAAATTTTAAAAGGGAGTGGAGTTTTGTGTGTGTGACCGTTTTTCATCCCGCCATTAAGGCAGCCATACTCCAACTTCGGGGAAACAATCTCCTACAAATCAAAATGGGAAAACACTATTCCAGAATGTTGCACGTTTTAGACGACAACTGTAACATCAATATGCTAAAGAAGAATACATAGCAAGAATATATTCGCAAGTGACTTCTCGCGTAAATGGTGTGCTTAAAAGTCCCTGGCTCATGTCTGAACCTCCCCCTGATGAACAGATCTGTTATATGCTTCAAGAAGGGTAACCACACGACTGGCACCTTAACCAAAAGATTCTCGATTATTCCTCTCTCCCCTCTCTCTCTCTCTCTGTGAAATGGCAATCTCATCTCAATAACGTATGCAAGGTAGTATCAAAACACCTTTTGCTGTTATCTCAATTAAAGCGCTACGTCAACAGTAATGTGCTTAAACTTTTCTTCAATGCACACATAATGTCACGTATCAATTACGCCTCAACAGTGTGGGACGGCAGTAGTGACGTCCACCAAAAAAGGCTGAATTCTCTCCATAGACGTGCAGCAAAGCTACTCCATCCAGCTGTATCTCTAACAACAGACGGAAAACTAAAAGCGCTGAACATACTTCCTCTGAATAGGCAATTGGAATTCAACAAGGCATCATTTATGTTTACAATCTTGACAGATACTATGCCATGTTATATCAATGCCCTTTTTACAAGATCGAACAGCTTTTCTGGCTCGACGAAATTCCTTCTTCCCTACCCACGCATTGATCTATACAAAACAAGCCTAGCTTACTCTGGACCATATGTCTGGAACTCACTTCCACCGAATCTACAAAACATGAATACTTTAAAACTTTTCAAGGAACATTTACATAAACATTTTATGTCTCAGTAATTAAATTATTCGATTACAATGATTAGCGCCCATTCGCAAAGTCTTCTGTGAACCATACTTTGAATAAATCGTCTAAACATAAAACCTACTCCATAAAATCGCTCATCCCCACTCCCACTCTGTCTACCATCCCTTTTCTCCTCCCCCTACCTACCATTCTCTCTTCCCCACCCTCCTCTGACCTCTCTCTCTGTAGTCTTGTTTGTTTGTTTGTAAGTTTCCTTCTGTTTTACCATCCCCCATCTTATTAGTGCTTTTATGAATTGTTTGCTTATCATTGTAGAATTAGATTACCATGTTGTTATGCTGAATTGTCAGTATGAATGATATGTGCTGAAATAATGTATGCATGACAAGGACAGATTGTAAGACTAGGCTTTGGCCTAAAATCTCCATCCTTGTGTATTAAAGATCAATCAATCAATCAATCAATCAATCTGTCCCTCAACCCCCCCTCCTCTCCCCCCTCTCTGCGCTTGTTTTCTTTCGAGGACTTTGGTTTATGTTTCATGTTTGTAATCTCACGATGAAATAAACTCTTTTTCCATTAAAAAAAAACTCAGATGAACACTGAACTGTGAACCGAACTTAACTGAATAGAGCTGTCTCGATTGTGCACTGAACTGAAATGTTCTGAACTGATTAAACTGAAGTGAACCGAGCTGATCTGAACTAAAATGAGCAGAACTTTGCTGAGTTGAACCGAACTAAACTCAGCTGACTCGTTCTGAACTGAACTGAAGTGAACTGTTGTGAACAGAACTAAACTGAACTGAGCTATACTGAACTTAACTGAATTGAATCGAGCAGTTCTGAAATTGATTGAATTAAATTGAGCTGAACTGAGCGGAAGTGAGCTGAAATAAACTGAGTCGCTATCAAGTGAAACGAGCTGCTCTAACCAGATAAACTTATCTGAACTGAACCGCAGTGAACTTAACTGAGCTGAACTGAACTCAGCTATTCTTAGATGAACTGAACTGCGCAATTTTTCCACTGAACTGAACTGTTTTGAACTGAACTGGACTCAGCTGAACTGAACTGAGCTGAAGTGACGTTAACTAAACTGAGCTGAACTTAACTGAGCCGAACAAACTTAACTGAATTGAGCTGATGTGAACCAAGGTGGACTGAACT
>CM065723.1:76772754-76787754 GCA_033310375.1 Conus canariensis
AGCACTGTAAAACGTGACAATCAACGGAACATCTGACTTCAGAATATTAACTGTAATATAGAATAACCAAGAACATGTATGATGCCCACACAATAAAGACGACAGCAGGAGAAGTAGTTTACCATTCATTTCTTTGAGCAGACGTCTGACTCCTCTGCATGGCTTACCGTGATGTTTTCGGCCGGAGAGTAGGCCAAAAAAGGGGGCACCACTCCTTCCTCGTAAGTGACGTTGCTGATGGAATCGTAGAGAACCCGGTCAGAACTGTCCAGCAGCTGGACGCTGTCCGGCCTGTGGCCGTTCGGGTAGGACAGCAGGACGTCATAGGGCGCAGTCCGCACCGAGTCCAGTCCGTGGCCTTTCAGGGTGTCTGCTATGTAGGTCACCAGGTCAGCGTCCGCTTGCTGTCCTGCGATGTGCGGCTTCTCTGTCAGCCTCCTTCCAAGTCAATGGATAAATGAATAAATGAACAAATAAATGACATAGGTATGAATTAAAAACATCGTAAATAAAAAGCAGATAAAGACAAAATGAAAAACAAACAAATCTGTTAAAAAAAAAAACATACCAATAAATATAAATAAATAAATATGCCTAGGCCTACATGTATAAAGGCGTAAGTATTCATTAAAAACGATTATGCCTGTATCTAGAAATAAACACACTTCAACTGCTAATTAAGTGTTGCATCCCGCCCCACCATCCCTTCACCACCACCACCACCACCTCCCTCTCCTCCTCTGCTTTCACCCAACGCTCTTCCTCAACCGCCTCCAACCCACACCACCACCGCCTTCCCTTTTCAGCCTTTCTCATGCGTTTCACGATACTGGTACTTCTGGGCCCACAAATACACACACACACACACACACACACACACACACACACACAACAATATATATATATATTCTGTCCCGTATGACAACTGTTCACATGAACTCATGACAGTTTATAAATGTTTGTTAAGAACTGGTATCTTACCACCTTCACAACACCATTCCTCTCTCCCCTTGCCTCCCATCCTACCCACAGCTTAAAAAATCGTCGTTGTTGTTTTTTGCCTTCTTCCCCTGAAAATAGTATAAACGTTTCAGAATACTTAAAACGGTAAACCTCGTGCAAAACCAGTGAAGAGGAAAGGTGAGGTGGGGGTGTGGACAAGAATGGGAGTTGGTGTGAGGGGGGGGGGGGGGGGGGGGAGAGGAGGGTGCGGCAGTGGGGGAACACAAAGTGACTCATGCGTATCCTCAACAAATGCACAGGCACACTAAATTCCATTTTTCTGAACATCTAACCAACTAATCCACTAATTAGCAGATTGGTTAGTTGATGTTCTGACGACCTGACCGACAAACTAGATAAACTAACTAACCAGCTGACGAACAAACAAAAGCAGGTGACTAACTAACTAGCTGAATAAACAAATAAAGAGGCACTCGATAGAGCGCAGACCTCTTGACTTAATTCACACCTTTACCCTCATTCCACCCATAGCCTTCACTAAGGTCGAAGTCTTCTTGACTTCAATCATACCTTTACCCTCTACCCATAGCCTTCACTAAGGTCGAAGTCCTTTTGATTTCAATCATACCTTTACCCTCATTCTCACATAGCCTTCATTAAAGTCGAAGTCCTCTTGACGTCAATCATACCTTTACCCTCATTCCAACATAGCCTTCATTAAGTCGAAGTCCTCTTGACTTCATCATACCTTTACCCTCATTCCAACATAGCCTCCACTTAGGTCGATGTCCTCTTGACTTCAATCATACCTTTACCCTCATTCCAACATAGCCTTCCACTAAGGTCGATGTCCTCTTGACGTCATCATACCTTTACCCTCATTCTACCCATAGCCTTCACTAAGGTCGAAGTCCTTTGACGTCATTCATACCTTTACCCTCATTCCAACATAGCCTTCACTAAGGTCGAAGTCCTTTTGATTCAGTCATACCTTTACCTTCATTCCTAACCATAGCCTTCACTAAGGTCGAAGTCCTTTTGACTTCATTCATACCTTTACCCTCATTCCAACATAGCCTTCACTAAGGTCGAAGTCCTCTTGACTTCATTCATACCTTTACCCTCATTCCACACATAGCCTTCACTAAGGTCGAAGTCCCTTTTACGTTCAATCATACCTTTACCCTCATTCCAACATAGCCTTCACTAAGGTCGAAGTCCTCTTGACTTCAATCATACCTTTACCCTCATTCTCACCCATAGCCTTCACTAAGGTCGATGTCCTCTTGACGTCAGTCATACCTTTACCTTCATTCCAACATAGCCTTCACTAAGGTCGAAGTCCTCTTGACTCATCATACCTTTACCCTCATTCCAACCATAGCCTTCACTAAGGTCGAAGTCCTCTTGACGTCAGTCATACCTTTACCCTCATTCCACCATAGCCTTCACTAAGGTCGAAGTCCTCTTGACGTTCAGTCATACCTTTACCCTCTATTCCCATAGCCTTCACTAAGGTCGAAGTCCTCTTGACTCAATCATACCTTTACCCTCATTCCAACTAGCCTTCACTAAGGTCGAAGTCCTCTTGACTTCAATCATACCTTTACCCTCATTCCAACCATAGCCTTCACTAAGGTCGAAGTCCTCTTGACTTCAATATACCATTACCTCTTACCTTACATCAACCTCGATTCACAACTTTACTCATTCACGCCTTCACTAAGGTCGAAGTCCTCATTGACGTCAGTCATACCTTTACCCTCATTCCACCATAGCCTCACTAAGGTCGAAGTCCTCTTGACGTCAGTCATACCTTTACCCTCATTCCAACATAGCCTTCACTAAGGTCGAAGTCCCTTGACTTCATCATACCTTTACCCTCATTCCACCATAGCCTTCACTAAGGTCGAAGTCCTTTGACTGTCATCATACCTTTACCCTCATTCCAACATAGCCTTCACTAAGGTCGAAGTCCTCTTGACTTCAATCATACCTTTACCCTCATTCCAACATAGCCTTCACTAAGGTCGAAGCCCCTCTTGACGTCAGTCATACCTTTACCCTCATTCCACCCATAGCCTTCACTAAGGACGAAGTCCTCTTGACGTCAGTCATACCTTTACCCTCATTCCAACATAGGCTTACTAGGACGAAGTCTTGATAACTTTCCTTACTAGCTTCATAGGCGTCCTTGATCATATACTTCTATCAGTCCAGGTCGTCTGATCAACCTTTACCTTCCATCCTCACTAAGGACGAAGTCCTCTTGACTTTATCATACCTTTACCCTCTACCCATAGCCTTCACTAAGGTCGTAAGTCCTCTTGACTGCAATCATACCTTTACCCTCATTCCACCATAGCCTTCACTAAGGTCGAAGTCCTTTTGACTTCAATCATACCTTTACCCTCCACCCATAGCCTTCACTAAGGACGAAGTCCTCTTGACTTCAATCATACCTTTACCCTCATTCCACCCATAGCCTTCACTAAGGACAGAAGTCCTCTTGACTTCAGTCATACTTTACCCTCATTCCACATAGCCTTCACTAAGGTCGATGTCCTCTTGACGTCAGTCATACCTTTACCCTCATTCCACATGCTTCACTAAGGTCAGAAGTCCTCTTGACTTCAGTCCCACGTTCCATATAGTCAGACTCCATCCTCCCCCCCCCCATCGCTCCACTATAGTCAGACAGTCCCCTTGACGAGTCCTGATTCCCCCCATCGTCTCCACTATAGTCAGACAGTCCTGATTCCCCCCCATCGTCCTCCACTATAGTCAGACAGTCCCTTGACGAGTCCTGATTCCACCCATCGTCTCCACTATAGTCAGACAGTCCTGATTCCACCCCATCGTCTCCACTATAGTCAGACAGTCCTGATTCCCCCCATCGTCTCCACTATAGTCAGACAGTCCTGATTCCACCCCCATCGTCTCCACTATAGTCAGACAGTCTGATCCCCCATCGTCTCCACTATAGTCAGACAGTCCTGATTCCCCCCATCGCTCCACTATAGTCAGACAGTCCTGATTCCACCCATCGTCTCCACTATAGTCAGACAGTCCTGATTCCACCCCATCGTCTCCACTATAGTCAGACAGTCCTGATTCCCCCCATCGTCTCCACTATAGTCAGACAGTCCTGATTCCCCCCATCGTCTCCACTATAGTCAGACAGTCCTGATTCCCCCCATCGTCTCCACTATAGTCAGACAGTCCTGATTCCCCCCCATCGTCTCCACTATAGTCAGACAGTCCTGATTTCCCCCCATCGTCTCCACTATAGTCAGACAGTCCTGATTCCCCCCATCGTCTCCACTATAGTCAGACAGTCCTGATTCCACCCCATCGTCTCCACTATAGTCAGACAGTCCTGATTCCCCCCATCGTCTCCACTATAGTCAGACATCCCTTGACGAGTCCTGATTCCACCCCATCGTCTCCACTATAGTCAGACAGTCCTGATTCCCCCCCATCGTCTCCACTATAGTCAGACAGTCCTTGATTCCACCCCATCGTCTCACTATAGTCAGACAGTCCTGATTCCCCCCCATCGTCTCCACTATAGTCCAGACAGTCCTGATTCCCCCCATCGTCTCCACTATAGTCAGACAGTCCTGATTCCCCCCCATCGTCTCACTATAGTCAGACAGTCCTGATTCCACCCCATCGTCTCCACTATAGTCAGACAGTCCTGATCTCCCCCCATCGTCTCCACTATAGTCAGACAGTCCCTGATATTCCACCCCATCGTCTCCACTATAGTCAGACAGTCCTGATTCCACCCCATCGTCTCCACTATAGTCAGACAGTCCCCTTGACGAGTCCTGATTCCACCCCATCGTCTCCACTATAGTCAGACAGTCCTGATTCCACCCCATCGTCTCCACTATAGTCAGACAGTCCTGATTCCCCCCATCGTCTCCACTATAGTCAGACAGTCGATCATCCCATCGTCTCCACTTGTCAGACAGTCCTGATTCCACCCCATCGTCTCCACTATAGTCAGGACAGTCCTGATTCCACCCCATCGCTCCACTATAGTCAGACAGTCCCTTGACGAGTCCTGATTCCACCCCATCGTCTCCACTATAGTCAGACAGTCCTGATTCCACCCCATCGTCTCCACTATAGTCAGACAGTCCCTGAGAGTCTGATTCCACCCCATCGTCTCCACTATAGTCAGACAGTTCCCCTTCACGGAGTCCTGATTCCACCCCATCGTCTCCACTATAGTCAGGTCCCTGACGAGTCTGATTCCACCCCATCGTCTCCACTATAGTCAGACAGTCCCCTTGACGAGTCCTGATTCCCCCCATCGTCTCCACTATAGTCAGACAGTCCCTTGACGAGTCCTGATTCCACCCCATCGTCTCCACTATAGTCAGACAGTCCCTTGACGAGTCCTGATTCCCCCCATCGTCTCCACTATAGTCAGACAGTCCCCTTGACGAGTCCTGATTCCCCCCATCGTCTCCACTATAGTCAGACAGTCCTGATTCCACCCCATCGTCTCCACTATAGTCAGACAGTCCCCTTGACGAGTCCTGATTCCACCCCATCGTCTCCACTATAGTCACAGACAGTCCTGATTCCCCCCATCGTCTCCACTATAGTCAGACAGTCCCCTTGACGAGTCCTGATTCCACCCCATCGTCTCCACTATAGTCAGACAGTCCCCTGTACGTGACAGTCCTGATTCCACCCCATCGTCTCCACTATAGTCAGACAGTCCTGATTCCACCCCATCGTCTCCACTATAGTCAGACAGTCCCTTGACGAGTCCTGATTCCACCCCATCGCTCCACTATAGTCAGACAGTCCTGATTCCACCCCATCGTCTCCACTATAGTCAGACAGTCCCCTTGACGAGTCCTGATTCCACCCCATCGTCTCCACTATAGTCAGACAGTCCCTTGACGAGTCTGTTTCCACCCCATCGTCTCCACTATAGTCAGACAGTCCCCTTGACGAGTCCTGATTCCCCCCCATCGTCTCCACTATAGTCAGACAGTCCCCTTGACGAGTCCTGATTCCCCCCATCGCCTCACTATAAGTCAGACAGTCCCCTTGACGAGTCCTGATTCCACCCCATCGTCTCCACTATAGTCAGACAGTCCCCTTGACGAGTCCTGATTCCACCCCATCGTCTCCACTATAGTCAGACAGTCCTGATTCCACCCCATCGTCTCCACTATAGTCAGACAGTCCCTTGACGAGTCCTGATTCCACCCCATCGTCTCCACTATAGTCAGACAGTCCCCTTGACGAGTCCTGATTCCACCCCATCGTCCTCCACTATAGTCAGACAGTCCCCTTGACGAGTCCTGATTCCCCCCCATCGTCTCCACTATAGTCAGACAGTCCTGATTCCACCCCCATCGTCTCCACTATAGTCAGACAGTCCTAGATCCTTCCCCCCCATCGTCTCCACTATAGTCAGACAGTCCTGATTCCCCCCATCGTCTCCACTATAGTCAGACAGTCCCCTTGACGAGTCCTGATTCCACCCCATCGTCTCCACTATAGTCAGACAGTCCTGATTCCACCCCATCGTCTCCACTATAGTCAGACAGTCCCCTTGACGAGTCCTGATTCCACCCCATCGTCTCCACTATAGTCAGACAGTCCTGATTCCACCCCATCGTCTCCACTATAGTCAGACAGTCCTGATTCCCCCATCGTCTCCACATAGTCAGACAGTCCTGATTCCACCCCATCGTCTCCACTATAGTCAGACAGTCCTGATTCCACCCCATCGTCTCCACTATAGTCAGACAGTCCCCTTGACGAGTCCTGATTCCCCCCCATCGTCTCCACTATAGTCAGACAGTCCTTAGATTCCCCCCATCGTCTCCACTATAGTCAGACAGTCCTGATTCCCCCCCATCGTCTCCACTATAGTCAGACAGTCCCTGACGGTCCTGATCCCCCCATCGTCTCCACTATAGTCAGACCCGAGTCCTGATTCCACCCCATCGTCTCCACTATAGTCAGACAGTCCCTTGACATCTATTCCACCCCATCGTCTCCACTATAGTCAGACAGTCCCCTTGACGAGTCCTGATTCCACCCCATCGCCTCCAAACCAAACCTCCAGGATTCGGCTTGTCATTTGGACCCTCACCCTTGGCCAAAGTCACAACGTTTAGTTACACTCGGTTCAATACATCTGCGTATTAATTTCGCTGAAAGAGAAACAAACCAAGCTCGTGGTTCGAGTCTCACTTGGAGCGAGAATTGTTACTCACTCCCCGTTTGTCCGCCAGGCTTTAAGAGGGGGTCTGAATGTTGCTCTTTCGGATGAGACAATGCAAGATCCCAAGTGCGGCATGCATTTAGTGCTCGTAGGACTAACTATGGGAACAAAGGAGTTACCCCTGGCAAAATTCTGTAAGAACATTCCACTCTGAGAGGTAGAAGAAACATGGGCGAGCAGAAGACAAAATGAGAAAAAAAAAAAAAAGGGGGGGGGGGGGGGGGTGAGGGGAAAGGGCAGAACACAATTGTGGTGACGTGGTTGTGACCATAACGTTTGTCGTCGGATGACAATCGTCATGATGACATCAGTTATTGCGCAATATTTTGTTGGTGAGCCCGGATAGTTAGAGAGTCCGATTGTACAGACATTAAAGACAGCATGGGGATCGAAAGGATTCTGAAAGGTGCGTGGACGTTGATGCCTTCCTGTGTTCCCTGGTAGTAGAGCAAGTGACCAGCTCCCTCCTGCTGTTCTCAAAGGAAGTGAAGGCCTTCTCTATCAAAGCAGACTAACTGCTTCTGCCCTTAGCACAGGGCTCACGTTCTCTTGGAGCAATGTCACCATACTTCATGTTGTCTTTGACACAGTCCCTGTATTGCTATTTGGGCGCCTTGTCTTCCTACGGTCTGAGTAAGTACCTCGCACAGTATAAACCTCAGCTTCAAAGAAAGGCGATGAATAAGTCCACAGGCGGCCGATGCGCTGCTTCAGAATTACGACTTCCTATAAATCTTATCTCTTCGCCCGCACCCCCCCCCCCCCCACTTCCCTTCCTGCAGGAACTAATCGAGTAAGTCTGTAGGAACATAACACCTGCACAAAAAGAAGGCGTTGAGGGTGGGAAGTTTTTGAGCAAGAGCAATCCCATCCTCTCAGCCGCAAAAACTACAGACTAGAGACACAAAAAAGAATAAAATTATACTAGTTCTTGAATACATTCCTCTCACGGCCAGTGATTCGCACCACTAACAACCAAGCTGTCACCCTGTCCTGCCTGTCCCGCTCACCTCAGGTTGTTCTCGATGTTCTCCTTGTTGATACCGTTCATCAGTAACTCGGCAATCTCGGGATCGGCATCTTGTGTGGTTCGGCGACAGGCGGCAGACAGTGAACTGTCGTCTGACTGGTCACCGATAGCAAAGCGACCAATCAATATCCCGATCACAAAGCCGACGATGCCAAGACAAGCAGCCACAAGGAAGAACTTGGAGGAAGGCTTCCTTGCTCTGGTTAGCAACCAGTTGTTGCTTTCGTTGCTTCCATACATCATGTCCTCTGCACTTGTTTAAAAACAAAACAAAACTTTATTTCCTCCTTCTTCTTGTTTGTTCTGCTCTTCCTTTCGTCTTCTCTCTTTTCCTGTCTGTCTGTCTCTGTCTGTCTCTGTCTGTCTGTCTCTCTGTTCAGTATTGTCCTTTAGGTTCTCTGTCACAATCACTGAGCAGCCTTTTGTCACTTCACGCCCCTCCCGTCAGAAATGCTGACGTAGAGATCATGCTCTTCAACGTTCATGACAAAACCTCCTGCCGACCTCCACCAAAACAGATCAGCGTGCACATGTAGCCTCTTCCAATGTCCCACATTGCCGACGAGTGCGCGCTGATGTGGCATATTAAATTACACAGAGACAGACTTGTATTATGGCAAACTCTTGCGTCCAAAAGACAGAAAACTATCAAAGTTTGAACCTGATGCGTAGAAATGCTGTGGGGTTTCTTTTCTTTGATAGATAAACAACTTTAGATCCACGCAGGCCCTAGTTCGCCATTAGTAATGGAAGTGGTCTTCTTAAGCATGCGATAACAAAACTTGTCTGACATTAAGATTTCGTTACTGCTTCAGTCTGTTTTAAGGAGATGCTCCCAGGATTCCAGGGAACACTTTCTGTTGCACTGGAATTACCGAGGAAACACTTCTTAGTGCTTCTGTTTCTATGTAATCACAGACACAAAAGACGAAAATACTTTGTCCAAAGAGGCGTAACTATTGTTGAGCAATGGCCACCGCAGCATATGCTTGTTGTAAGGCACGTTTCACTGCCTTTAAAGATGTTTTTCTGATGTTTTACACTTATAGATTGGTCATTTTATTTAGAATGTAATACCACTTTGATACTTCCTGTCTAATGTGAGTACAGTTCTAATTCGACGTTTTTCTATCAAACTAGTGTAGAGTTTTCTGCCCAGAGGGAAAAGTTTGTCCCATCGACAGTACGTTATCTTTAGGTCCATCCAGCTCTCTTGGACGGTTCAGTAAGACTGACTATTGATTTATTTGTGGTTAGACAGCAACAGGTGAATTCGAGAATGCCAGTTTATTATGATAAGCATTATCCTACCTGAGCTAATTTGATGCAGCAATTTGCTTTGAGTGAATTCTTTCAAATATCAAGTGTACAGAAATGTGATGATTTGGAGAAGAGGTTACAACTTGTGCTGTAGGCACCTACTATGGCGACGCACTTTCCCAAGGAGAGATCAACCCGACATTTTACACAGAGAAATCTGTTGTGGCAATGACGTGACGTAAGGAACTGGCCATATCCAGACAACCTGACAGCAGGTGAACGAAAATTATCGTGATGTCACACAGTCACAGAAACCCACACTCTAGAAAGCGTCACATAAACTATTCTTTTGGAGCAGCTAGTTAGTCCTAAAATCATAACGAGCGACTTTATCAGGTGACAATGTTTATCGAAATGCACACGCACGTACCGTGCGGTTACATGCAGCAGGCCTTGTGATGTGGAGCAAGGGGACTGAGTAAATCACGAAATTTGGGGCACTGATATGGCTCATCATCCTGCAGTGAGGTTAGTCTGTTCAACGTAAAGTGCACGCTGACCCTAAGTGATACGACAGACGGAGCAAGCCCCATGAGCGTGGGGCGTAGGGGCCACACGCCACAATTAGGATTTTGCTCCAAATCACTATATAATCCATGTAAGCATTTTCAGGCCTAGCATAAGTCTGCTACAATCCACGTAAGCGTTTTCAGGCCTAGCATAAGTCTGAGTCCGCATTTAACATTAGCCTGATAATTGATCAAAATGACCCCCCCCCCCCTCCCCCGATAATTCCACCTTTTGTTTTCATCTCCACCGATGACATCATTTACAACCTTTTCAAACACATTACCTTCCCCTTAGCTGAAGTTACATTTCAGGCCTTCTCACTCACCAGTGACCCTGTCTTTGCGCCAAACAGTCCCCTCCCCCGCCCCCCTCCCCTCCAAATAGTCCCATTCCTTTCATTTTATTTTGTCAGCTTGGAACTACCTGGCATGTGCCTTGATGGGCATGTGAAAGAAAAGAAGGGAAATAAACTTTCAGACACAATAAACATTTTCAAAACAGTCGAATTGTGCCTGTCTATAAATACTCGAGTCCTTTAGCAAGGCCTTGGCGCATTAATTTCTGGTGTGCAGCCAGAGAACCGGTGGTACACAGATAGCGCCAGGACAATACGTCAACACGGGCAATGAACAAGACGATGGCTGCTGTCATTGCCCTAATGACAACCTCTGTGCAGGTGGCTCAGTGGCTAAACACCGAATTCTCAATGAAGTATTGCAAGATCGAATCCCATCCGGCGCACATTGGAATATGTCGCCATGAATCGCTGTTTCTGCATTGCCTTGCTTGTGGAATTGCCAAGTGTCAAAACGCGTGGCATATTTAAAGTTCTTTTTCGATCAATACTTTACGCGGGTGTAAATCATGCCCTTCTTATTCTCTTGGCTGAAACATGTTGTCCCATGATCTCAAATGTGATGACGACTTCCCACTCATTTCTGAAAGGGACGGTTACATTCAATGTTGTTAATATTGGCAGCTATTGGTATCACTAAGGGTGTGTGTGTGTGTGTGTGTGTGTGTGTGTGTGTGTGTGTGTGTGTGTGTGTGTGTGTGTGTGTGTTAGCGCGAGAGCGCGTATGTGCGTGCGAGCATGTGTGTATGTGTGTACATTCACTGGATACATGACATTAACAAGAACATGGGATGCTGAGTCAGAAAGGACTTACATGAACTTCATTCTCAGTACGTTAGGAAATGAGAGACGCACTTTCAGGAAGAATGCGTGAATTCATGAGATTACGCTAGTATTTAGACCTATGTACGTGTGCGCGCACACACACACACATACACACAAACACACACACACATGCACACACATAAGCACACACGTACCCGTGCACGCACACACGCACACGCACACCCTTATCCTTCTACACCCCACCACACACCACACCACACACACACACACACACAACACACACACACACATGAACATCCGCACTCACAGTCACGTAGACTAGAACACACACACACACACACACACACACACACACACCCCACCACGCACCACGCACGCACGCACGCACGCACGCACGCACACACGCACGCACGCACGCACGTACGCACACACACACACACACAACACACACACCAAACACACACACAACACACACACACACACACACACACACACACACACACACACACACACACTCACACACATACGCAAGCACGTACGCACGCACATATGCATGGACGCACTAACACCACACACACACACACACACACACACACACACACACACACACACACACACACACACACACACACACACACACACACACACACACACACACACACCACACACACGCACTGCACTACACACACACACACACACAACACACATGCACGCATGCACACACGCACGCGCGCGCGCGCGCGCGCGCACGCACGCCACACACACACCACACACACACACACTCACACACACACACACACACACGCACGCACGCACGCACGCACGCACGACACCACCACACACACACAACACACACACACACACACCCCCCACACACCACACCCCACACACTCACACTCACCAGCGGCGGATCAAATCATTTAGCAGGGCGAGTTCCAGTTTCTCTTTGGACGTGTACAGCCCCCGAAAACTTTGTGAAGGGGTGGGGGTGGAGGTGGGAGCGGGTTGGTGTGCCAACAGAAGTTATACACTTAGTTGACCCATTTTAACGAGGAGACAACAGTCCTTGAACAGTTGAAGGGGAGAGAGAGGATGTAGGTGGGAAAGGATAAAGGGGGAGGGAGAAGGGAGGGAGGAAGGGCATGTACAGAGCCGTTTGGTGAAGGAAGTAACTTATACAAAGGGAAGGAGGGATGGGGGAGGGGGGGGCGGGGAGGTGGACATATGGCAGAGGGTGGAGAAGGTATTGGATGCTGGAGATGGGACAGTGAGGTTGGTGGGAGGTGGGGTATGTGGGGGTTGGGGGTTGGGGGTGGGGGAGTGGAGGCCACAGTGGACACTACCATCTGTCACTTTATGGGCGATATCAGGCGGAAAAAAACAAGGTGCCTGTTGGGTTTGTCTTGTTTGTTTGGGTTTTTTTGTTGTTGTTTGTATCCTTTTCTCTCAGGAGTGTCAGTTGCGGGAAGCTTCACAGACTTTTTCTTTTCTTTTTCTTTCTTTTTTTTTCTTTTTCTTTTTTTTTTAAAGATCTGAATGGAGTGTGTGTCTGAGATAGGAATGGGGATCCAGAGTCTCCACCTTCCTCCCTCCCCCTCCCCCTCCTCCACACACACACATTCGCACACTCACATCCTAAATTCGACACCCTAGTTTGTAAGCAGCTAGTTAAAACAACAACAACTGGACCATTCTGCTCTTTACAGTGGAAGTGTGACAACCGCGACTGTGTTTTCCTCTCTGAAATTGATCGGGTGGTTGGTTGGTTGCTGCCTGCTACACCTCCCCGAGGAATTCATGGACTTTCACACGCTGGTGAACTGATTAGTTCTTTGAAAAGACAGTAGTTTTCTCTCTAGCAGAGCTGTCAACACCTACATAAAAGACAGTAGTTTTTCTCTCCTACTGACAAAGCAGAGCTGTCAACACCTACATAAAAGACAGTAGTTTTCTCTCTAGCAGAGCTGTCAACACCTACATAAAAGACAGTAGTTTTCTCTCTAGCAGAGCTGTCAACACCTACATAAAAGACTAGTAGTTTTCTCTCTAGCAGAGCTGTCAACACCTACATAAAAGACAGTAGTTTTCTCTCTAGCAGAGCTGTCAACGACCTACATAAAAGACAGTAGTTTTCTCTCTTAGCAGAGCTGTCAACACCTACATAAAAGACAGTAGTTTTCTCTCTAGCAGAGCTGTCAACACCTACATAAAAGACAGTAGTTTTCTCTCTAGCAGAGCTGTCAACACCTACATAAAAGACAGTAGTTTTCTCTCTAGCAGAGCTGTCAACACCTACATAAAAGACAGTATTTTCTCTCTACAAGCTGTCACGCCTACATAAAAGACAGTAATTTCTCTCTGCAAGCTTCAACACCTACATTCGCTCCAGTGATAGAAGAATGATCAAGAAACACCAGCCTCCGTTGCGAAGTGGTTAGCGTCGCGGACTCCCGGCTGGGAGGTCGTGGGTTCAATTCCCGTCACAGTCATGTGGGATTTTTCTGCCCCGACCGGCTCCTACCCAGAGCTGAGTTTATATTACGTGCTCAGTTGGGAACATTGGACCACACAGTCGAGTTTTATCCACTTAATGGATGCGTCTCTGAGAGTGTTGCTCAAATTTCCTGACCAACACTGCAGGTGTCTGAATCTCTCGGGCTTGGTTGACGCCGGGATATATTGTGAAAGGAAGCGTAGAGTACAGCCCTGTCATGCAGTCTGAGACCGGATTGGAAGTCCGTAGCATCATCTTCATCATTCTCATTTTGATCGATCAGCATGAAAAAAGTCTCAATTTCTGTGCCCCTTCATGTCCTGCTCTCATGGTGACCTCAGTTTCGATGTCCTCTCCACGTCTGTGGCGTTGGTTTGATTCTGTCGGGGTCACCAGTATCGGCGAGTCCATGGGGGCTGTCGTTGGACGGACGTGGTGGCGCCCTCCGGAGGGAGAGGTCACTCACGCCATCTCCGCGACTAAGCAATTATTGTCGTCAGTAGGGGGCTTAGTAGGTGGTGTCCTGCATATCCTAGATCAGAACAGGCACCACTGAACACCACCGAAGTGACTCGGCAGCAGTGCAGTGTCTCCTCTTCATCTGATCTAAGATTTTATGGAAGAAAGATTTTTTAACGAAGTTTCTGGTGCGTTTTTAAAAGATGTATTTTAAAGAGATGTGTGAATGGCGTTTTTTTTTCTTTATGACTGGTGAGTTGATTTCAACATGGTGACAGCCCTGATATGGCCCTTTGCGGTCTGCTGGGCTATAAGCAACATTACTTTACCTTACCTTACCTTATCTTGACGACCTGACATTGACTGCTCCCTGTGGATTGCCGGTGCCGGGGCTGCGGCGGCACGGGCCGGGCTGTAGCTGTGGACAGGGTGTCAGAATGAGCTGCGTGGGCACAGAAGATGGGACAGCAAAAAAAAAAAAAAAAAAAAAAAAAAAGAATGATCAAGAGACCCTGCTGGACGGATCAGCACCGGGAATGGTATCGTTATGGTACTGCTGTTGTATGGAGCCACCTGGACAACAGTGTGTGAAAAAAATCGCCACTTCCTACACTCTCCTATTTAAAACAACTTGCCACCAACCATCCGTAGATCATCCCCTTCCAGGTCACGTACATGTCAGTCAACTGGATTTTGTGACTGTCCATCGTCAAGTTTCAGGTAATTTGCACCAACACCACACACACACACACACACACACACACACACACACACACACACACACACACACACACACACACACACACACACACACACAC
>CM065723.1:76802754-76810254 GCA_033310375.1 Conus canariensis
TCTCTCTGTCTCTCTCTGTCTCTCTGTTTGTCTGTCTGTCTGTCTGTCTGTCTGTCTCCCTCTTACATGCACACACACACACGCACGCACATGCGCGCGTGCACACACACACACACACACACACACACACACACACACACACACACACACACACACACACACACGCTAAGAGAGAGGAGAGAGAGAGAGAGAGAGAGAGAGAGAGAGAGAGAGAGAGAGAGAGAGAGAGAGAGGATTTATTCACTCAAGGGCTATAGCCCTACATGAACAGAAGGTGATAACAATGTATGACTGGATTGTATCAGCTACTCTTCACGTGCATACGATACTCTCAAAACTTGTCACGAACTTTAAGATAAAATTGTCTCCATTAGGAAAAAAAAAGCTTCATACAAATACAGAGCCATTCGATGCCATCAACAAATAAAAGCGAAATCAACATGGATAGATATATTTCTTTGGGATCAGTTTCACACGGAGATTATTTTTGAAGCAGTACTTCTTAAAACAAAGTGTACCTCATCCTCAACTGTTTTTCCCACGCAATACACATATCAGTTCAGCTTAGCAAACGGTGTTATACTGATACCTGCGCGTCCTAATTTCGGAGAGACCGAACCTACATTTTGTCAAAATAATTCGCTGATTTCGATCTATACTAAGCAAAATTATTTCTTTACTGAACGGATAGATATGAAAGATGTGTAAGTCAAATCCGCTACCAGAATCTGAACTGTATAGGCCAGTGACGTAAAGTTTGCCCAGATTTCTTCACTCATTCCTGATAATAGCATATCCAAAACCAAGCATATCCAACACAGATATACGCGTACATTTGTCACACAGTCAAACATAATCGTTTGGTTTAATTTATAGAGCATGTCATTAGATTTTCGTAGCTGTCGATCAATATTCATTTTCAATAATTTCATTGAATAGCGAATACATCTAATTGGATAGTCAAGATATTGGACATCTATTTGTTTAACAGTATACCCATTCATTCAGCGTTTTTCGTGTAAACACGTAAAATTTTTTAATGTCCAAATAAATGAAAAGATTGACAATGCGCTGTAGCTATTTTATTTTGCCCCAATTACTCTGAAATACATTGAAGGATAGGTTGTATCCGAATATTGAAGACGTTGACAAAGAGTTCAAGTGAGCAATTCTTCAATCAAAAAGATTTTCTCCATGTCACAGTGTATGTTTCGCATTGCTACAAAGATTCTTACAGATGGCAACAAAATGCAAACGAGTTTGTCATAAACATTGATATCTGACATAACAAAACCGTTGCGTTTTCACCTTTCCCTTGCAGCTAAGTGGGGCTCTTTTCTTAGAACAGTGTTATTGTTGTCCAAATTAACCGTAAACTGCAATTCGTTGGGTGACTTGCAAACCAACAACTGTTTCTAATAGCAATACTACTTTGCCAGCCAGTGAGAATAGTAAGGCCCATTGGAAACCCATCACTACGTCTTCCTTGATCTATTTCTTCTTGAGCTGATATGATTTGTTTATGGACAAAGAATACAAAATAAGGCGACAAACATCATCATGTTTCACGCCTCTTTTATGATCTTTTTAGTTAAAAAAAAGTTTGTTTCCACGGGTAAGTCTTGTTTTGATGTATCATACGTATCTCTGACACATTTGAATCGGTTTCCCGTGATCTCATTTTCATCAAAACAACGTCACTGAAAGCCAAGAAACGCTACAGAGAGCTCGCAATTTGACAAAAACTGTTTTTGAAAAAGCGCCAAACGACTACTAAACTTGTGATCTGATGTAACCTCGTTTAAATCCAGTTTGGTATTCACCTGTTTTATTAGAATAATCTGTATATCCTTAAAATGTATCATCAGTCTGCATATGCTTGAAGTATCTGGGGGCCGGAATAGTTCAGTTGGTAAAGCCTCGGACTCGTGACCCTGTGGTCGCGGGTTCGAATCTCCGCCGGGCCGTTTCAGTACAGGGGGATTTCTCCCTCGGAGTTAACATTGGTTCTGACGCCATTTCCCATACAGTCCTTCGAACGAGACTATAAACCGAGGTTCCGTGTGTGAACGCACGCATGACATCTTGCACACACGCAAAATCCCATCACCAACTTTCGGAAGAGAACGCCAGTTTGGCCGTTGGTATGGATGACACGTTACACACTGCATGCACCCTGCGTGAGAAATTGAAAGAATGGTAAGGATATTGAGTGAACGATATTGGACGACACTGACTGGATGACACGGGAAACGACTGAATGAAGCGTCAGCTGGCAGCTCTTCAGTCGGCACTACCCAGGTAGGCAGCCCGTTATGTAAACGAGTTTGGATTGTAAAGCGCTTAGAGCTTGGTCTCTAGCCGAGAATAGGCTCTATATAAATATTCATTATTATTATTATTGTTGGAGACACTAAATACTGTACTACCAACAGTAGATAATGAACTACCTGTATAATCATTAATATTATTTACATTACCTTATAGAAAAACACCTCTATGAATATTTGTATTATTTACGTAACCGTATTTAATTAAGTAGGAGGGTAACAAATTCGCACCATGTTCAGGAAAAATACCCTTAAAAAAAGACCTTTAAAATTTGGAAAGGAAGTTTAGACCTTTTCATGAGGAGTTTTAAAACAACCTGTCCAATGACACCATCAGAGCAACCTGACTAACGAGTCTGCATTTTTTTTTCTCCGAAGTGCAGTCGAACTTCTCGAAAGATTAGAGATCCAAAAATTGATTCACAGAATGTTTTATGACTATGGGAAAACATCAGCGTTGTCGCCCGACAGTAAATGTTTACCAGTCCAGAGTTCAGAACTTTCAAACACGTCATAAACAGAAACATTTATTTGGGAATGTCTTTTTTCTTTATTTTATTATTATTATTATTATTATTATTATTTTTTTAGAGAATTTATCTTTAATTTGTCGACAGGATTCCTGTTCTCTGTTTTTTTTTTATCATGAAGAGAGACCGTGAACTGTTCTTTTTATCATGAAGAGATACCATGAACTGTTCTTTTTTATCATGAAGAGATACCGTGAACTGTTATTTTTATCATGAAGAGAGAACGTGAACTGTTCTTTTGATCATGAAGAGATACTGTGAACTATTCTATTTATCATGAAGAGATACCATGAATTGTTCTTTTTCTCATGAAAAGATACGTGAACTGTTCTTTTTATTATGAAGAGATACCGTGAACTGTTCTTTTTATCATTAAAAGAGACCGTGAACTGTTCTTTTTATCATGAAGAGAGACCGTGAACTGTTCTTTTTATCACAAAGAGAGACCGTGAACTGTTGTTTTTATCACGAAGAGAGACCGTGAACTGTTCTTTTTTTTATCATGAAGAGATACCGTGAACTGTTCTTTTTATCATGAAGAGACACCGTGAACTGTTCTTTTTTTATCACGAAGAGAGACCGTGACCTGTTCCTTTTATCACGAATAGAGACCGTGAATTGTTCTTTTTATCATGAAGAGATACCGTGAACTGTTCTTTTTATCATGAAGAGATACCGTGAACTGTTCTTTTTATCATGAAGAGATACCGTGAACTGTTCTTTTTATCACGAAGAGAATACCGTGAACTGTTCTTCTTATCATGAAGAGATATCGTGAACTGTTCTTTTTATCATGAAGAGATACTGTGAACTCTTCTTTTTATCATTAAGAGACACCGTGAACTGTTCTTTTTATCATGAAGAGATACTGTGACCTATTCCTTTTTATCATGAAGAGATACGTGAACTGTTCTTTTTATCACGAAGAGCTACCGTGAACTGTTCTTTTTATCATGAAGAGAGACCGTGAACTGTTCTTTTTTTTTTTTTACCACGAAGAGAGACCGTGAACTGTTCGTTTTATCACGAAGAGAGACCGTGAACTGTTCTTTTTATCATTAAGAGATACCGTGAACTGTTCTTTTTATCATGAAGAGATACCGTGAACTGTTCTTTTTATCATGAAGAGAGACAGTGAACTGTTCTTTTTTTTTTATCACGAAGAGAGACCGTGACCTGTTCTTTTTATCACGAAGAGAGACCGTGAACTGTTGTTTTTATCATGAAGAGAGACCGTGAACTGTTCTTTTTATCGTGAAGAGATACCGTGAACTATTCTATTTATCATGAAGAGATACCATGAATTGTTCTTTTTCTCATGAAAAGATACGTGTACTGTTCTTTTTATTATGAAGAGATACCGTGAACTGTTCTTTTTATCATTAAGAGAGACCGTGAACTGTTCTTTTTATCATGAAGAGAGACCGTGGACTGTTCTTTTTTTGTCACGAAGGGAGACCGTGAACTGTTCTTTTTATCACGAAGAGAGACCGTGAACTGTTGTTTTTATCACGAAGAGAGACCGTGAACTGTTCTTTTTATCATTAAGAGAGACCGTGAACTGTCATTTTTGTCATGAAGAGATACTGTGAACTATTTTTTTTTTAATCACGAAAAGAGACCGTGAACTGTTCATTTCATCACGAAGAGAGACCGTGAACTGTTCTTTTTATCATGAAGAGATACCGTGAACTGTTCTCTTTATCACGAAGAGATACCGTGAACTGTTCTTTTTATCACGAAGAGATACGTTAACTGTTCTTTTAATCATGAAGAGATACGTGAACTGTTCTTTTAATCATGAAGAGATACTGTAAACTGTTCTTTTTATCATGAAGAGATACCGTGAACTGTTCTTTTAATCATGAAGAGATACGTGAACTGTTCTTTGTATCATGAAGAGATACGTGAACTGTTCTTTTAATCATGAAGAGAGACCGTGAACTGTTCTTTTTTATCATGAAGAGAGACCGTGAACTGTTCTTTTTATCATGAAGAAAGATCATGAACTGCTCTTTTTTTTTTATCATGAAGAGAGATCATGAACTGGTTTTTTTTTTTATCATGAAGAGAGACCTTGAACAGTTTCTTTTTTTTTTTTTTAAATCATGAAGAGAGACCGTGAACGGTTCTTTTTATCATGAAGAGAGACATTGAACTGTTCTTTTTTCATGAAGGGAGATCATGGACTGTTCTTTTTATCATGAAGAGAGACCGTGAACTGTTCTTTTTATCATGAAGAGATACCGTGAACTCACCTGGCTAATTCTCATTGAGTACATTTTTTTGTGTTAGTATATTTCTTGTATGCTTTTCTAGCTCTGACATAATATCTGTATCCCTCTTATGTCATACAGGAGAGAGAGAGAGAGAGAGAGAGAGAGAGAGAGAGAGAGAGAGAGAGAGAGAGAGAGAGAGACTTAAGACTCAAAACTCAAGACTCAAGATGATTTATTTACGTTTTAGGCCAGTTGCGAATTAATTATCATCATCTTAGCACCTGAGCAACTGCACGCAAACACAACAAATACTTATTCGAAATAATACTTTATGACAGAATAAATGATCGCAACTTGAATGCTTTGAGAGAGAGAGAAGAGAGAGAGAGAAGAGAGAGAGAGAGAGAGAGAGAGAGATGAGAGAGAGAGAGAGAGAGAGATGATGATGATGATGATGATGATGATGATGATGATGATAATGGTGATGGTGATGATGATGATGAGAATGATGAGAGATGATGATGATGATTGGACACACAAACAGAAAGGAACGAGCGACACCGACGAGAAACGGAAATTACCGCACCGTCCATAACAAACCCACCCATCCCACTCCTTCCCCCCCCCCCAAACATACATGTACCACCACCACCACCCAAGCCTCCACTACAGCAACCAGGCTCATATCATGCAAAGTGCGAAGTGCGGAAAAGAAACCGCAAGCGCGCAGGATAAGCTACGTCGCTCTTCTGACCTGATGATATGTTGTCATTGTACATAGACTCGTCAACCCCACACCAAGAAAACATATCCAGTAAGAGAGAGAGAGAGAGAGAGAGAGAGAGAGAGAGAGAGAGAGAGAGAAGAGAGAGAGAGAGAAGAGAGAAGAAGAAGAAGAAAGAAGAAGAAGAAAGAAGAAGAAGAGAGAGAGAGAGAAGAGAGAGGAGAGAGAAGAGAAGAGACAGAGAGACAGAGACAGAGAGAAGAAGAAGAAGAAGAAGAAGAACAGTGCCACGATTTAGAACTGAATTATACAAAAAATCATTTGTACCCAGTACAGTCATTTTGTGGAACAACCTTCCAGACGACATTAAGTCAACAAACTCTATCAGCCAATTTAAACGTTTTCTGACTACGTCAGACACCACTGTTCCCACCTACTATTACATTGGATCGAGGCAGGATCAAATAAACCATTGTAGATTACGCTTAGGAATGAGTAACATTAATCACGACTTATACAACAGACATCTACTGGCTGATCCAAAATGTGCGTGTGGCCATCACACAGAAAACATAGAGCACTACCTGTTAGATTGTTCAAACTACATACAGATAAGAACGAATACGATATTCACTCTCAATCCTAACTGTATTGATACTCACACACTTCTTTTTGGTGACCAAACATTAAGCAGGGAAGAAAACGAAAGAATTTTCAAAACTGTGCACCAGTTTATCGCCCAAAGTAAACGTTTTTAATATTATAGCGAATTAGTTGTTCTTCCTCATCTTCCTGTTCTTCTTCACGTACTTGTACTTCCTGATCTTATTCATCTCCTTATACTTGTTCATCTTCTTAATTGTTTCTCTTCTTATTTTTCCTCTTCTTCTCCTCGACGTTGCTGCCAGGTTGGCCCTGGGATGGCTGTATATGGTGATGTAGTATTCCCTCAGTTTACCACTTTACATTAGACCCACTGCGACACGGGGCTGGGCTCTTTGGTGTTTGGGGAGACGGACGCATCTCTCTCTCTCTCTCTCTCTCTCTCTCTCTCTCTCTCTCTCTCTCTCTCTCTCTCTCTTTTCAAATTTGTGTAAGTTCGGTGCATTGGGAATCATGGTATTTGTTGTGTAGATTGCCTGTTTGCATCGCTGTTAGATTCTACTGATCTGTTCTATCTTCCTTCCTGTCTTTTAAATTTAAAGTAAGACTTCTACAAATTTGTCCATATGATATTCAGCATTTTTTTTTTCTTCTGTCTTACGTGTCAATGTTGATTATGCAATCCGCCGATGTGTTTTTTGTTGTTAAATATTCCGTCACTGAGCACATTATAAGCATTTGCTTGTTGTTGCTTCAGTTCAATAAGTTGTTTATGTACACATCTGTTCATTAAAGAAATGTTTATAAAAAAAAAAGAAGAAGAAGAAGAAGAAGAAGAAGAAGAAGAAGAAGAAGAGAGAGAGAGAGAGAGAGAGAGAGAGAGAGAGAGAGAGAGAGAGAGAGAGAGAGAGAGAGAGAGAGAGAGAGAACAAACGTGAACCAAGATTCAAGCCAAACAAAGCCCAAACCAAATCCAGAACGAAGCCAGAAGTCAAACACCAAGCCCCAGTCCACGCCAGCTGAAGAAGACACTTACTGTTGACAACGACAAGGGATTCTGGCCCGTTGACGAGGTTGATAGCGTATGCCTGTGC
>CM065723.1:76812754-76817754 GCA_033310375.1 Conus canariensis
GTTGTTAATCTGTGCATTTTGGGAGTGTTTTCAGTGGAGCTAGTCTTTTGTTTTTTTTCAGATCTTTCTACCACTGTAGAACGCGGAACGATTCAAGAAGACTGCTTTGAAAGAACGCTTTGGAAAACAGGACTAACAGGGACTGGATAATCTTTTGTGTGTGTGTGTGTGTGTGTGTGTGTGTGTGTGTGTGTGTGTGTGTGTGTGTGTGTGTGTGTGTGTGTGTGTGTTCGTATTGCATAGATTCCCTTGACAGGCCAAGACTGGTCTATGCAGTGAACTGTATTCATGGGGGTCTATTTCAATCGAATAAAGTTTAGAAATCAGGATCATTAGCACAGGCAGGGACCCGAATTATTATCTTTATTTTCTTCGTTTGGCATGGTATACAGAATATGCAAAAGAGACAGTTTCAAATTTTGTGGTGGTTGTTTTACATTCGATTTTTTTCCCTGTCTCACTTCCCCATTGCTTCCTGACAGTCACGGATCAGGAGTGTGTGTGTGGTGTGTGTGTGTGTGTGTGTGTGTGTGTGTGTGTGTGTGTGTGTGTGTGTAGGGCGATGAGGGTGGTATGGGGAGGAAGGGATCCCAAGGGCTCAGGATTCTCATTCACACCATGCCCCTTCCCTCCGTCCCTAGAACCATTTACAATTATTGTAAATGTACATTGTTTTTCACAGAAATTATACACTGACATGGAACTTCACTTTACTTATAAATCTGAAAAAAAAAGTGAAAAAAAAAATTATAGGTTTTTTTTTAAATTTTAAATTCCCATGTTTGAAAGCCGTTAGTAAAATATCGCAGATATTATTCGGGTGATGACTGCATCCGCTCCAAAGCTCCCCCCCTCCCCCCACCCTCCACACACACACTCCCATATCTTCCCACTCTAGTCTCCTAACTCATCTCCACTCCACCACTCCGCTATCATCCCCGCCCCCCGCTTCCCATTGTTGTCTGCCGTTTTCAGTCACCATAAGTGTCTACCCTAAATACCACCCCACCCCCTGAGGGTGGGTAAAGGGGGATGGAGAGAGGGGGGAATAGGACGGGTGGGAAGGGGACAAGGGCTGGGTGGGGGTATACAGGGCTGAGGGACGCAGCTATAAAATGTAGAAGACTTTAGAGCCGAAGTTTTAAACAAATCCGCCAGCCTTCCGTTACAGACCGGTTCCACACTGATTCTCATTAGCTTACATTTACGTCACTTGCGTTATTGGTGACGTAAATTTTATTTGACGTTTAAAATTTTGTTTTTGTATTTGTTTTTTGTTTTGTTTTTTGTAGGCCTAATAGGATTTCCCACTCCTTTGAATTCAGCTCGATACAGTCACAAAGGCAAGTTCCTAGCTATTATCTAATAACCTTTATAGAGAGACTGGTTGATTTGCTGCTTTTTTGTGGCGCCGCTAGCTCTACTTTGCTGTATTTTTTGCAAGACATTGATTTGTGGCCAGTCTGTTCTTTGCATTTGATAAGACATTCTCGGTAGAAATTGCGTGAAATGTCTCACCCCAATGAAAAAATATGATTAATATTTGTTTGCAATCTTACACATAAATGCTGTCATATCTAATAATGTTTGTTCAGGGTAGTTTTTGTACCAACATCATGACGAAACGGCATCGTACGTTGACCTTGATTCTAAGTACACTTGACCTTCAATACCCACCAAAATCCCAGAATCACAATGTCAAAAGCATGAACACTCTTCAATTCAGAGTAATGAAATGAGCTTGGTGAAAATACTTGCATAAAATAACAATTTAAAATGTGTCTTATTTATCAAACAATTATGTCTAATCAAAATTTGCAAGAAAGAAAATCGATTGTGTATTTTTGAAAAGATTGATTAAAGATTTAAACGCAGATCTACGACCCTTGCCAATCGTCAAAACCTTCATGCTGGAAGTGGCTAGTAGAGGTCTTATCCACATTCGTTGTTCAGCTAAGTTTGGTTGCAATAAATGTTGTTATTTCCCTTTGCCATACTGAGTTAGGGCTCTTGAGTGAATATCCCCCCCCCCCCCCCCACACACACACTATCTCTCTCTCTCTCTCTCTCTTCTCTCTCTCTCTCTCTCTCACACACACACACACACACACACACACACACACACACACACACACACGTTATCCTCCCTAAGCCTTTTTCTACCACGATCTCTCCAACCTGCGCTCCTCCATCTTTTTATTGTATAGCCATTAAGGTTAGGGTGAAGTATATGACGGGAACCTCTTGGCCACGAAACATATGTCAACGCTTTGCAGCATTCGTTTCCATACTGATTTGGAAAGGTGAGACAGAGAGGCAGAAAGAAGGAAAGAAAGAAAGAAAGAAAAGAAAGGAAGAAAGAGGGTGGCAGTGCCATGGGTGGACTAACGGTTCATGGGACCACAATTGTCCTGTGCAGGGAGGGGTTCTTGTTATAAACATCACCAGCAGACTGTCTGGCGTCAGTCGAGATCAGGGCTCCGTCTGGCTGTCTGGCTGTCTGGCTACCGTGAACTGATATACCTTTTCTGACTCACGTGTTAAAGTAAAAGTCGATATAATTACAATGTATCACATCTCTCTCTCTCTGTCCCCACCCTCTCTCTCTCTCTCTCTCTCTCTCTCTCTCTCTCTCTCTCTCTCTCTCTCGATTTGTCTGTCTGTCTGTCTTAAATATGTGTATGAGCATTTATTTCTCTTCTTTAATGTATGTACTAGAATAGTGTTTCTCTTTTGCTAATGCACACTGAAGTCATTTAGCATTATGACAAATAATCAGTACGGTGAGAAATGGCCAGCGAGATCTGAACGAAAGGTAGGTTATCTTAATGTGTGTCATATGCCTGCTATTCCCTCCAATCTTTTTTTCAAACTCACATAATCGTTTTCATTTTTTTTCTTCAAAATTTCTCAGAACCACGACTGTTTGACGTACAATCGGGTAATTAATGATGAATTCCAAAATACAATCTAATCAGAAGATATTTCTACCGCAAAAATGGGAACAACTCGGTAAACTGCAACTTGAATGTGTTTGATATGTACAATATTGAATGTATTTGGAAAGAAGTCTGAAACAGATGAAAGCAATTTTAGTTGCAAGGTTGGTTGTTTGTTTGATTGTTTTGAACAAACTCAGAGGAACGTATTAAAAGATCGGATTGCTTTGAACTCATGATGGAGGGTGTTGCACATTATTATTATTATTATTATCATTATTATTATTATTTATTTTACATACACCCTGAGGAACATGTTGAGTAGATGGTCTCTGTGAACCTACAATGGATGATGTCGCAAACTATTCAACAGGGTTATTCTGTTAGTAGATTTCAAAATTGATTTACTTGTGAACCTTGAGACAACTGGGAAAATTTTGAAATTTAAAACGTAACACAACTAATTAAGACACCAACTATAGAAATATAGTCTGAGACATTCAATGAGCATGTATGTATAAATAACCGATCCAATTTTGTCGAAATTTTCGTATTTGTGAATAGTCTTTGTGAAAATTTGCTATGTGTTAAACGTAGTTATAAAAGATAAATAAATGCCCAGATGTGCTCACCAGTTTATGTCTTTCCGCTATTTTAAAACACTAATGAATTTTCATCTGACTTGCATTTTAGTTACCCTCAGGAATTTTATTAGTACAACGACCTGACAAGGCAACTGAAGCTTGGTATTGCATTTTTTCTCTGTCCTTGACAAACATATGCCTTATAAACTAAAAAGTGATAAAGTTAGTGGTAAATACAGTGTCTTTTTTGCTGAAGAAATCGATGGAGCAAGTAAAATTCGTGATAATTTACGACAGAGGATAGATAAAAGCATTACCTTAAAAAGTGCAATAAGTACCAGGAAAGATCTGCTCGAGAAAAACAGTTTGGTAAACTTATTTTTTCTAATTCACTCGGAAGGCCATTAATGAATAGCCTGGATAAAATCTGCATCTGTTGTTTCTTACGGAGACTTAGCCTCTGAAAATCTCAAGTATTTTTTCAACAACAGCAGGAAAAATAAGGCTTACCATACGGAAAACAATGATTTTTCGTTATTGAAAGAATTTTGTTACTCTAGAACTATACGATCAAAACTTACATTTCAATTCTTAAGTTTTCATGAAGCTAACAGGGAACTGCACCCCTTGAGACAATCTAATCCATGTGGTCTGGACAATATTAGTAGTAAAGTTCTGAAACTATCTGCACCTTTTATATCTGACCATCTCACTTCAATAAAGATTACCAGCCACACGTTTTTCAGAAAGCCAGAGTTTTGCCAGTCTTTAAAGCTGATAATCCAAATTATTCTTCAGATTATAAACTAACAGCGACTCTGTCTATCATGTCAGTACCTCTTGAAAGTCATCTCAAACAAAATCTGCAGTTACTTATCATTAAACAAGATATATATAGATACACACACAAATAGGACAATGAAAATGAACGAGTTTGTCACAAAAATTTGATTCAGCGCCTACCTTGCGCTGAAGAGATCAAAGCTAAGTGACAAACTCGTTCATTTTCATTGTCCTATTTGTGTGTGTCTTGCCTGAAGAAGACCTAAGAGGTCGAAACGCGTCGTGTTTTGTCTTGTGACTCGTTTGTCCACGTTTCTCTTGGCGGTTCGCTAACATTTATTTAAGATTTGTTTAGAGTTCCGCCTGCAGTCGTCTCACTTTGCAACTAAAAACTTCATATTTTGGTTTATCCAGAGAATCCCCTGTCTTTTATCGCCTTTCCTGAATAGCACAAGACAATCAGCTTGAACAGTTTCTGACACCATTCTCACTCTTGCCAGTAGAATACAGAGTTCCCCAGGGATCAGACTTCGGTCCAGTTTCATGTTCATTTTATATCAATTGCCATCCTTTTAATCATTTCTTCCAGTCAAAGATATGAACGACGCTGGGCGTGTTCAGAAAGCAGGAATACTCTTGACAGTTCCTGAGTGACAGCATCAGAAGATGACACCGATTACCAACTGACGGGAGT